>JALJEG010000053.1:53966-158554 GCA_023653615.1 Apiotrichum siamense | reverse complement strand
AAAAAAAAAAAAAGAAAAAAAAAAAAAAAAAAAAAAAAAAAAAAAAAAAAAAAAAAAAAAAAAAAAAAAAAAAAAAAAAAACACGAAGAGCAGCGCAGTGCCAGTTGCTGATAATGACAGTGTGCGTATTGTAGAATCGCGGACGTGCTTTCCTAATGCCTTAGCATCACCACCACGCGCGAGCAAGGCCCAATCAAGAACCAGATAGGTAAGCTCTCGCCTGCTATAGGTGTTCTGACGTTTGTAGGTGCCGCTATGGTTGAGCGGATTGTGTCCGCCGCGAAGAGTGGGCGCAAGTTCCATATTTACGTCCTTATCCCCGAGGTTCCGTGAGTAGACCACCATCGAGACCCAGCTGACCCACAGTGCCTTTGTGCGTACTAGGGCACGAACTCTGCTAACCATCAGGCGGGCGACATTCAGGCCCAGAGTGGACTGAAGGCCATCATGGAGGTAAGCTTTGTCTTGGCCTCTCCTCTCCGGAGGACGCCTGTTAGCAGAAGCTCCGGTGAGGACCGAGCTGACAGAATCAAGGCACAGTACCGCTCCATTCAGCGCGGAGGCAACAGCATTTTTGACCGCGTTCGCGCCGAAGGCTACAACCCAGAGGAGTACATTGTGCGTTCATCAGAATGAGCAAGGCATGTTGACTTCGAACAGTCATTCTGGAATCTTCGCAGCTATGACCGCATCAACTACCCCAACGACTTCATTAAGAAGATGGAGGAGAATGTGAGGAACGGTTGGAGCACAGGTAACTGACCAATCTAGTCGGGTGTTACCTTCCATGAGGCGCAGGTTGCGCTTGCGCGTTTGTTTGTGGGAGACGCTAGTGACGAGGCCGGCGACGACGAGGCCGTCTACATCGAGAAGCCTCACGATCAGACGACGCAGCCGGCGGACACAAACAAGACGAAGGAGACTGCCCGGGACAGGGTTCCTCTCCCCAAGACAGTCGCTGATGTACGTCGGAAGGTTTGATGCCACATGCTTACACCGCAGGCCAAGGCTATAATTGAGAAGTTCGAGGCTGCTGCCCCTCGTGATGACACTCAGATGTAAGTATGGCAGTGACATTCACGTGTGCATTTGCTGATGACACCAGTGCCGACAACAGTAAGAACCCGCGAATTCTTCAAACAGCTAACCTACAGTCGGCCAGCACGCCATGGAGAGCGGCAAATCGCTTCTCGATGAGAAGTGGGCTGGCACCGAAGCCGAGGAGCGCGCCAACATCGTCACCGAGGTGAGCATTCCCCTTTGTTACGAGCTAACACGAAGCTCCTCTACATTCACACAAAGATGATGATTGTCGACGACCGCCGTGTTATCATCGGCAGTGCCAACCTAAACGACCGCTCGCAGAATGGCGACCACGACTCTGAGATTGCCATTGTCATTGAGGACACAGACCTCGTGGAGATGAAGATGAACGATAAAAAGTTCATGGCCGGCCGTTTCGCCACCACTCTGCGCCGCACGCTTATGCGCGAGCATCTGGGTCTCCTCCCTCCGCAAGGTCCCATTCTGCCCAGCCCCAACGTTACCAATGGTATGAACGCCGTGCCGGAGATCAACAGCTATGACTTTGGCTCGCCTGAGGATCTGCTTGTCGAGGACCCGCTCTCGGTCGAATTTGGCCGACTCTGGTTCGAGACCGGCCGGACCAACAGGAATATCTTTGACCGCATCTTCCGCACCATCCCTAACGACAACGTGCGCAGCTGGAAGGCGTACAGCGAGTGGATTGAGCGCAACAAGGGCGTAAAGATCGGCCACGTCGCCAACGATGAGATGTCGCTCCCCGAAATCAAGAACGAGCTTGCCAAGATCCGCGGCCACCTCGTCACCATGCCGCTCAACTTCCTCAACGATGAAAAGTGGCTCACCGAGGGCGACTTCCTCTCCGTCAACCCCATCACGTTGGCGCTCTATATCTAACAGCGTGATGTACAGTGTTAGTGAGACACGGAAACATGGCAGAGCGTGTCAAGCTGTATCGCCCGCTGGGGCACTTGATAGTAGGGTAGTTTACATATATGGAATGGATTTGAAAGAAGATTGCCTTAAATATACTGAAGTAAGAGGCTCTTCGTGGGCAGGGTGAACTCCTTTAAGTCTCACCAGGGACACCTGCCTGGCAGTCGATATCATGTCCGATCGGGCAAAGGTATCGGAAATCCGCATCAGCCCCCCTCCCTCCACCTCGGAATACCTCCACCCACAATCCCCAGCCGATCATCCGACTGGGGCTACCTGCCATCCCCGCAACCCGTAAGCCGAGCCCACCCTGGTTACGACCCGCGACTACGGCCTCCGCGGTCTGAGATCACAGAACTGCACTTCATCTCTCCCCTCTAGCTACCACCACCAACCCGCGACTCGAATCACCATGGCTCTCAACCCCCGCCGCACCGTCCTCATGGTCTGCGACATGCAGGAGCGCTTCCGTCAGTCCTTTGAATCTGCAGCTGAAGTTTGGTTGTCGATTGTCACCCAGGCTACAGTCTGGCGGTTACCTTCTGTGGCCTGGGAACTGCCCTCGCGCCTGTTCTCTTCCTTGCCACTCATCAACTGCCTTAGTGTGCGGATTACTGATGGTGCAGGCTCCGCAATCTATGGCTTCGACGCCGTTTCGGCCACGATCGCCAAAATGATCAAAGCCGCGCAGCTCCTTGATGTGAGTGTGGGAGCACAGGAAGGAGACGGGTTCGACGCGGGACAGAATGGTAGACGGCAGAGCATCGACGAGTCGTCTTCTGTGGACTCGGGGACGCGTATCTTGGGCTCTTTCTCGGCCTCAGGAGATGCCGAAGGCCGCTACGCATTTTCACGTTGCCTTGAGGTATCCCATACTATGCCCCATCGCCCAACCACCGAGTCGACCAGCGCTAACAGTCTTAGATGCGCATCATCACCACCGAGCAGAACCCGAAGGGTACGCAGCTGGCCACTTGTGCCCACCAGCGCTGACATGTAGCTCTCGGCCCCACCATCTCTGAGGCCGGCCTCGCGCGTGTCCCTCAGCACCTCAACATGGGCGTCTTCCCCAAGCTGAAGGTTCGTGGAGAGGGGAGTCGCCGAACCGGAACCTCTGGCGCCGGCTCTGGGACGTGACGTGTGATACTGATGCCTGGAGACACCCTTACACCACGTCTTCCCCTTCACGTCTTACTGATCCATTCCAGTTCTCCATGTTCACCCCCGAGGTGTGTTCAGCACTCGGCGGCAACTTCTCTGGGGCAGTCGAAGATGATAGCGGGATCGACCGTGTCATCATTGTTGGCATTGAGGTGAGTCTCATGGTTCCCTGACTAGGGAGTCGCCGTAAGCATCGTTGCTGACATCATTCTCCTTTACTCTCTCCATCTCGGCCGCCACTCTGTTGTCTTCCTTGACCACACTGTCCCCTCGCTCCTCGCCCCGCCCCACCTCGCCCTGCGCAACCCATAGTCACACGTGTGCGTGATGCAGTCTGCGCTCGACGCGCTGCGTCTCTCAAACGCACCGCCTATCGTTGTCGCCGACGGCGTCTCGAGCTGCAACCAGCAAGAGGTCGGCATCGCACTTGACCGCCTGCGTGCACGTGGCGTCGACGTCGCGTCATCGGAGAGCGTACTCTTCCAGCTGTTCGGCGACGCGGGGCACCCTAAGTTCAAGGAGTTCCAGAAGCTCATCAAGGAGGACATGACGAACACCAAGAACACGCTCCGCACTCTCTACGGCGGCACCCCAGATGCCAAGCTGTAACCCGCAGGTAATAAGCTTAAGTCCCTATTCTTTCTATGTCTGTGTCCATGATGAATCAATGTGTTACTGTGCGCCGCGCAGTTCGAGGAAACGGTTGGCATCTCCTCTCCTCCGGGTCGGTTGACGACTTGCGGGGTTGGTTAAGGTTCTACTACTGCCACTACTAAACCACTCTGGTCTACACGCCGCCCTCTCCGCAACCTCTTCCCCTCTTCTTCCGCGACTACATCCGAGCTAGTACCACAGTGCACTCTACGCACACCTCCTCCGCTCTCTTCTCCACAAAAATGACAACTACACAATTGGATGCAAGTGATCCTATGTCTGGTGTATGACGAACAAGGCGGCCAGGGCCAGCCGGTCGCGTGAAAGCGCAGTCGGCGATGTTGTTGGTAGGTTGCACTGGGGTTGTGTTGATGATGCGGTGGCACGTAGGTATCAAGATGCGCGACCGATGGGCGTGAATACTCTTCGTCATCCTTACGGGTGGGCAATATTTGGCCCTTCTTCTCCTCCGTTTCTCCGTTATCGGTTTCCAGTTGTTGTATCGTCGTGCGTCGCGTGCGCGTGGTGTAAAAAATGTAGACCGTGCCAGCGGGGCATTTACAAAACAACAAAGCAGTTTGTTACAAGTCGAGTCGTTGGCCTGTGAAGCCGAGATACAGTTCGTTTGATTGAGTTCAGGGCAGTAGTAGTGTAATGGTGGCGTCGGTGGAAATGAGAATGTTGGATGCACATTGTAAGACCCAACCGTGACGGTTAAAAGTCGTCAAGATCCGGTTTGGGGAGCGAGCCTGAGGCGGGCGAGTTGTGGAACGTGGGGCCAGCATACTTGGGTCCACCAAGCGGCGCGCCACTCTTGTTAATGCGAGGGAACTCGCCCACAATTGGAAGTGAGATAGTGCCGGGAGCGGAGGAATGACCAGCAAGGCCGGCGCTCCGCACTGGCGTCTGTGGGGCACGGTGCACGTTAAATCCGGTATGGAACGGGATCGATACATCGAATGCCGAACCAGGGGCACGAGCGGCAGTAGGGGGAGAGGCGCTCATGGCCATCATCTTAGTGAGGTTCGATATGGGCACCTGGTCGAGCGACTGGTGGCGGTCATGGTTACGGGCTGCGATAGGGGAAGCCTTGTGGGAACGGCGGCGGTCTGATGGGTTCGAACGGTTGCCGCGCTTGGGAGTGTCTTCAGCCTGGAGCTGCTGCTGCCAGTTAAGAGGCTGTCCACCGTGAGGGGCATCCGCAGGCATGTCCCAAGCCTCGGAAGATGCCGCATAGGGGTCCTTCGGCTTGGATTCGGCAAAGAAGCTGGCGGGAAGAGAACGACTCATGTCCGAGAGATCAAGAGCTTGGGGAGACTCCTCCCGGGACGCATCCTGAACGTTGCCACCCTTGCCACGCTTACGGCGGGAGGTGCGGTTGGCGGTTGGAGATTCGTCAGCAAGGTCGCTGCCGTTCACACGATTGTTCGAAACCGACATGTCGTCCTTCTGATCGGCGGTAGCGTCACCGCGGGGCTTGTTCTTGGTGCGCACACGTTTCTTCTTTGCGAGATTGTTACCAAGTGCAGCGTCCATGCCCTCCTTGGAAAGACGAAGTAGACCTTTCTGGACAGGAGGAGCAGACGCGGAAACAGCATCGCTGTTATCCTCGCCGTTCACGCCAAGAAGCTGGAATAGTTCATCCGAATCCGTATCACCGTCGGGGGTATCGGGTTCAGAGGCCACTGGGGTATCTGGTGACTCAGGCTGCAAGACCTTGCGCGATTCACCTCCACGCTTGCGAGCATTATTACGGCGACGGCTGTTCGGTGTCGTGGACCCAGACTGCGCGTCTGAGGACGGTTCAGAGGGCATTGGCTGTTGAAGCTGACGTTTGCGCGGCGAGTTGAAGCGAGTGGGCGTGTTTGGACGGGGAGCAATGGCAGGCGGGGCTATAGAGGAAGGTGCTGGGCAGTGCCGATGGCCTGCCGCGGATCGAGTAGTGAACGAGGTTCTCTTGCTCATACTGATTGAGTTAGAGCAGAAGAATGGCAGCAAGGAAGAAAAAGGGGAATGACGCTTACGAGCCAGGGAATAATGAATTGCAAGTTTATAAAGGGTGTCGGTTGCGGGACAAGGAGCAGAGTGTGCAGGACGAGACGAGGAGCACAATCAGATGTGATAGGTGTTTGTTCGAAAGGAGGGTAAGCAAGGGTGCGGAGCACAAGAGCAGTCTTGACAAGGGGAACACGTGAGACCGCGATGTTGGGGATGAAGCTCGAAGGGAGTGCCGAGACGGATGGCGTGAGTGGGATCTCAAAACCAAGGGATTGGAAAGATGTGAGACCTGTGAAAATGTGGTATGTATTTGAGTGAGGGATGCTGGCGTTTACTACGCGATGCGGTGATGGATGGGTGGTAAAGGCCGACGAAGGGATAAGATGAGATGGGCGTGGATGGGGGATGTGAAGGATGGGGGATGTGATGGCGACAATGGTGGTAATGATGGTGTGCAAGGAGGAAGGAACAGGCGGGAACCGTCTGGCACACGCACCCGCAGCAAACAGCCTTGGGTGGCGACTCGCATAACGCGGAAGCAAATTTGATCGGCAGACGGCCCCAGCTCCAGAAGGTGTGATATAACTATTGTGACACTAATGACACGTGTAAAACATCGGCACGGCCCAACCTTCGCCATCCATTGTCTACTTTTTGGTCCTCGTCCCGATCTTGTCCGTCACCCATCCTACATCGTCATGCTCTAAATGCGGCCCGCGATGCTGCCTCGGACCACCTGGCGCATAACAGCGCCTCCGTTACGGTGGTATGGTTCTCGGGCAACACGTCTCGCCGCCGATGACGACGGCGCTCATGAGCACTTTCCACCAAGCTACAACGATGGGGCCGCTGGCCCATCCAGCTTGCGTTCTGGTGGCTCCGCGAGCCTCACGGACACGACCTCGGCGCGCGCCCCAGTTCCAACAACTCCGCCTTCGAACTCGCTCCTGCCTAGCTCGTCGTCGCATAGGAAGACGAGCCGTCATTCGGCGCGGCTGCTCCGTGAGGGGCTCGCCCAAGTACCTTGTACGGCATACTGGAACACGACGCTCTTGCTCCGGATCGCCGGCCTGCATGCGACGGGGGACCAAAAGATGTTTGACCGACGGCTTTCGAGGCTAGAGAAGCATGTCGTTCTCCATCACCTGATCCGGAAGAGCATGGGCGCCGTCGGAGTGCGTTTCGCGCGGAGGTTTGTTCACGAGCGATCACACCTCAGGATGTATAACCGGCACGACTCGGCGCTTTCCCTGCGAACACTGGATGCTTTGTTTAAGAGACCGATATACAAGCTTCCTCAGCTCCGCACACACATAATCGGTCCAGACACACGACCACCGAGGCCCGATCCACTTCCGCAGCCAACGGTCGAAGATCAAACACCCGAGCCCGCGGGCATGGTGTTGCAACTGCTCCTCACTCTGCTCTTCTCCTTCAAGGACCACCATCATCCCCGTCCTCATACACTGTACAGCCTCATCATCTCACAGTGTCTCCACGAAAACCGTCCTGACCTGGCAGCGAAAGTGTACGCGATCCTGGTGGAGGACTGGATCATGGAAGGCCGTGTGGCGGAGGGAGCCGATCCAGACGACTTCCGTCAAGGCGGTGTGCCTGCTCTTGGTCGCGAGACCTCTGCGTCATCAAAACCGCTCTTCAACCTCTGGTTCGGAACAGTGCGAACATGGCGCTTGCCAGGCGAGGCCCTGTCGCTCCACGACCGTCTGGATCTTTGGCATCCTCAACACGCGGCTCCCGACGAGCGCCTGCGAGGTTTCCCCATCCCGACATCGCCCCCGAGTCAGACTCCTCAGCCAACTGTGGAGCTGCTCGTCAAGATTGTTGACTTCCTGTATCTCGATCCTCACCGAGCGACCCCAGTGGAGTATGCGACTTCGATGCGGGCCCTTGCGATTCTTGCCAACACCATTCTGTCCCGCTCCCTGCCTATTCCTGCAATCCCCCGCCTTCTCCAGGCTTTCAGCCGATCCGTCACCCACCCTGCAGTGTATCCCGACCAGTATCACGAACCGCCGAAGGAGAACGCCTGGGCATACACTGCGAGCACACAAGTGCATGTCGCCCTGATGTCGCTCATGTGGTCCCCACCCAACTACGCTCGCGCCCTCGAGATTCAAAAGTTGTCTGTTGCCGACCCTCTTCCCGTCCCAGAGGGTGCGTCACGTTATGCGCTGCATCCACTTGGATGGCAGGCCTGTGTGGTCCTCGTCCATTACGCCACCATGCAGCTCAAGAAGCCGCGCCTCCTCTTTCGTCTCCTGCAGTACATGAAGGAAACCTTCATCGACTGGACGCCAAACGTGCTTAACCGCCTCTTCCGCAGTGCGACACAGACTCGAGACACCGAGATAGCACAAATGGTTGATCAGTCGCTCTTCGACGGCTCGTCGCTTTCTGCGCAAGGCGCTCGTGAGCGAGCTCAATATTTGAAACCCACAGCATCGACGATTCCAAACTGTACGACCCTCGATGGACCTCCTGTCGCCGTTCCGCCATCGGAATCCATTTTGGATCTCCCCAACGTTCAGGCGAATCCTTCCTCGATTATTGCCCTAATCTTGCACCTCACTGCGACTTCTCAATTTGACCGACTGCGTGACACGGCCTACGTGCTCATCCCTTTCCTTTCCATTAACATGTCGACCGGGCCAGATCGCATCGCGGAAATTGCAAAGGCCACCGGCACCGTCATTGGCTACAGTGGCCGCCTGCAGCCCTCTGAGCTCACCCCAACCTTGTACACCGTCATTGTGAATGGTCTTGCGAAGGGCGGCTTTTTCGACCTTGCACAACGAGTCTTCTACATCGCCAAGAAAATGGAGAAGACATACATTCGCCGCTTGGGGACGCTAGCTGAAACGAAAGCGGTGGAGAACGGTTTGAGTCCTCAAGAGGCTGTCGTTTCGCTACGGGATACGGTCCCATTCCGTCTGCCCATCCCAATCTACACCTCAATGATGTATATCTACGGTCGGGAGGCAAGGCGCGAATCCCGGCTTCCCAACCGTGTATCCGTGTCCCACAGGCTCGAACACCTTTCCTACGCGAGGGCAGTGCGCGGCATGGCACTCTCCCTGTATATCCACGTAGCGAGGCGCTGGGAGGTTCTGGACCATTACGAGCGCCAGCTTCTTCGTCGGTGTATTCCCGATGCGCCGTACTTCGACGCCGTCATCTACGCTTTCAGCCCAATGTGGAAGCTGGACGAGCCGACACCTCCGACACCCGAGATCGCTTCCGAGCTGCGCCTCATTACCGAACACATGGTAGCGCTCGGCGTAGAGGTGCCTGCCGGCCTACGCGAGAAGCAGACGTTTCCGCACGTTGTCAAGTCGGACATTTACATCCGCGGGCCCCCATCAAAGACTCATGTTTCCGAGTACGCCAAGGAGTCCCTATCGTCGAACAGTGGCCGCGGACCCACGATCTCCCTGACACGTCTGCTCGACGCCCATATCGATTCTGATGACATGGCGGACCACGATCTCAAGATCGATGTCGAAGGCACGCGTGACATCTACTCTGATGTTTTGCTTAGGTCAACGCGGATCGAGCAACAAACGAGGGCGCGGCAGCCGAAGCTGAAGGACGCAGAAAGGGGCGTCGAGAGCTACAACACCAATACTATCAACACTACCACCAGCGCATGATCCGCAACCACCCCATAGATACTATGGTCACCCTGCTCCAAGACTCTTCTCATGGCATAGTAGTTAGCATAGCATCGCATTTCTTGCCCTCATGATGCATTGTTTGGATTCTACCACTGGCTCCGCCGGGTGTCGGATGGGCACGGTTTTCTTTCTCAAGAGCCGTGGCTGCGGGTAATGATGGTGTTCAGCCTGCCGACTGTCTTCTACGCACTTGTATCTAATCCTACTCTTGTACTTGGTCTAATGACTAACGATACAACCCCTGACTCACAACCATCTCTGCAACCTCGGGAACGACTAGTGCATGAAGCTCGTCCAGCACGCTCCCCTCTGCTCCACTCTCACCGCGCACGGCCGCGCGCACCGCTGTGCTGCTCACTCGCGTGACCGCCTCTTCAAGCCGGTCCAGAATGCGCACCTTGCCCGCGCGCACCCAGCGGTCCACTTCTGGGAGCTGCAGTAGGGCTGCCTCGGTTGCGAGGTCCCCGTCGTCGCCGCGGCGCACACTCACGAGCCACGAGTGCTCGAACAGCGCTGCAAGCGCGGCGGGCATGTCGGTGTAGTACTTGGGGTCGAAAATGCGCACGAGCGTGTCCGTCCCCACGAGGAACGTGAGGGCGGGCTGCGGGGGAGTCGCAGGGCTGTCGATCGCGCCGTCCTCCTGTGCCGGGGCTACCCGGAGGGCGTCGATCAGGAGCTGTGCCTTGGCGACAAAGGTGGGGGCCTGGATGAGGCCGACGGCAACAGCCCCCCCTTCACCACCATCATCCGACGTGAGCGAGTCCAGCACGCGCGCTTGCGCGAGCATCATGGCGGCACGTTGCGAGACGCTCGCGTCCGTCGAGCTCGGCGTCTTGTCCGCATTCTTCGGCGAGTACAACAGCAGGCGCGCAGTATAAGGCCCCGGCTCGTGGATGCCGTTCCCCTCTGCGCTGTCCGGGGTGTGGTGGTTATGGTAGTTCTCTCGGTATGGTGGGGGGAAGGGCGTGGCGGCGATTGCGAGATGCGCACGCGTCGGGGGGTTGAACGAGCTGTCGAACACGGCAATGTGGGGTGCAACGGGGGAGGAAGGGCGGGTTGGGTATCCTGGCCGCGCAGGGGGCCAGTTGCGCGGTGGACAAAGCAGTTCGACACCCGTAAATGTCGGAGAACATGCACGGTTGATTGCTGCGTGTAGTGACGGTGGGAGCATGGTGTGTGTGTGTGTGTGTGCGTCGGGAAAGAGAAGGGAGAATGACAGGAGGTGGGCTGAGGAAGACTCTGTTGATTGGCATTCAACACCTTGGACCATTGCACAGCTCACCTACAGCGACCACGATTGTCGACATATCGCTCGACGGCTCTTGTCGCATCATTCAGGTGCTCATCACCTCTATGGCCCTTGCCGCTGCCGCTGCCATCAATGACCGCGAGCCTGCATAAACGAGAAAAAAATCAAGACCTTAGCCGCGCGAATGCCATCAGCCAACCACCGCCCCCAGGACTAACTGACAGCTGACATCAGTACAGTCATGTGCAGTCATGTGAACCAAACAACTGTGCCCTGTCTTTGCCATTTCTCCATCCCTGTCGAGAACGCGACCCAGCGACTATGCCACCAAGGAAGGCAGCCACGACAGATCCGGAGGCAGTGCTTCCCCTTCAAGACTGGATCCGCTTGTTGACGGGGCAGGGTGCGTCGATGCGCGCGACGATGGCGTTTGCGGCGAAAGCGTGAGTCAGCAGGCCATGTGCGATTACAACGCGCGGCGGCGGCCAACAAATGAGAGTGCCCCACAGCCCTCACTGGCCCAATGACTTTCCTCCCCGCAGGGGTTATGCACTTAGTGCTGACTATGTTTCCAGATACAAGGACTATAACACCCGTGCCCGGCTCGGTACTCTCACCAAGGAGCATATTCATGAGCTCGTCGAGGACAAGGAAACGAGGAAAGTAATCCTGAACGCCGTCAAAGGGGTTTCTTCTGGACAGGTTAGTTGTATAGAAGCTGGAGATCAGTCTCGATTCAGAATCTATGGTCGTTTTAATCTCAGCTCACACACCTAGTCACCCCAGAAAAAGAGGACCCGAGACGATGACCTGCTTCGTCCTCTCGGAGGCGATGCACAAGACGTTCCCGAGTCCTTTGCCTTCAATGAGATTCGAGACCCCCAGGTGAGGCCCACATGAGTTGTTGATGGCACTGACATCCATTAGGAACTTCTCGCGATCAGCATAACCGTCAACCGGGCCCCAATCAAGACGGCGTGGGCCTACTGCGTTGCGCGCCGCATGGGCTTTGATGTTGAGGAGTCACTCTCTCTCGCGCACGTCTACGTCCATATTGGTAGCCTCAAGCACGCACTCTCGCTTGGTAACATTCTCAATGCCGAGGAGACGCGAGATGCTGAGGAGGAGATCCGCGAGCTCCCTGGTGAAACTCACTACCATGTGCCAGGGACGCGGCCCAAGTGGCGGCACGGACGGGAGGTGGTGGAGGAGAGCAAGGTCGGGAGTAGCCAGCCGTGGGTTGGGCTTCTCAGGACGAAGTACGTTCTGTGTGGCTGGGGGCGGTGGCGTGAGGGCTGACAACACAGGATGTGAGCCTCCGTAAGGTAATGCGAACTAACGACAGACCCGTCATTGAGCGTCCGGACGGAACGTGGCGCGCTATCCAGAAAGGTGTCCCGGTCGAGCCAAGTTTGGTGGGTACAGAACTGCCCCGGTGTTGACGGTACTGCTAACTAATACCTATAGGCATATCTGTACATCACGCGCGCTCTGAAGACGTTCACTCCGCACGTCATGGGCGCAATGCAGCTCGTCGCCGAGTCATACACCTCTGAGGAGCTCGACGCGGTCGGGCTAGCTCTTTACGTGTGTATCATGGAAAACCGAACCAATCCCCGCATGCCGAGTACGTGGCTAACTGGACAGAGCGAGTTCAAGCCTGACGTGGAAAAGTGGGGCGAGCGAGGGAGCGTCAATGTGGCCAAGATTCTGGACCAGATCAAAGGGCCTGTAGATGCGGCGCCAGTCTCTCATAGTGTGGAGAGGGACATCGGGGCTCCGCCAGACCGCAAGCAGACCGTGCCAGAAGTTGATGCGGAAGGAACTGCGAAACGCAAGCTGCACGCGGAGGATGACTCGAGGGACACGTCGACGACGCGCGAACCTACTGCAGCAGATGATGACGAAACAGAAGCTACTCCCACCAAGAAGCTCAAGAGCACGATGTCCATGTCTGTGGAGGACTACGAGGCTATGCTTGACGCCGAGTTTGACGAAGAGCTTTACAAGTTCTAGATCCTGCTTATCTCTTCTCTTTCTCTGTCTCTCTCTCTCTCTCTCCTCTCTCTCCTCTCTCTCTCTCTCTCTCTCTCTCTCTCTCTCTCTCTCTCCCGGTCCCTTGACCAGATATCGATCCAGTAATATCTCCACGCCGCTGTACGATATCCTATTCCAAATATTTCTTTTGTGGGTTGGTGGCATGTGAGAGCGCAATGTATGTACAGATATCATGCAGCAACCTAGACAAGACGTATGTATGGGGCGGAACGAACCTCGTCAATCCATCAAGGTACGCCGGAATCGGCCGGCGGGCAGGGATAGGAGGGCAGAAAGCACCTGGTTGATCTTCCCTCAGAGCTCTCGCTATATGCCGTGGGACTACGGGCAGAAAGCGTTTGACTCAGCGACCCCGAAAGGCCGCGTCGTCGCTCGTTTGGGGACTTAAGAATGAAAACCAGGAGTGAAAGGAGGTGGCGAGAAGATCAATTGACGCACACGCCAGGGTGTCAGCATGTCAGTGCCAGCGCGGGGCGCCGTAGCTAAAACTACATGCATTTCCTTACTTTGCGCCGTGCTGGAGGAATGATACAAGATTGGGCGAGAGGTGCTGACCTGAAACATGGAGAATCTGCACGGTCAGTTTGGCCGAGACGCTTTATCAGAAGGGGAGAACATACCTTTTTGGCCATGTCGTCGCCACCACCCTCCCATGTCTTGGACAGCACAGGGCGCAGAACAACGGAGACGATGCGCGCGACGAGATCGGAGACCTCGGTCGGCGCTATGCTGCGCCAGAGGAGCAGGTTGCGGAGCAGCTTTAGCCTTCGCCGCACATAGCGCTGCATCGCCGACCGCGCGGTTGGATTATATGGCGGCGGCGGTGTGGAAACAGGCCCGCCTGCAAAGGCAACAGCTGACGCGAGGGTGAAAATATGGGATTGGAAGACACCGAGTAAGGCTTTAACAAGCGACTACGGGTCAGCTCACCGCCATGACTATGAACTTACCTGATACTTCTTGCTATCCTTGCCCGTGAGTTCCGCAACGACGTCGACTAGGTCAACAGCACGTCGTGTCTGAGGGGCAGAGTATGGGTCGTACACGCCAGCACTCAGGACGCGGATTAGAAGCGGTACGACTGCCTTGTTGACCATCTCCGAAGCGAGATCTCCGTCAGGACCAAGCTCGTCTATGTCCATGTCGTCGTCATCACGGTCAGACTGTGGGCGCGAGTAGTTGTACAGTGCGGTGAACCAGCTGAAGTTCTCGATCTGCGTGTCGCTCTGATATGTTAGTACTTGCCCTCCGGATGCTGGCTATATTCACTCTCAAAGGGTCCCAGCCAACCATTTCGCCACGCGCCCAGAACTCCCATGCCTGGACGAGGGCCAGACCACCAAAGGCACCCTCATAGTCCTCAGGATAGCGCTTGCGCCAGTCCGCAAAGCGTATTGCAAGACCCCGCTCGGGGTACCGGAAGTCCTCCGCCTTGACGTCTTCGAGGAGGGCGTGAACTCGGCGTTCGAGGTCATGTTGCGAGGCAGTGTAGTCATCGACAACGTCAGGCTCGAGATCCGAATCCGTCGACAACCCCTCGTCAGCCTCCGTCTCCGCCGAACCAATGACGCCGCGTCTCCGCGCACGGCGGTCTTCCCGCGCTGATCGCCGTACTCGACGGTAGTCCGAGTTTGCGCTTGATGTATCGACAATGGTCGACTTGTCGTCACCCTCTGGCGCACGCGGGATTCCGAGGAAGAGAGAAAGGTCATCTCCGTCATCCGAAGCTCGTCGTGATGCAACCATGTCGTTACGCTCGCGGATGAACTGGTCCGAGTCCTTCTCAATGTCCTCCAGCAACGGATACTTTTCCTCGAGAAAAGAACCCAGCATCTCCGCCCATCCAGAGAACTCCTCCACCCACTCGCGCTTGCCCTCGACCTCTTCAACCTGTTTCCTCAGGTCACGCTCCTGGTTCTCGAGGGAAACGAGGTCCTTGGTGCCGTTCTCGAGTGTGGTCTCCGCTTCCAGTTTGCTGACTCGCAATTGCGCCAGCCGCTGCGCTATCCGCGCCTCAGATGAGCCGAGTGTTGGGACTGGCCTCGCGGTTGGGACTGCCTGTAAGCTACAACCATTAATATAACGACTCACTTGACTTTGGCACGTATCCCTGACCCTTGGGCTTCTTCTCCTTCGCTTCAATGACATGTCCAGCGCGGGCGACAATCGCGTCCTCCCAGTCCTTCATCTCCTCGTCGCTCTCGCTCTGTGCCTCAAACTCGGTAATCATCTCGCTCATCTCACTCCGCATTCGCCGTGCTGCTGCGCGGTTCGCCTCTTTGCCAAGGTACAGTCGATCGTTGGCCCCCGTGTAGTCGGCAAGGTCCTCGTCGCCTTCATCGCCTTCATCTTCCTCACGCATTAGGCGCGACTCGGGATGCGGCTCCTTGCCCAGGGAGATAAAGTCTTCACCAAAGGACATGCTCTCCACGCCCGCCTTGCGCGCAGCGGCACCCTGAGCACGGCGGTTCTTGGCAGCCGCGATTGCAGCTGCGTCCGGAATACCCGCCGACCTGTCCTCCGCAATCGTGTCGCCATACTTTTCCCGTGCGGCACGCGACAACCCCGGCCCAGAGGAGTAATCATCCTCCGAGCGAGGGGCGTGAGACGGAGTCGAGGCCTTGAGCTCCTCGAGATAGTCGCGCGAGTAGGACTGGGTTGTGGCCGCTGGACTGGATGGGCCGCTGGAAGTTGCGGTTGCACTCGCTCGCAACGCCTGGGAGAGAAGCGACTTCTTCTGCTTGAAGGGTGCTGTGTCGTCCGCCTTGTGCAGTTAGACTCTATTCTCACGATATGTAGCAGAGGGGACTCACCTCATCGTTCCCACCAAAGCTCAGCCGCGAGCTCTTACCCGGCACCTTCTTCTTCTGCTGCGCCTTCTTCCGCTCCATCACACTCCCGACCTCATCATCGCCAGCAGATGCTGGCGACGCGGCAGCAGACGATGGCGCGTCGTCGTCTACCTCTCTCGTGCGCGTCGAGGGCCGAGGTCGGGCCCTTTTTACAAACATGGTGGTATGGTCGGGGTAGATGGACAAACAACAGTTAGGCGGATGTTGAATTGAGTCATCCTGGGAGTGGAACGGAAGCAATTTTGTACGGTGGCCAATCGACTTGTGTGGGAGATGGCAAAACAAGTGGCTACATGGGTACAAGGATATATAGAACGGGCTTACCACATGTCTGCTGCGCTCTTGCGGGAAAATCGTGGTGCCGAGTGGCCACTCTGAGGTGTGTCGGCTGCAGGGGCCACATGAGATAGCTTCTCAGGCTCTGATCCAGGTGCAACAGGTGCCTTTTCAACCCATTCCTCCTCGACTACTTCCTTTCTCGCCGTCTTAGTCTTCTTCCTTGGCTTGTCCCTCGGAGCAGCCATCTCATCCTCACCATCACCGACATCAAAGGAAAGTACGCCCTTTCGCTTCTTCTTCTCCTTCTTCTCTTTCTTTCTCTGAACCTGATCGTCGTCGACCTTCTTCGCCTCGTCAGCTGCACGACGGAACACCGGTTTAAATGTGGTGTAGTCCACAGGCTTCTCGTCCACTGGAAACGGATCTCGAGGTGCGGTGGTGGAAACAGTCGCAAATTTCGAAGGGGCAGCGGGAACTTTCGATACAGCCTCATCCTCGCCGTCATCGTTGTCTTCGTCGTCCTCGTCATCGCTGGCAAAGATGGCCTTAAAGATGTCGATGCTAGGCTTTACGTAGGTCAGGGTGTCGCGACCTTGGTTGGCGTCCTCAGCCATGCCGACATCCGTAATGGAACGGGGTGCCCGATCGGCAAGTTCCTCCATCTCCTGGTCGGAATCAGGTTCGTTCTCCTTGTCGGTTCCAGCTTGGTGCACGAAAGCCGACTGCCATGCGCTTATTGGTGCCGGCGTCTGGAACCCACTCCCCGTGGTGGGGGTCGACGTGCCGCTACCCTCTGGCTTTCCCTCTGGGTGAGGATCGGCGACGTGGAAGCGTCTGCAGACCAGCTTGACGGGGTAAAAGTCCTTAACGACTCGGGTGAGTTGTCCAAATTGACCATTGGCAGCAGCCTGCTCGCGAGGGCTGAGTACCTTCTCCACCTCAACATCAGTAGTCCCCTTTGTGAACTGGAGAGCCTTGTTGGGATCTAGGACATGCAACCCGGCCTTAGGTTGTTGCATATCCGTCGCCGCAAGTGAAGAGCTTCCAGAAGTGAATCTTGAAGACATTGCGTACGACATGGGCTTGAAGATACGCGCAGACTGGGCAAATGACTGCAGTTCCTGGTTCACCTCGTCAACGTTGGTTGACGGTAGAAGTTGTGGATTGGGATGCTTCGTGTTGTGGGTTTGGGAGACAAGGTATGATCGATACCGCTCCTGTTTGTGTGGGTCGTCGGCATACGGCATGAATCCATGAAGCGCCGATGCCGCTGTCCGTGGTGACAAAGGAGGGATCAGAATCTCTGTAGCCTTCTCGGGAGCCAATTCGGGCTCAGCCTCAAGCGACAGAGGTGGAGGCGCACCATTTTTGGCAGCAGCAGCGAAGGCTTGCAACCGCTCGCGGTCCTTCCCCGACATGTACTCCCAAACTGATTTCGCGGCCGAGACTCGAGTCTCTTCCCCGAGGGCTGCGCCACGCTGCCTATGAGTATGTATTCATATAGCATGCGATGCCCATAACTCACCTGTTCGTGTGTAAGTGGTCGACCCGGCGCACCGCGGGTAACCTCTAATCCTGAAAAAGTATTCGCTGCATCCCATACTCGGGATGGTTGAGGTTTCCAATCTGATGGAATGACGGGAAAGGCCCACCTGGTTTGTTAGCATCTTGCCAAAATAAGATACACCTACCACTTGTCGGCAGGGACACCTCTAATGTCAAGAACAAACCCGAGAAGAACGGGGCGATTATCATGCCATCGGTCGCTTCCTCCTAATGGCCGTGATGTCGATCGAGAGTCTCCGGCATCCGGCAACGACCGGTCACCACCCATAACGATAATGTCGCTTTCCTCCTCACCCTTGTCGAAGGCATAGTGTCTGCTGTCGAGCGCACTGGGAATGGCTCCATACGGATCATCATCCTCCTCGCCACCCATGCCAGCGCCATAAGCTGAGCAAAAGCAGTCAGAACCGCCGACAGCATATCCCTATTCACTTACTGGCTCGCTTCGCGGGAAGGCGACCCATACCAATGCCCTTCTGGAATCCAAGTCCTTCCCGGTCGTCCTTGGCATCAAAGACCAACAAGCGCGTATCTCGCGGAGCGTAGGTGTGTTTCCCAGCTTCCTCGACCTCTTCCTCCTCGGAAATTCCCACACGAGCCTTCCCCAGCTTTCCTTCTTGGATTTTGAGCTTGCGGAGAGTTACGCGCGGCCCAAGACCTTGCCCTGGCCGCCACCCAAGCTTCTGAAGAAGAGTCTGGCCCATGGAGGTTTTGGCCGGAACGAGGGCCTCCAGAGCACCAGAGAGGCTGTTCAGATTAGCGAAAGCAGGTGATTCCTTGCTCACTTCTTGTCCTGTAAAGCCTCGCGTGTCCCTGCAAACTGGTCCGTACGAAAAGTCTCCGTGTTCTCCAGCTGCCGATCCTCGTTCATCTGCATCCGGTCCTCATCATCCATAAAGTCGTCAGTGCGCTGCTGATGCGTTGCGCGACTGGAGCGGGAAGACTTGAACTGCTGCGGGGTCCATCCTATGGCGTCAGCGGATTTCGTTTCCCCTAAGGTCACACACCTTCCTTCGAGCCCACCGTGTTGTAGTACCCAGCCGAGTAGCCACCGGTGAACGCGCCATGAAAGCGTTTCCTTCCCTTTTCATCGCGAACCTAACGCGTTAGCCTATTAGTTAGACATGAACCAACCTCTTGTTTCCATAATGGTAGATACTCCTGTGTGTCCTTCTTGGTGTCGCTGAGAGCGGGCAGTGGCGTACCAATCTGTTGAAGCGTTGTCAGTAAGGGGGTCGATGGAGAGTCCGTCATGGCAAAAGACTGCACCTACCTGCACAAAGCTCTCGTTGAGGTGCTTGCTCTTGAGGTTGACGTTCTCAATCTCAAGCCTGTGCTTGAGCCTCGACGTCATTGTCGACAGTCTTGAGTAAGTGAGCGGTGGTCAAGCAGTCTCGAGCAAGTGGTGGCCAACTACAGAGCTCTGGATTGTGATGTGCAGAGCGTCATTGCACGCACGTGATTTGGCCTCACGTGGCGATTTCTAATCGTTTCTCCCGACTTAATGATCACATTGCATGATTAACTCGAACATTAGGGTTAGGCCCAGGGGGAGGGATTTACTTCTGTCCTCGTGATCGACCACTTCAGCCATGAGTGTCTCTGTTGCCCTCTTTTCAACGGACGTGGCAGCCTGAGAGGGCTTCATGTCCGGACCGGAAGCCAGTGAACGGCGCTCCTGCAAACTGACGGCTACGAGTTGTTCATCAGACCACCCAACTTCTACATTCACTACTCATTCCGGCCACAGAGCACCAGCTCCAAGCCTGTGCTGAAAGGAAGATTGCAGATGTAGAACCCGTTCCTCGAGGTCCTCCGGTCACTGCTCGTCTGCCGCCTTCCTCGTATCAGATCGAAGTCACGCGACAATGCCGGTGGCAGAGTACACGGTGGACTAACACTTTGCGTGTCTATGAATAGCCAAAGGACTGGGCCGAGCTCCTCAGTGTCGACTTATACATACACAGCAATGGTCTACACAATCTGTAACCTCAAAATCCTGCTGTTACTCTACGCAGCAGATTCTGATGTAGCGAAGACACGGCCTTTCTCAACAGGCGGTTCCATCATGGCGCTGTCCAGAAGAATGTTCAGGTCGCGAGGGCCAACAAAGTCGCGTCGGCCTGAAGTAAACCAAGTGATGATGGAGATGATGGCGACAATCCCAAAGACTGCAATAGCGTAGTTCATTCCCACAGCAGTAGCGGGAATAACAGGCGGGAAGAGGAAGAAGACGGTGCTCATTGCGGTGAATCCCAGGCCAAAAATGTTGGCAATAGGACCGAGGATGGGGCCGAGCGTGAAGGTAGGTTCCGGGAGACCAGCAGGGCGAAGAATGGCGCGGCCCCTGATGAGAACGAGAGCAATGGGGATACAGTAGGAGATGTTGAGAGAGACGACGATGGAGGACATAATGGCGTTGAGAGCGACAGACGAGCCGAGGTAGATGCACCCGAAAATGATGACGAACACGGTGGAAAGGAGGACAGAACGAATCGGCACGTCGTTAGGCCCCAAGACAGCGATAAACTTGCTGAAGGGGAGACCATGGTCGCGCGCAAACGCATAGATCATGCGACTCGAGGTTGTGCAAAGCGCCGTGCCAGTGAAAAACATGCAGGCGATGGGAATGACCTGGAGGCAGAGAGCACCGACGCGGCTACCGGTGGCCTGGTAGAAGGCACCTAGTAGCGGGCCGCTGGGGTCCGTGACGAGCCCGGGAAGGTCCTTGACGCAGAAGAGGATGCAGACAAGGAAGATGAACGATGTGAATGCGCCGATGCACACGGCTGCGATCATGACGCGCGGCGCGTTTTTTCGGGGCTGAGGCATCTCCTCCACCATATGCGTGACAGCGTCGGCTCCGATGAGGCCAAAGCTGGCCTGGAGGAGACCCATGATCCATGCGACTCCGTCCGGCCAGCCCGTTTCGTTGAGGAACTGGGTAAAGACCACCTTGGGCGACGCGAAGTGGCCCGAGCTGCAAGCGAGGCAGGTGACAATGACGATCACACAACCGAGGACCGACCACCCGAACGCTACGAGGTTGAAAGCTGGGAGGCCGCGACGGCCAAAGATGTTGACCGCTGCGCCAAACAGCGTGTTGCCAATGTAGATGAGGAATAAGTGCCACGGCTGGAAGACATACGAGTCGCCAAGGTTGAGCGCAAGGGCGCCCACAATGAGCTGGCCGGAAAGCGCTCCGGCCGCGGCGTGCAGCGCGATCCAACCCGCAGTAGCGAACCAGCCGCAGACCCAGGAGATGATGGGCGCATACTTTGGCGGTGCGAGGAGGGCAGACCAGTGGTACTGACCTCCAGATGTCGGGTAGACGTGACAACTGGGGCGTGAGTTATGCATTGGAGGTAACTCACATCTCAGCCATGGACGCTGCGGTGGCGAGGTTTCCCAGGAAAGCCGGAATGATGCCCCAGATCACGGCCGTCGGGCCCCCAGAACCAAGGCTCACACCCAAAGACGATCCCATGGCCGACCAACTATTGAGCACCGCAAAAGCGAGACCGACTGAGGGGCACATCAGCTTGCGACTCTGATCGTCTTGTCACTCCTGTCATTTCCTCCAGGCCGTCGAGACTCACTGAGAGAGAACAACCCAAAGTTCCTGTTGGTATGGACAGCCTTGCACGATTCCGTGTCAACTCCCTCAACGGCAATGCCGGTGGGGACATCCTTGCCTTCTTTATTAGACATGTGGCTGGGCTGGAGGGACTTGAATGAGATATGGAAGAGATCGTGAGGGGAGGGATAAGTTGAAGCCCTCCAAGGAATGGCTACCCTGCTCTATATGCACTCTTCTTAACCTCGTCGCGGAGTGTTTGCGATGCCTCACATTCTTGCAATGTTCATGGCGTCGGGCATTTCAGATGTCTGGATGAGACCATTGAAAGGGATCTTTGACAACCCAGATGCCAATGTCCTGAGATGCGTTGCGCCAGAATATCATGGCCACCTGTGACAGGTTGGGAAACTTGCAAAACTCACAAGCTCTTGGACACCGAACGGTAGAACTTTGGAGATTATCGGAAGGTTGTCCAAGGACTCCCTTGCCTGATGGTTGGTCCACGAACCATCCTCCGATGGATGATGGATGGTATGTGCTTGTGATGGCGCCATCCATGCTCACCGTTGCGTGCCTTGGCTTGCACCATCGCGATGTTGGGTGCGGTAAGCTCGCCAAGATCAGATGCGTCCCCGTCGACGCGCGACCACGGTTGGTCAGACGATGATCGCGATATGCTGTTCAGGGCCAGCGAGGGCCTTGGGGCTAGGATTATTACATGCCATCTCGACCCCAGTGTGCCCCGGATATGTAGACTCCTACCCTTT
Organism: Apiotrichum siamense; assembly: GCA_023653615.1. Classification (NCBI taxonomy): domain Eukaryota; kingdom Fungi; phylum Basidiomycota; class Tremellomycetes; order Trichosporonales; family Trichosporonaceae; genus Apiotrichum; species Apiotrichum siamense. Next base: position 136,715 of record JALJEG010000053.1, on the reverse strand, counting down.
GCGGCGCCAGCACACGCAACCAGGAGCCACATGCCGTCCAGAAATCATCATTGCCTGTCACTGGGTTGCTGGTTTGGCATCCGGGGGACCCTGAAGTAGTATACCTCCATCTAACTGGTGCCTACCACTGTGTCCCAGATGTCCCAGATGGACTGTGGAACTGTGGATTTCTTGAGTTGTGTGGTGAGCGAGGACTCGGTCAGTACAGGATCAGTGAACAGCTACAGATCACATAGAACAGCTGACGATAAGCCGCCCACCTGATGGCAGGCAGGTGAGCTCAGTCGTGTTGCAGTTGACGATCTGTTACGCAGTATCCCCGTATTTCAAAAACCAGACAATCTGCATCTACCGACCTACTTACTGCACTCGAAGGGCCAAAACAGATTAAAACGAGCAGCCATATCGCATATTCGTCTAGTTTTAAAGCTTGGCACGGACCTCGTTGCGAGAGGTGGAGTACTTAGCTGCCCGGTTCTCCCTCTCCCACACGTCGCCGACGATCTGCTTGACCTCATTTTTGAGTACCTTGCCGTTGGCGTTGCGTGGCAGCGGGCTGTCGGAGACGTAGATGATGGCGGGACGCGCGGGGTAGCGCAACCGGGGTTCGACAGCCTCCATAAGTTCCGCCTCGGTGGCGGTGGCGCCGGGGGCCAAAGAGACAGCGACGCCGACACGTTCACCCATCAGCGTACACGGCACAGGGATCGCGGCAACCTCGGCGATGCGGTCGTCCTCCGCCATAGCGTTCTCGACCTCGACGGACGCGATCTGGTCTGTCAGTTGGCGCTCTCAACAGAAAGCAAACTTACGTTCTCACCACCACGGATGATAATGTCCTTTTTGCGGTCGCGGATAAATAGCTTTCCTTCGCCGTCGAGGGAGCCTATATCGCCCGAGTTAAGCCAACCGTCCTTATCGAGCGCAGCGGCAGTGGCAGCTGAGAAGGTTAGCCGTCGTTCCCATCCGTTACAGTGCGCGGCATACCAGGGTCATTGAGGTACTCCTTCATGATTGTGTATCCCCTCATCTCGATGATACCAATCTGATCGACAGGCAAAACTTCCTTGGTGTCTGGATGGGTAATGCGGATCTCGCAGCCGGGGATGGCCCGACCGACACTGCCAGGGTTGTCGATGTAGTCTCCACCAGATAGGCCGCTATGAACGGCGTTGGTCTCGGTCATGCCGTAACCATGTGTGCTGGGAGAGTGAGGAGAGATTCCAACGGTCGTGGGCAGTGCACTTACACGATGCAATTGGGGAATCGCTTCTTCAAGTCTCCAGCCTGACGTTCCGATGACGGAGCACCACCGTAGCTCATCGATGTAAACTGGACTTCTGGGGGCAGGAGAGGAGATTGGAGGATGGCAGTGATGATGGCGGGCACACCACCGATAATCTCAACCTTCTCATCCTTAATGAGCTTGATGGCGTCGGCGATGTTCCACTTGCGCATGAACACCGCCTTGGAGCCCGTGCGGAAGAAGCGAAGAAGCCACGAAAGACAGCCAGTGACATGGAACATCGGGACAGCGAGAAGGGTGGACGCCGGCTTAACAGGGGGCATTTTGGCCATGTCACCACCTTGGCGGAGGAACCAACGAAGAGCCGCTGAGGTTAGGTCTAGTTGCTTGCCTTTTCAACTCACAGACTTGGCCGGAAAACACAGAGTGAACGGCCCCCCTCTGGGTAGAAAGAACTGCCTTAGGCATCGACGTGGTGCTGGATAATCAGACTGTGACTATGAAGAGACACCTACCCAGAAGTGAAAAAGATGCTGCCGTCGCTGTCGAGGTTGAGGTTGTGAATATCCTTGCCTCCACTGACCTCACGGAGCGTTTTTTGGGAAGGGCGAGGGTCACCCAGCTCGCCGACGTTCTGGCGAGTGAGGGGGCTGAGGTGCTGCACGCTTGACCAAGAGAAGAGCTACTAGTCAGCACCAAACGAACAATAGGTGCGCGGTACTCACCGGACCGACGTTCTTCGACTTAAGCTCAGCCGTGCGTGGAGCAAGCAATTCAGCCATAGCGGACTCCACAAGGACGATTTCGGGATTGGTCTTGGCGAGACAGTGCACCAAGGCATCGGCAACCCTGCACATCAGACGCCAATCTCTCAGAACGGACATGAAGCTTTGGTACTCACAGCGTCGAGTTGACAATCACAGGAACAGCACCCAAGAGGTTAATGGCGACATAGGCGACGACCCAGCCCGTCGAGTTGCCCCCGACGATGGCGATACGGGAGTTTTGCCTGACACCCCGGTCGCGGAGCCAGCCAGCGAGGCGGATCGCCTTGTCGTAAACCTGACCGAAAGTGAGGTACTCGCGGTCGTAGAACCCAGCAGGCTCGGGCACCGGGGATGAAAGGAAGACATTATCCCGGTATTTCGCAAAGGAGTCGAGAAGGAAAGCGCGCATGTTGGGGGGAGACTGGGAAGGTTAGCAATGCGATTGCGATCACAGCGCCAAGGGAGTTAGCTATCCTCACGTGCTTCCAGTACTTGACCTGGCGGCCAGCAACGTCCTGCCACTCCATCTCGAACGGAGATCCGGGGGCAGTGAGGAGCCTCTCGCCTGCTCTGTCAGCGACCTTGCACCGTGCCTAATAGGTCTGGAGACTTACACTCCTCCCAGGGGCGTCTCTGTGCGGCCATGATTGTGGAGGATTCTAAACGTCAAGGTTGGTGAATGGAGAGATGTTGCAGGGGTCTATTACTCGTCAGATGTATGGATTGATCTCAATACACAGAACAAAGAGGCTGATATACAGAACACAAGAGAGTACCAGAGGTTCTCGACATGTAACCGTTGGGACCGGCCGGCATCTCTGGCTACCGACTCGGTATCTCCACCGATCATTGAAGGTAGATGTCGGGAACACGCATTTCGGTCGTGTCCGAATCCCGAGGTGACAGCCACTCCGGGCCAGTGATAGTTCTCAACGGCAATACGGACGTAAGGACTGTCGTGACCGACGGGATGGGACGGAGATACGCAGCGGAGCCCTGAACGTGTTGTACGTCATATATCCACCAGGCTAACACCTCCGCGCTTGCTTGTCCAAGAACACGGAACGGCGGCAACCGGCGGTAACGTCCACATGGCTTCTACCTCTCGGCCGCCTTGCGGATTTTTCCACCAGCACGCCATGTGGTGGTCTTCTGTGAACTGCAAGCTGCGATAGGCAAACTGCGCTTGGAGGAACATGGCCTTTCAGATACACGCCATTGAGTGGGAATTGATGGAGGTTGAGCTTAGTTAGCCCCCTCCTTTAGCTACCATTCACATAGCCTCCGCTTCCGCAGATCACTTATGCAGACTCTTCTCATTGTACTGTGGCTCAGAACTAGTTACCAGAAACTAGTATAGCGAGGTAGATGGGCAAGTCCGACGCCGAGGCCGTCATTGCGAATTTGTGCTTTACATAAGCATACCAAATTCGTACCAGCCATCAGGAATATCAACACTTCACAAGAGCCCCCAGGATGAACCGACTAACATTGGGCCAATATGCGACGCACATTTAAAACAAAAGTTGGTGCAACGCCGATCGCGGCTTCTGGGTGCCGAATGCGATGCGATCTTGAAGTCGTTGATACACTCCGCTTATACTCCTCCCGAGTCCGCGCACACATCCATTTCCTGATGCACAGGTCGGTCCTCCGCACAGGTCTGCGGTGCTGGGCACGTCGACAACCACGAACGACCTCGCGCTTGTATTCGAATTCCGCAACGTTCAGCAATGCACCGTTCGACCATGTCCCATTCAACGATGTGAAGCTGCCGACGCTGGAGGACTTGTACCTCAAGGAAGGCGACAATGGTGGGTGGTGCACCCATTTTGAGGCTAACTATTTTAGTTGTCGTGGCCATGTCGGGCGGAGTTGACTCGTCACTCACCCTTCGCGTGCTCCGAGAACTGCCCCTTAACCTCTCCGTCATCTTCATGCGAAATTGGGACCCGCTGCTGTCCGAGTCAACAGATGAGGAGGATACGGTTACTTCTCTTTCATACGGAACGCGTGGTAATGGAAGTTATGGCAAGCCCAACATGTCTCCATGCGAGTGGGAGCGGGATTGGGCAGATGTGCGTAGAGTTTGTGCCCACGTTGGCATCCCAGAACAGGACATTCGCCTGGTCGACCTCTCCAAGGAGTACTGGAGCCGAGTCTTTGAGCCTGCGGTCGCAGTGTGGGAGGCAGGAAACACGCCCAACCCCGACGTGGCCTGCAATAGGTGGGGATCCTGATCAACAACAGGAGGCTAACAGGCAGGGAAATCAAGTTTGGGGCGTTGATGCAACACATTCCCCCCGGCCATTATCTTGCGACGGGTGAGCCGCTGTCGTCTCAGGTGTATCATTAATGCCAGGCCACTACGCTCGTGTCAAGCGAACACCGACAGGCGCCACTCTCCACCGCGCATTAGACGCGAACAAGGACCAAACGTACTATCTCAGCCAGGTGCAAGAGTCACAGCTCGCAAAGGTGGGATTGTCATCTGCAGCCTGTCAACTAACATTAGGCTGTCTTCCCTCTCGCAGGTATCCCAAAACCGCGTGTCCGCGATCTGTCAAAGTACTTTGGACTCCCCACCGCTGAGCGAGCGGAGAGCATGGGCGTGTGCTTCATCGGTGAACGGGGCAAGTTCGGTGACTTTGTTTGTGAGTTTAGCGAGAGGCAAGACCACGCTGACTTGCAGCACAATACACCTCTCTGCCCACCTCGACAGGGTACTTTGTAAACTCCGAGGGAAAACGACTACAGGTGCACAAAGGTTCACATTACTACACTATCGGTCAGCGTCCCGGGCTCGGTGGCATGCCGGGTCGATGGTTTATCGCGAGGAAAGGCGTGGGCAGCTCAGGGGATGACATTCTCATTGTCCAGGGAGGGTGAGTAGTGTACCCACAACGTGTGGACCCCATCTGACGATCAGGGATCATCCAGCGCTCCAGTGCGTGTCGTTGTGGTCGGCTGACTTCAACTGGATTGCTGGGCAGCCACCTAAGGAGATGGAAAATGGAGGCAAGCTCGATGCACTCGTACAAGTCCGGCACCGCATGCACCCCATCCCTGCATCCATTCAGATGAAAGGCGATCGGTACGTCTCTATTGACCCTGGACGCTAACCTCCTAGCGTAATCGTGCGGTTTGCAAACAGTGTTACAGCTGTCGCGGAGGGTCAAATTGTGGGTGTGTGGCGCGGCGACGAGTGCCTTGGCAGCGGCGTGATTGGGGGCACCACCTGTGCAGCCTAGCAGTCAACGAGGGAACGATTTGTTGTACCACCATATCCGTATTGTTCACATTTCTAGCATGCACATCCATCATCACTCCCTGAGAGCTGTGACCATTGCCCAGACCGATGGAGACTCCGTGGGTCAAGCTGTGTCGTCGCGCCACATTGTGAGAACATGGTCGGCATCCTGTACCTGACGCGGGAGGCATCAAAACTCACTTGTCATGAGGGCATTGTTAACCTACGCGTCGACTTTACACACTGGTATTCTATGCCTTTGCGGCCTGGGCGAGGAGACAAAGGTAAAGAGCGCTTCTAACTGCGCCTTCCATGCTTTGTAAGAGGGTGGGAGGGGGTGCAGCGGCAGCGGCACCTATCAGCCTTTCCGCCAACGATCCGAACACTTGGACTTCGTTCGGCTTGGCTTCAAATCGGACCAGGAGACACCGCGAAAGTGAGACCGCGACGAAGGCGGCGGACCGCGAAACAAGATCAGTCGCCATAATCACATACGATGGGCATGCGCTCTCGACAGTCGAGTTGTATATAGCTATCCATAATTTGTACAATTTCCGCAATTCTGGGGACACTGTGGTCTGCATCACCATAGACTATTACGCATTCCGGCGGCGGTCGAAGTCGCGGTCACGGTCATCGTGGCGGCGACGGTGAGGGGGAAAGTCATCATGGTGACGAGGAGGGGAAGCGCCCCGACGGAGAGGCGAGGCGTTTCGCCGACGCGGAGGGGTGTCATCGTCACGACCGCTAGGAAGCGACGCATCTCGACGCGGAGGTGTATCAGGCCGGCGTGAAGGAGGTGACTGGCCGCGACGGGGAGGCGGAGAATCATCACGACGACGGGGAGGGGAATCATCGCGGCCGCGAGGAGGTGAGCGGTAGCGATGGCGCGGGGGTGAGTCAGCTCCCTTCCGCGAGGGCGGTGACACCGAGCTGGAGTACCTCCTAAGGGAGGCCGGGGAGCGGTCGTCCTCACTATCGCTCTCGTCCTTCTTACGGGGAGGAGGCGAACCCGAGTCGGAGTAGCGACGGCGGGGAGGGGGCGAGCGGGAATCACGCGAGTCGTCGGACGAGTAGCGGCGGCGGCGCGAGGGCGGCGAGCGCGAGGCGCGCGAGTCCTTGTCGGATGAATATCTGCTGCGGCGCGGCGAGCGGCGGCGGTAGCGCGAGTCGTCCGATGAGTAGTCAGAGTCTGATGACGACAACTCGCTCTCCGAGCTGGAGATGGACGAGTCGCTGTCGGAGCTATCCTGTCCGGCCGCATGCTGGGCGGCCAGCAACTTGGGAGCGTTCTGCAGCCACTCGCGCATGTCCTCGGTCACAGCACCCAGACCAATATGGGTGAAGTAGTTGATGGCGAAGCGTGTGTTGCGGGGGTTGTCGGTCGGGAACATGCCGACAAAGGCGGGCTGCAAGTCGGGGAACTTCAGTCTCTCGACGAGCTTCTTAAGGCCCAGCTCCTCCTTCATTTCGTTGAACGCAATCTTGGTGAAGATACGCGACGACGACGTAGTCTCGTCCTCGTTCATGTGAACTACGTGCAGGACGGCCCACGAGATACCATCGGAGGCGAGAAGGTGGCCAAAGAAACGAGCAATGTTGCGCAGCTTATTAGTCTCGTACCGGTGAATGGTCTCGTAGTAGTTCTGGAACGCCTCCTGGAACAGGTCGGTCCACACGCGGTTGATCTTGCACAGTCGCTCGCCGATAAGGCCATAAAAGTTGGAGTAGGTGCGCTCCTGGGAGCAGCACTCGACAACCATCTTCACGAGCTCCATTTCACGGCCCTCCGGAAGGTTCACCTTGAGAAGCTTGTGGACAGCTTCTTCAAAGTTGAGCTGTAATGTCAGTGAAGGTCTACGATATACACATGACGTGACGACTTACAGAGTTCATGACTGTCAGGTAGATGGTCCTCCTCAGGTTGATGAGGTTGGTCTCAGTCATGTCCGTGATGCCCTCCTTGTCAGGAGCGACATCCTCCTCCGAGTCGTCTCCCGAGTCGTCTGTGTACTCGCTACCGCTCCCCGACCCCTCGTCATCCGAATCACCAAGAATTTCATGCTTGATCTCGGCATACCGTTCTTCGTTTTCAAGGAAGTTGGGGTCAACTTTGAATAGGTCTGGAATCGTCAGCATGACGCAGGGCGTGAGAGATGGTGACATACTCAAGCTGTCTTGCACCTTAAGCTCGTCCTCGAGACTGATGCGGTGGGTGATCTGCTCCTCCTCTTCGACTAAGTCGAGGCCTTCGGGGATCATGGGGTTGTCCTTGTACTTATCCTTGCGGACCTGAAAGAGTACTTCGATCATGTACTGGCAGCGTTTGGAAATGGAACCCTCGTGGAGAACGGCACGGAAGCGCTCGAAGATCATGGTGTTGGCCCTGGGACTGTTCTCGGATAGGTAGAGACCGACTTCCCGCATGAATCCAACAGCAATCTCAATCGAATCATCGGTAGGCTTCTCCAGGCAAAGGAGGAGGAGCTGCAGGGCCACAATCTCGTGCGCGACGTACTGGTTCACGAGATGAGCGATAAAGGTAGAGGTAGCGTTGCAAACAGTCTGAATATCAGTATGAGAAGCAGCTTGAGTGAAGCCCACCTTGTCGTTACGCTTGTAAGCACGGCGGAACTGGGCAATGAGACGGATGAGAACAAGCTCGCCGACTTGGGGCAGCTTAGTATTGACAACGGCGACAAGGGCGGCAAAGATGGGAGTGAACGGAAGAGAAGAGGCCTGCGCCCTCATGATCGAACGAGCAAAGAGACCCTTTCCACGAATGAGGTTCTCGCCAAAGAGTTCCGGGACGACGTGCTTGATGTTGGAAACGTTGACCTGAGATATCAGAACGGTCGCGCGAAGCATTTCGCGTCGCGTCACTCACCTTGTTGATCATACCGTTGATGCTCTTGCGAAGCGCATCCCAGCTGAGACGCTGATACTCGGCGCTGCTCTTATCTTTGCTGGCCTCGGCTTGCATTGCCCTGAGACGGGCGGGGGGGATGTATGCGCCACCAGACCGCGAGCCTAGGAGCTTGGCAAACTCGGCGCGGGCCTGCTCATCTACGCCACCAGAGTTAGCGACAGTTGTTGATGAGGCACCATTTGCGTTGCCACCCTTGAGCTCAGAGTTAATCTGAGACTCGAGAAGCGCCGCTTCACGCTGGCGCCTGCGGACCGGGTCTACATCCATGACACGGGGAACATCGATCTTGACCTCAGGACGTGGAGAGCGCGAGCGCCGGCGCTGTGTCGGAGGTGACGCGAAGCGTTCCCGTGGAGAGGCGGACGGAGACCTGCGCACGAGTCAGTGATTGAACTCGGAAGCAGCACATATATGCCAACCGATGGCAGACCGACTCACCTCTTGCGCTTCGCCGCTTGTCCAACGTCGGAAGCCGTGCTCGCTGACGCGGCGCGATTCCGCGAGGGCGAGGGGGCGGGAGAAGGCGAGTTGGACATCCCGATGGCCGTTTGGTTCTGGATGCAGCTCCGCCGTCCGTTTTAAATGAGGATGAGGGTGGTGGGAGAGAGATGGGATGGAGATGATATTGTGAAGCGGCGACACTTCGAACGGAACGAACGGCCGTGGAGAGGTGTGTGGCAAACAGAGCTGGGTCCAAAATATTTTGACGTGTATTTTTAGCTTATCACACCCGCTGTGAAAGATTGTGGGACCCCGCGTTCTGACACGTCCTGACGACCGGTGCGTCAACATCGGCATATTCAGCGTCGACAGTCGCCTCTTTTGTTTGTTCTCTCTTCTCATTGCTCCACTTTCTCTTAGACTTTTATACAGAAACCACCTTAAAAATGGCCCAGTCTCAGGAAAACTCGGCTCTTTTTGTCTCCATCGCCCAGGCGGCGGACCAGTACCCCAAGCCCGAGGCCGTGACCTACTCGTATGGTACAGCCGGCTTCCGCACGCTGTAAGTAGTCTCTGACACAGCGTGGTTCTTTGAGGGTCTGCAGTGTCTGACGGCGCACAGTGCTTCCAAGCTTCCTTCAGTCATCCTGCGTGTCGGTCTCCTTGCTGTCCTCCGCTCACAGCGTCTTGGCGGCGCTACCATCGGTGTCATGGTTACCGCGTCCCATAACCCCGAGCCTGTGAATATGACCAGGCGTGTGCTTGCAGACAGCGTGCTAACCGAATAGGACAACGGTGTCAAGCTGATCGACCCTGCTGGAGAGATGCTCGAGCAGTCGTGGGAGGCGTACGCGACGACGCTTGCCAACTGCAACACGTCAGCCGAGCTCGTCGCTGCTTACGAGAACATTGCCTCGCAGCTCCGTATCAACACCCAGCAGCCCGCCTCGGTGGTCTATGCACGTGACACTCGCCCCTCGGGTCCTGAGCTCATCAAGGCCTTTGAGACTGGTCTCTCGGCCTTTGGTGGCCTCGTCAAGACCCTCGATCTCGGCGTGACCACCACTCCTGTGTGCCACTACGTAGTCAAAGCTCTCAACGACAAGACGGGCACGTACGGCAAGCCTACCATTGAGGGCTACTACGAGAAACTTGCGACTGCTTTCAAGACGCTTATTGTGCGTCTTGGCGGTTGCTACTTGGCATGACGCATTCTTGGAGTTCTGTCGATCTGACCTCTCAGGGAAGCCGTGGCCCGCTCAAGCCTCTCTACGTGGACTGCGCCAATGGTGTTGGTGCCGTTGCTCTGGAGGAGTTCCAGAAGTACATTGGTGACACCCTCACGTTCAACCCTATCAACACCGACATTAACAAGGTCGGGGCCCTCAACTCGCAGTGCGGTGCCGACTTTGTCAAGACCAAGCAGACGCTTCCCCCTTCGATCGCATCTGCTGGCATTCTTGCCGCCCCTGAGACACGGGCCGCCTCGTTTGACGGCGACGCCGACCGCATCGTCTACTACTATCTCCGCGATGGCAAGACCTTCCGTCTTCTTGATGGCGACAAAATTGCTGTCCTCGCTGCCCTCTTCATCGGCGATCTTGTACAGCGTGCCAACCTTGGTGAAAAGATCAAGCTTGGTGTTGTGCAAACGGCCTACGCTAACGGCTCGTCGACCAAGTTCATCAAACAGGTGAGTGTGCGCCACGTAATTCAGTTTCTGACTTGCAGCGCAACATTCCCGTCACCTGCACGCCTACTGGCGTCAAGCACCTTCACCATGCTGCAACCCGTTACGACATTGGCGTCTACTTTGAGGCTAACGGCCACGGCACTGTGCTGTTCTCTGAGGAGGCGCTCGCGACACTCAAGTCGGCGGAGCCTTCGAGCCCCGATCAGGCCAATGCGATCAAGAACCTCGTCGCGCTCTCCGAGGTAATCAACCAGGCGGTTGGCGACGCCCTCTCAGACCTGCTCCTCGTTGAGGTCGTCCTCGCCCACCGCGGTTACGGTGTGGCTGAGTGGGACGCCAGCTACGAGGACCTCCCCAACCGCCTCGTCAAAGTCGAGGTGCCCGACCGCACCATCTTCCTCACCACTGATGCTGAGCGCAAGCTCACGTCCCCCGCGGGCTTGCAGCAACTTATCGACGACGCGGCCAACAAGGTCGAGCTGGGCCGCTCTTTTGTGCGCCCGTCCGGAACCGAGGATTGTGTGCGTGTCTATGCTGAAGCCGCGACCACTGCCGCGGCAGAGAGCCTTGCGGTCATTGTCTCGGACCTCGTCAAGGACAGTGCCGCCAAGGTGGCAGCTCAGGCGTAGAATATGGATTTGTAGTTTTGTATACATGTGAGGCATTGTCTGAATCCCATCTCATCTGGAAGATTGAGGCAGGAGAAGAGCCGCCCGCAGTGTGCCGCAGTTCATCCACCAACGACACAAAGCATGGGATTCCCGAAGTATCCACTTGTCTCTTCTTCAGCATCATTAAACACAACGTCGCATGCATGAACGCGCAATCTTCCTGGAGTTGCCATGTTGGTGACGGTCATGATCAACATGGAGACCCCACAATGACGTTGCGCCAGCCACCACGCCAGCGGACAGCCCGACATAGCTAGCCGTTATCACCCATCCACCCTTCTGTCCATTCCCTTTCCCATCATCTCCCATCAACCCCACAACGAGAATCATGTCTGGGTATGCACGCTCTCAGTCCTCGTACTGACTTCAGGATCCGCCAAGCTACGCACGCTGGGTCGTGGTACACCAGCGACGGTGCGTTATCCACCACTCCTCCCGCGCCGCGGCGGGTGGCAAAGCCGCCTCCGCGGCGCTAGCGCCGATCAGGACTTACGAGCAGGGGACAAGCTTCGCACCGAACTCACTGGTTTCCTCAGCGCTGTGCGGCCCATGTCTGAACCGTCGTACGCCCCGCCCATCGCAGACGCCAAGGCCGTGATTGCTCCGTGGGTGGCCGCGAACGGAATGGGCGCTCATTTCAGACACGCTGGATACTCGTACTCTGGCCCCGCAGCGGCGTGGGCGTACGCCGCGATTCCCACGGACAAGATGTGCGCCTGCGATGCTGTTACCCCGGTGCTGACACACTGATGCGGGCAGTAAGCGTGTCGTTCTCCTCGGCCCGTCGCACCATACGTCGTTCGTCGGCGTCAAGCTGTCCACGTTTGCCGCGTACGCGACACCCTTGGGTGACATTCCTCTCGACCTAGACGGTACGTACCATCTCGCTAAACGGTGCCCAGGGCGTGTGAGGTGAACACGGTGTTGACATTGGCGCCGCAGCGATCGGCCAGCTCCGCAGCGTGCCCGACACAGCCACCACGCGCTTGTTCAACGACATGGACGAGCAGGAGGACGAAGACGAGCACTCTCTTGAGATGCATCTGCCCTATATTCGTCATATCTTCCAGAAGTGCATTGTGACCCTGCCCTTCACCAAGCAGGCTGAGATCAATAGGTGTTGACGTACCCCCAGCCGAGACGACCTCAAGCTCGTGCCCCTCCTCGTCGGCGCCCTTTCGAGACACGCTCGCCGTGACCGCGTTTCTGCCGAGCTCAAGAAGCTCTGGGACCACGATGAGACTTTCTTCATCATCAGCAGCGACTTTTGTCACTGGTATGTCGCCTGGTTTACTCCCCGCTAACGCCCAGGGGCCGGCGCTTTGGCTGCACACCATACTATCCCCACGCGCCGGACCCGCCCCACCCAGTCCCGCCTGTCTCCAAGGCTAGCGGTCCGCAGTCCAGCGCCCCGCTCCAGCTGATATCGCACTATGCTGGCTGGCACGACCAAGGCGGCGTCCCTATCTGGAAGTCCACCCAATACTTGGACCACGAGGGGATGGACCTCTTGCGCGCCCCGGCTCGCCCACGTGCTACCGATGAGTGGGAGGCGTACCTGTCGCGCACCAGGGTGAGCCCGCTTAGCCCCGGATGACGCTACTCTGCCTACTCCAACATCTCCAACATCCTCCAGCCCCTTCCCCACCTGCTGACACTTTGTCTTAGAATACCATCTGCGGACGCGCTCCCATCACGGTGCTACTCAACCTCATGCAGTACGTTTATGGTGACACACCCGCCGCCGACAGTGTCAACTTCTCATTTGTGCGCTACGAGCAGAGCTCCAAGTGCAAGGGTCCGTATGACTCCAGCGTTAGCTACGTCAGTGGCATCCTACGCCCCAACAAGTGAAGTGGCGTGAGTTGGCTGCCATAGCTTGCTACCTTGAATCGCTAGTCCGTGAATGTTTGATGCATGACTACTCAAATCCTTTTACTCCTCCTCGATGATCTTGTAACCCTTGACCTGGGGTGTCAGCGATGCGATAACGGCTCGCTGGAATCTCCACCGCATCCTGGCGGCCGGCCTCCTTCCCGTTCGTTCATTCCTCTTGTAAACGAGCACCGACAAGGTCTTCCTCTCAACAAGGTGCTCCCATCCGCTTCTGCGGCGAGTCCGTCCTTAGTGCAGGGTAGCTCCACAAGCAAGGAGCACCGTGCCTTTTGCTGTTGACGACAATGTCGCTGTCACGCTGTCTCCTGTCTTCCTTATCTGCCACCCTGTCCTGCTCTTCCTCTTCCTTCCTTCCCATCCTTCCCTCAGTTCTCTGTCCTCCCTCTATTCCCTCTCCTCCCAGGTCCTTCCATTCGACCTCGTTCTCCGGCGCTCTCCGAACGGTGCCACACGTTCACTCACCTTGTTGTCACGGATCATGGTGAGGTACTGCTCCGCGAGCTCCTTGCAAGCCTCGTTGTGGTTGACGCCCTGGTCGCGGTAGCACTCCTGCAGCTTCTTGCGGACAATGCGCGCCTCCATGGCCCGGATCCAGGACTCGCGAATGTGCTCCTCGCGCTTCTTCACGATCTCTGTGGCATTGACGTGATGAGCCGGGGGCGAGGGTCGGATACAGCCGGTAAGCCGGTAAGAGAATGTGCGTCAGGAGTGGTAGGGCACCGAATACCGGCGTGCCAAGGATGGGGGAATCGTCGGGTAAGAAGGCGTAGAGGAAGGGAACATCGTTGATAACGAGTATCATAGTATTGATATGTCGTCCGCGGGAGCGCCAAGATGCACAGTGTCGATGATGACCGGCGTCGAGTTGATAGAGTTGGAAGCAGTTCCAGACGTCACATGCCGGTGTAGTGCCCGATGAGAACGAAGAAATGAGGTGGCGCATCAGCAAACAGACACTCCATCATACCAATAACCCTCCTAATAACCCTCTGCCAGACGACACGGGCCGCGCTTTGGAGCTCGGAGGACGATCGGCATGTCCTCGACCGCTTGGCAAAAGTCCGCAACGCCGGTCCTCCAGTTGGTCGCACTCACCAAGGTACTCCTCCTGGGTTGGACGGTACTGGGGCATCGACATGGCGGGATCGGATCGGGGGTGCGTGAGTGAGTGCCGAGAGGGAAGTGGTTGGTGGAGGTGGGAAGCGGCGGCGAGCGTTGATATTGTCCAAAGCGTTTGAGACGGCGAGTTCAACAACCAGTCCAGCCCAATGAGCGCCGACGCTTTTGCAGGATGCGTCTCGAAGACGAATCAGGGGTTTTGGTTCCGTCCTCTTCACTCGCGTGGTTTTACGTAACATTTGAACCATTTTCTTGGCGCGGCTGTTTTGTTTTCAACAGCTCTCGATTGCTATGAACGCCACTAAACGCCACTAACCCTGGCATACGGAACCCAACACGACACATTCGGCCAGATCAGCACGCCTCCACTTGTTTCCTACGCGTCACTCGTTCCTCCTCTTTGCACCATTTCGCGCTTTCCTTTCCCTCTTTTGGCCGGTCTGAGACTGACGCGCTAGCGACACGAACACGTTTTAGCGTCAGGAGTGTCAAGGTGCGCAAAGACACGGCGTCGGAGGCGTGTCAGCAGAGTGCCATACCCCCGTGGGGTCTGCCGACGCTGCAATGGCGACGAGTTTCAGCCCATCATGATCATGAATTGCGCACTGCTCGTTGTCAGAAATTAATGGTGAGACCGATGAGAATGGTAACATCGAGCATACTACGGCGGCTTAGTGCAGCACTGCAGAGCACTGGTCAGCATGGTCTGCCTTCAGCGTGTACAGTGCCAGCAGTGCATGCATTCATAATGCTCGTTTTTGCAACTGTCTTCTTCTCTTTGTCCCAATCTCACCTTCCTTGACTTGCTTCTTGCTCACTCTCAAAAACACCAGGCATCTACGACTGGTACTTTGACTTGCTTCCTCCATTCCCCCTCTCCTTTACTCCTTCATATTTATTCATTCCCCCTGCTTCCTTCCCATCGATATCCTCTTCACCACTCGCATACCCCTACCCATCACACATCCCCTCCACATAGCCCATCGCCACACCTCCCTATCTCTCTCCTCTCTCTTCAACCCTCTTCACGGCCGCTGACGTTGCGCCAAATACCTCCCCCTTCCTGCTCTCCCCTTATTGCTCTGTTCCTTCCACAATTCCACACCCCCAAAGGGCACGGAAACCCCGTCCAGTCCATCCCCTGATTTGGTCCCCAGAATTCCATAACCCTCCCGAGAGCCACAGCCTTTGCTCCCATTATCTAGAGTATTGCGCAAGGCGCATCCATCTCCCCATCTCGGTCTAGTGTGATCTACGCCCATTCCTACCCTAGAGCTCATCCCGTTTCAATGTCGGTGGAGGCCAATCCGTCTCATCGCGTCGCTCCCCAGCGTCATCTACAGATATCCTTCCCTCCGCCCCCGCCTGTCGCATTCAACAACCACGCGAGGATCAACAAGGGACTTTTGACCCCACTCACCCCTGATCATAGCCTTCCACCCCTTCCGTACCTTTCAGCACAGCCTACGGTCCAGAGAACCCCTGGCAAGCAGCGCTGGAGCACTGGCGCCCACCTGTGGTCTGTCCCTTCCTCCCTCCCCTCGGTGGACATGTCCCCCCCTCAGCCCAACTGTGAGGACAAGAATATAAAAATGGTGAGTCACAAAGCATGCGACCGACCCCTGATCTTCGCAGACGTGGAGATCCGTCTCGCCGCCCAACGAGGGCCCTGGGATCGCAAAGGCTACGCCCTTCCTTCCGGGCATTACTGGCGGAATCTGGACGCCTCCCGGATGTCCCACATCATTAGAGTCGGACGACGTAAGGATTTAGGAGTGCGTGTCATGCTCTAACGCTCCAGAAGGAACTCCAGATCCGTATTCTAAAGGAAGAAATCGAGCGTCTCGTACGTGAGAAGGATTCGGCTTTGAGTGACAACGCCCGTCTGGTCACTGAGGTGAAGCAGCTGTCTATCATGGTGAGGTTACCCAAGGGTGCCGAATGTTGCTGAACTTAGGCGACCAGGCCCCCACGCTCTTCCGCTCCTCCTGGAGCTGGCCCTTTTATGGGTGGCTTCTCTTGCCCCGTTCCGGCCGTTGGTTTCGGCGATGCGTTCCATGGTCCTGTCAGTCCGGTGGGTCTCGCTTTGCGGGACCTTCGCCTCCCGCCCGATGTGCCAGTCAGGTCCATCAGCGCTGAGGTAACTGTTGTTACAAGACTTTCACTGACGGCACAGACCACTTCCGGATACCGTCCAGCTCAGATCACAGTGGATCTCATCATGAGCGGTAAGGTTGACTACGTCAGAATGGATCCCCGTAGTGAGAGCGACCTTCTCCGCCCTCTGGTCTGGACCATTGCGCACCAGGAGCCGAAGAACAACGTTCAAGCGTGAGTTGTTCTTTTTCCCTGCCACTGACCTCACGAGTGCGAATCTCAAGAATGCTGCCAACGCTCTTGGGGTAAGGGCATGGTTCCCTCCGTCACGCTGACAAGGAAAGACCCGCTTGAGCGCCTCCCAACCAATGCTGGTCACTCGACAGCTAATCAGTGCCATCCTGGAGTTTGCCAAGCTCCTATGCTTTACCTCGAACGGCAACTACCTATGTCAACAACTCCTCGAGAAGGGAACTGCGGATGATAAGATAAACTTTATCAAAGCTATTGAGTGGGCTCAGCGATTGTGAAGGTCGATCACGTGAAGCTGATATCCAGATCCGACATTATCCCCATTGCCAACAACAAGTTTGGTGCCCACGTCCTTGTGAAAGCTATCAGCGTGAAAGAGCTCGAGGTGAGGTGCGTTTGAGGCTCACAATCTGACGACCAGGACCGTATCTGCGATGCCCTCTTTGCCTTCGGTGTCTTTGAGTCGATGCAGACTGGAGCGCGCAAAGTTTGGCGACCGGTAAGGTCACGGTCATGTCCTTCAGAACAAGTCTTGACACCTCAGCATCTCGGCAAGTGCCGCAACACAAATGAGACGGATATCTTTGAGCGGTAAGAGGATCACGATTTCTCCCGTTACTGACCACAGCATCAAGAATGATATGACTGGTCGTTGGGCCGACTTGTGTGTCGCAAACGAGGTAGGTCACATTGGAGAAGCTCATACTGACTCTCCAGAACGGCTCCATCTCGGTGCAGCAGGTCTTTGAAGGTTGTGCAAACCAGGATCTTATAGTACGTGCTCTAGGCTACGTCATTGAACGCTGATACCCAGGATGCTTGTTTCAAGGAGGCAGGTCGGACAATGCGTGCCAAACTGACTTCCAGATTCTTGAAGACATTTCGCGTATCGCGAATAATCAGTTTGGACAGTGCGTGGTACCGTCGACTCCTACCTAATTCGCAGCTTCGTTGTCAACAAACTTCTCAACTTCCAGGAGCCTATTATCAAGGCAGTGTCCTGCGCAATTCTTACAGCTTACCCTCCGCTTGCTACGAACCACCACGGCGTCCAGTTCGTCGAAATAGTTCTCAACTCGAACCGAATTCTTCTGCGCGCGCACCTTGCCAAGTATCTTGAGGCGCTGTGTTGTCAGGAAGCTGGCCGTACCCCGGCCATTGTGGCTGTAGCGAACTCTTCCGTGGGCCGTGGCCATCTTTGTAAGTGAAACGTTCCTGTGCTCTGCTGATCTCCCAAGTGAGCGTTCTGCGTCAAGTCCCTCCTGGCGAGCGGGTCCTCATGAGCCGCATCCACAACACTTGTCGCCAGTTTCAAACCACCCTTCGCAACTCTCAGAGTGGAAACGAACTCCTCCGCAGCCTGTATGTTGGGCTGAAGACTATTGGCTGACTGTCACAGGGGCATCATCAACACGCCCGCTAGACGCGGTTAGACGACCCCCCGTAATGTGACACATTCCTGCCTCCTCTCTCCTTCATCCCCTTTCCCTTCTGTCCTCTTCTTTCCGCATAATTCTGTTACGTCCCACACAACGAAGAACATTGTCTCCCTGCAAGACATGATTGTAGCCTGAAACTCGACTATAGTATCCACCACGCACCACCACCACGTCATTCACGTTGCTTCACGCCGTACGCCAACTCCCACCCTGGCTGGCTGTTACGTCCCATGTCCCAGTTATCCCTTAGTAGGCAGAGTTGCCTCGTTCCTTAACACTCCTCAGTACGTTGTACGCCGAGACACCTCACCTGATGTACGCCACTTGATGTCTTTGCGATGTTCTCGATGTTGCATCTGCGCTGTCCAACGGAGAAGCGGGATTGAGGATCTTTCTATTTGAGTTGCCGGCATCGGCTGCTCACTAATGTGAATGATTGTATAATAATGTACAACAAGAAATGCTCAGCAGGGACGCGTAATAAACATGGACGGCAGTAAACCCGACCCGTTTTATAGCTGATTGCGCTTCTTGGAAGTACGCATGTACGGCCGAAGGAGCCACTCGACGTCGGCCTCGGTCTGGTCGACGGTACCCTGGCGGATCTCATAGGCTGAAAACAGTCAGGTCTGAGACTCGGGACAGCACTAGGGGTTCAACTCACGTTTGGCCTCAAATCGCGGGCCTACCTCGGCGAGCTGGACGCTGTTGTGGGATGTCTTGGCAAAGACGTGGTGTCTGTTGTGTGAGCGATGGACAGATCGCAATGCAGGCACGCACCGGAATGAGATAAAGTCGCGGTCGTTGGCAAACGTCATGATACGCTTTGCGTCATCCTTGGGCACCGGAAACAGCGCTTTGAGGATGGCTGCGACGCGCTCACCAAGCTTGGTGCTGAACCCCTCGAAGATGAGGTGCGGGTACTGCTCCGACACGGTAGAGTCGGACGTGTTGACGTCGTGTCGCAGTGCGACGTTGTGCAGGGTCATGCTGAGTGTCGGGCCGTGGGGCAAGTGGCTGATGACCAGCGCGTCCGGCACACCACGGTGTTCGTGGACGAGCAGCAGGTCCGTGACGCCCTGTGCAAGACAGGTCTGCACAAGGTCGCGCATGACCGTGTTGCCACGGTTGAGGCGAATCGCGTTCGGGACGACGAGGCGCATCTCCTTGGCAAACTGGAGCAGCTTGGAGCTCGGGTCGCGCGAGGTTGTGATCACCACCTTGGGGTCGTAAGTGCCCACCTTGGCGTACTCGTCGTCGACATGCGAGCGCAGGTCTGCGCGTTAGCAATTACTCGCAGCATCACCGCGGTCTGTCACATCATCTCCTCTCCCCCATCCACCCCTGCTGTCCGACAAACAGCAGCATCGCACTCCTGAGCATGTCCCCTCAGTCTCTCCCATATCCGCCCTCGTCTGGTCGTGCATCCACTCTGGCCACCTTAAGCAAAAACCAATACCCACCAGTCTGCGCCTCGTCCAGCACGAGATCCTTTCCAATCGACCGCGCATCGTTTCGTAGCTCAGTTGGTAGCTGCTTGCCCTGCGCGACCAGGTCCTTGATCCGCTGCTTTCGTTCAAAGATGGAGCGCTCCTGGTTTTCATGCGACTTTTTGAACAGGTACTCGCGTCGCTCACGGGCTTGTCTACGCAGCTGGGCTATTAGTTTCTGGGACGGATGGGCGCATGGGCGCGACGAACCATGATGAACGGTAGAGGAGGGGGTAAGGTTGAGGAGTGGTTGTGACTGTTGTGCTTAACTCTTCTTGTCGACCTCCACTTCGCCTGCTCAGAAAATCTCAACACGCAGGGAGGCGTCACGCGCCTAAAGGGAGGACAAGAGAGGGAATTGAAATAGCGATCCGACTCACCTTTCCTCGGGAAATTAGGCACGCTGTACCTTGATGACGACAATTTGATCACGTGATTCAACCTGGATGATGCACGTTCGTCTTCGCGTTATTTTGGTCAAGGTTTTTTTGATCGTCGGACTGATGTCGATTACGGTTCAGAGGGAACGAGCGGCGCAGCACAACACGTGTGGGACGATGTGCAGCTGCAACGGTGTTCATGGGAGGGTGGGGATGCAGGTGATGGAGCCGCTGGAGGCACGGGGCCGTGAGCAGGAGGACAGGAGGTGCTAGGCATGGGCATAAGCCCAGGCAAATGATCTCGGTGGGTACCGAGCTTGCGGAACGCTTATTTGCCAAACGTCGTCGTCCCCCAGCAACCACTGCGGACCTCACAGCTCGACAACCGACCGACGCCACCCTGCTCGGGACATTCTCCTCCCGGGAGCACTGCAAACATCTTACCTTTGCATATCAGACAAGCCAGAGCGCGAGACCGCGAGGTCGACATCTTCCTTCGTTGTCGTGTGAGCCGACGTAGCTGGAAACCGCCGTACGTCTGAAGGGACGACCCTACAGTCCTCGGCCGACTGTCCCAATCGCCCAGCCGCATCATCCAACTACACATTGCATCAAGATCAGTCTAGTCATTACCGCCCACCACCTCTGAACACGACCCAACCTACTACCACGCGCATCACCCCATATTCCACAGATCCAACATATTGGATCGTGCTTGGCTTGACCTCGCCCTCACCACTCCGGCCCTCACTTGTTGTTTCCATTCTTCAGCTCTTGGAAACTCCGCACGACCCTCGCAGTCACCACCTTCCTTCCATCCACAGCATGCGTGTGGCCTCCGCACTCGCCGTACTGGCCCTAATCAACGGCGCAGCCGCGGTCGCGGTCGACCAAGCACCGTTCCAGGCCGCGAGCAAGCGTAAAGGTTAGTCGCTTCCCGTTCCTGCACTGAACCGCCGCCGCGTGCCATTGCGGGGCCATTTCATCCCCGGGCGCTGCGTCCAACCGGTTACCAGTGATCTCGTATGAGCTAGAGATGGATACGCCGCGTTTGGATCTGGAGAGATGGCCGACTGGACTTGCGCGCTGCTTTTGTCGTCGTGTGGCCCCTTTCACGTTCGCGCGTGCAAACTTTGTATGCCGCGCCTTCTACATTCCATTCCCCGACGCGCCGCATGCTTCAACGCTAACCGCCAGCACTCAAGGGTCGTTTCCTTCACATCACCGACATCCATCCGGATCCGCACTACATTAAGGGCGGCAGCTTTGAGACAGCATGCCACCGACGAGAGAAGGATACTAAAGGACAGAACAACTGGCGAACCTCGGACTCCGACACCGACCTGCAGGAGGTTGACGAGGATGACAATGTCGACGCGGTAAAACACACGGGCGCGGGCAGATGGGGCGACAAAGTCAGGTGAGTTGATGCTTCGCAGGCTCCAGGTATGGCCTTGCCTCACCTGCTTTGGCGAACCCCGCTAGCTGGTTCACAAGCAGGGACTGCACCTTATGTTGCCAAGCCGCCCCTCATCCCATGGCATGTGCTGACGTTCCAGCGACTGTGACTCTTCCATGGAGCTTGTGGACCTTGTCTTCGACTGGCTCAAGAAGGAGTGGGCAGAGGAGATCGATTTTGTTGTGTGGACTGGCGACAATGCCCGGTGAGTAACGGCTGAAGACGTGTACGCGACAGAACTTGAACCGGTTGTGTCGATGCAATTGGGGTGAAGGGAGAAGACGCTGGTGGCTGGCGAGTGTCATGTGAACGCTGTTTGCCATGAGCGGCGTCCGCGATATCACATCACTGTTGAATCCCAAGGCGAGGGACGCAATGTTGACGCCATCGTGACGCGGGGCGTACCATGCCACCGTTTACTTATATTCTCAGCGCTAATCATAAATGCAGCCACGACAGCGACCGCAAAATCCCGAGAACGACCAAGGAGATCTTCAACCAGAACCGCCTGATTGCCCAGAAGATGGTCGACACGTTTGGCAAAAACTTCCCGATTGTGCCAACTCTGGGCAACAATGACATATGGCCCCACAACATCATGCAGGCAGGGCCAAACAAGATCACTGAGGAGTTCTTGCAGTAGGTTCTGCTTTACGTAGAGCTGGTTCTGACAAAGTGCAGTATCTGGAAGCCGTGGATTCCTGAGGATGAACGACACATCTTTGAGCGTGGAGCGCACTTTGCGCGTGAGGTCATCCCCGACCGTCTAGCAGTCATCTCGCTCAACACGCTCTTCTGGTTCGCTTCCAACTCTGGTAGGTCCCAAATGTGCGGCGTCAGCTGACCACTCCAGTCGTCGACGGCTGCCAGGCTGGGTCGGGAGAGCCTGGCTCTTTGCACATGGACTGGCTCGAGGTTCAACTCGACCTGTTCCGCGAGCGGGGCATGCAGGTATGGCTGATCGGCCACGTTCCACCTCACGATGGTATCTACTACGACTCTTGCTGTACGTGTACTAATCCAGCTACGGCATGATGCTAACCGTGCAGATCTGCGCTACGGCGATCTCGCGCTCCGGTACCAGGACACTATTGTCGGTCATCTGTTCGGTCACCAGTAAGTTGGCCATGTGAGCCGTACGCGATTTTCGTCTAACCATATAGAAACATTGACCACTTCTTCTTCCTCAACGTCAAAGAGCTGAACGGCAAGTCGGTCGCCAAGTCCAAGGAGAAGAGCCTGAGCCCCAACGCCTTCCTCATCGCCAACGACACGGAGATTGCGGAACGCTCGGCAGACGACTTCTACTTCTATGGCCCCGAGCTCCCCGATGGACGACCACACCTTCTCCAGTCCGGCCGCTTCAAGACTCTGAAGCCCGAGTTCGAGAGTTCCAGCTCCAAGGGCGACATGTTAAAGAAGAACATCATGAACTCGTTCGAAGAGCTGGCCGACCCCGAGAGTTTCAAACACAAGGACTACACGGTCATAAACGTTGGACCCTCCGTGCTCCCCGCATACATCCCCTCGATTCGGATCTTCAGCTACAACATCTCAGGCGTCGAGCTCGAGGAGGACATGAACGTTCTCGATGTGGCAGGACTCCGCCGGCGAGTACGGGAAACTCAAGAGCTGATCGAGGAGGAGGACGACGCCACCTGGGAGGTGGGCGCCCTCAAGGGCAATAAAAAGTACTGCTCCAAGCCAAAGAACATGGACAAGCCGCGTTGCTCGTTCAAGAAGCGACCGCGATACGCGTCGCCCGAGGCACCCTCGCGCTCCAACAAGCCCCTTACGCCACTCGGCTACACGCAATTCTTCCTTCCCGACGTCGAGGAGCAGAATGAGGTGCCCAAGTTCAAAGTCGAGTACACGACATTCAAGGCCAAGGAGCTACTCCCTCCGAGCCTGTCGGGCAAGACGCGCAGCCAGCCGCCGCCTGTGCCGTACCACCTCCTGCCCGCGTGGCACGGATCGATCGGCAAGCTGACACCCGAGGAGATGGGCCACCTGGACGAGCCGCAGA
Source organism: Apiotrichum siamense (assembly GCA_023653615.1). Lineage (NCBI taxonomy): Eukaryota > Fungi > Basidiomycota > Tremellomycetes > Trichosporonales > Trichosporonaceae > Apiotrichum > Apiotrichum siamense. Next base: position 113,560 of record JALJEG010000053.1, on the reverse strand, counting down.
GTGACAATGTGGACTCAGACGCAGACACGGCCAAGAAGGGGAAGGATGGAAAGGGCGGCAATAAGAGGGACCGCAAGGAACGTTTCCTGCAGGAAATTAAGCGCATCACGCCATACGGTATGAAGGACCTCACAATCAATAGCTACGTGAAGCTTGGCCGCGCGCTGCTTAATGACAAGAAGCTGTGGAATAAGTTTATCGACTATATGTGAGTGGCACCACCTATGGAGAGGGGGTCAGAGCTGACATGCTAGGTTTGTGTCGTCTGGTGCGGATTGAGCGGAGGTAGGGAGGCGTAAGGAGCGCAGGATACGACCTTGTAGTAGTAATGATTTAATGTGGCTTAGCATTTTTGAATGCAACACCTTGCAGCAGTATGCGCCGACTCTTCGTCACCCCGCCCATGGACAGCGAGTGCTTGGAAACGGCTGGAGAAGAGGCGGTAACAGACAGTGGGTGATGGATGCTCTGGTCAGAACCTCGAGCTGGAACTGTGGTACATAGTCTAGCTATATAGAAGGAAAGTAGCAGATAGACAGCGGAGATGGCGGCAGACAGCACGATGATACAACACACGGATGATGATGAATAGAAACAACAGAGAATGGATGTGACACAATGGATGTGATAAGGGAAGCAGGTCGAGGAGAAGTCACATGTGGAGGCCTGGAAGATGGTAGAACGGGGCCATCGTGGGGCTCGGCGGTAGCGTCCATGGGTCAGCGACAGTAGGGGTCTCCCACCCCTTGGGGAGGCTTGCAGATGGTTGGAGAGGAGGCTGGGGTTTGAGGTAGACCCGCCACGCCTCCATGTCAGCCGGCGAGGGTGGGACAGCGAGCCCGAGAGCGCGCTTTCCGCACCAGTCAACCGCGGGCCAGCTCTCCAGCACGCCGCGCACGTCATCGAGCAGCAGCGTGCGGCAAATGCTGCACTCGATGCCAAGCATGGCGATATTGTCCGCGAGCCCGGCAAAGCTGGGGCGCAGCTGGCGTAGCATCTCGCCACACCCACTCAGCGAGCGCGTGAGCGGATGCACAAGTGGATGCGTCGCAAATGTGTCCCACAACGGGCGGATCGCAGCGGCATGGAATGCCGCAAAGCTGCCGCGGTGCTTGCGTCGCTGGTCGCATTGAAGTGCCACGCCTGAGGGCAGCCAGTACTGCGTGTGCGAAAAGACGGTACGGGGAAGCTCGGGGCTCATCTTGGCTTGAAAGTAGAGGTAGGACGAGTTCCAGTTGTCAAACAGCGTGGCCAGCTGGCGGAGCACGTGCGGCGCGCGCTCAGCGAGCACCTCTGTCCACCACGCGCCGGTGTAGTACTCTGCACTATAAGCGAGGAGCGGCGGGGACAGGTCGTACACGCGCGCGTCGTCTCCCGCGAGGATCGCCAGCGTAAACTGGGCGGGGGGCTCGGGCATTGTCTGAAGCATTGAGGTGAGCAGCCGTGGACAGTCGAGCATGTCGCAGAACGTAAACACATCGAGAATGTACATGCTCGGAACACGCGGCAGCTCCTTGGCATGACACAGGTCCATAATGGACTCCAGCGCAAACGAGAGCGCGCCCGCGCGCACGGGTACCTCGACTGTGGGCGGTGTGTCCGAGTCAACGGCGGAATGAGAGGCTCCTGCGGTCCGCCCCGATGGCAGGCCCAGCATGCTCTCGGCAAAGAGCGAGTACTTTGCCAGGATCTCCAGGCTGAAACGGAACCGCCGTCCCTCCGCCGCCTGTAGGATAATATCGTGTCCCTCATCCGCGTCGGCATTGGCGTCCCCGTTGCCACTTCCCTTGATGGTTGAGCTGTGGGAGCTGCGCCCAGCGCCTGCGGTTGCGCTTGTGTCTTTGCCACCCAGTTGGAGGGCGGCATTGGTGCACGGATCCCGCTCCGCGAGAGCAGTAAGGTCTATGGGGTCCACCTGTGTTTCGCACATTACGGTAAATGAGATGGACGTGCGTGCCACCCGTGTGGCTAGGCGAGTGAGTTAGGTAGTTGGTGCGGGTCGGAATCGAAGGAATCGAAAGGGCGGACCCTAGAAGAGTGTACACCGAGAGAGGAGGTCAATTGAGGGAGATGGGGGACAAACGCTGGAACAAGCCGGAAAACCGCGTTTCGTTGGTAAACGGATACGGATGTCTGTGTGATAAGAATGGGTGGGCAGAAGGATGCCTTGGAGATCCTACGATGGGATGCGGACCTTATCGACGACCAAGAGTCACACAAGGGCACTCTGTGAGCCACACCGCGGGGCAATGGTGGGGAGCTGGGAAATGTGATGAATCCAAAGCCAGGTGTCTGTCTTCGACTCTTTGTGCTGGTGACCAGCGACGACGACATAACTATTTCGGATAAAGGTTGGGCTAATCGATGATCGATGATCAGCCGTGAATGACGACATGGTCATTAGCGCCCCGCCTGGACGATGGCCCCATTGACGTAACCAGCCATCTGGTTGTTGCGAGAGGGACGTGCGTACAATCTCCCTACGTTGTGCAATAGATGCAGAGCCTGGGAGGAGGGTCTTATCATGCATCCAAGAACGAGCGAGGAGGAGCACGGAGGCGGCAATGACGATAGGGACAGAGACGGGCAGCAGCGACGCCGGCGCAGCGGTGCCTGATCGTCATCGGCCGCTGCTGTAGATGAGGGAATTAGGGATGGCGGACAGGTTCGGGTATTGTGGACAACAAAACATGGCGAAGGTGAGAACAAGGGGGCGGTATATAGGGAACGCGTCTCCTAAAGGCTAGACGAGACGCAGTACTTGGAGGACTTGGACCCGATATGCCACGCCTCGATGTCTTCAGGGGATGGGGTGGAGAGCTCGCCCAACGCGCGCCGGATACTCCAGTCCACCTCCGGCCAATGGTCAAGAATCCGTTTAATGGTAACCTGCACCTCGCGGCGGCAGTACTCGCACTCGATGTCCAGAGCCGCAATGTGAGCTTGGAGCTGAGGAAGGACCCCGGTGCGTCTCGTGGGGCGTCCGAAGGGGGTTCTGTCGGGATTGGTAGTGAACGGATGAGTGGCGAAGCGGTTCCACAGCTTGCCTGCTATGATGGAGCGGAAGTCTTCGGGGAAAAACTTAAAGCGGCAGTTAATGTCGCAGACCGCTGTATTGTGTCCCTGGAACGACGCCGCACCGACACGAGTCAGGTTGGATGAAGAGTAGAGCTCGGTCTTGAGGCGATGGAGCGATGCTGACCAGTCGGCAAACAGAGGAGTAAGGTCGCAGTGCACGAGGGGAGCTTGCGTCTTGAGCACACGGCGCCACCACACATTGTCGAACCAGTCGTCGCTGTGTTGGAGAAGAGCCGGAGTGATGTCGTAGAGGCGATCCTGGTTACCTGCTACAGCTGCAACAATGTACTGGTACGGAGTGGGGCAGGATGCTAGAGCGTTGAACAGATGGTCAAACATGGCGTCCGACTGGAGGACGTCGGCAAACGTGATCAAGTCGGGCAGGAACAGACGGTAAGGGCAAGGTAGGTTGGGGGTCGACTTATTGAGGTCTATAGCCTCAAGGGTGAGTATGCTACACTCGAGGGCCTGGGAGGGGATTGTGAGGGGGATGACCGGGAGGACAAGTTTTCTAGCCGACCAAGGGCCTCCAGATTGCTTAGCCCGTGGACGAACGCCGAGTACTTGGAGAGCACGTTGATGTCGACCCCGAAGCTGCGGCCGTCAGATGCCTCTATTACAACGCTCCGGGAGATGTTGTGTCTGCCAAGGAAGGTCGAGAGCTGGCGTGAGGTTGGAGGCGGAACTTCTGTCATCCTCTCCATGGCAAATGGCTTGGCTGCCTGGACACAATCAGCGTTGCCAGCGGTCCACGGAGGGAACGAACCCAAAGGGGTCGAGACAGAAGACGAGGGAGACAAGAATACAGAGAGGAGGAGAGGACGGGCGAGCACCACCCATATGGGGGTAAACACCAAGGATCACTTGCAATCGCACGACATTGACCGTCTACCTTGCTTAGACTCTTAGGACAATTCGTTGCGATCAACTCTGATGCAGCCTTCGCAAACCCTGTTCACAGACGCAGCCATACAATCGATACATGTCTGCATTCCATATGCATCCCCTTGGTCGCCAATCCTCGAAATGGAAGGGCAAGCAAGCACAAATGCATCTTTGTGCTGCGTGCGGTGTTATGCCAACGCCATGACAACGGCGGTGGACGCCCTCCACCCTGCATTCATCTGTGTCGTCACGCCACGCGGTTCTGCCTCCGTGTTTGTTGTTGCCTGTCGGTCGCGAGTCCACTGTCGCCATCAATCCAGTCAGCACCACTACCTTCCTCACGTTCCTCACGATCAACAACTCCCTGCCTGATAGCACTTTCCGTCGGCCCGATGAGCTCACAGCCATCACTCAGCGAACATGGAGGCTTCAATCAGGGAGCCTAATATCAAGCGTGCGTGCGCTTCTCGCTGCCTCCTGGCCGTCTAACAGTTCGCCAGACTTTGTTCGGCTCCTCCAGTGCGCGTCACGCTATGGCGATGACCTGTGCATGCACGCGACCCGCGATTCCGTGAGTCGGAACATTCGTGGTCTCCAAGCTGACAGACCTAGTGGGAGCTCGCGGTCACCAACTCGTCCAAGTCGGCCTTCTGCCTCTTCACCCTCTGGCCTTCCTTCTTCGCAAAATACCGCGCTCTCGGGACGCTGGAGCAGCAGCGGCGTGGTGTGAGGTGCAAACTCTACGCCAAGGTAAGGTAATCAACGCCTTTATCTGTCAAACTCACGCCAGTCTGTTCTTGGCGTGCTCGGAAAGGCGTCGAGTGTGAACGCTGTAGAGCGCATTCATCTCAAGATCATCGACCCCGAGGGCGGCCTGCGTGTTCTGAAGGACGAGGGAGAAGAGTCGGAGGAGTCAGAGGACGATGTCAAGGTGCCCGATCGGAGCGCAATGCTCGAAATCAAGCTAGTATATCACCATGGTAAGCAAGGCGCCGTGACAGTGTTCGAGCTGACGACAGGCATCACGAAGAAGCATTTCCTTCATCTCCAGTCGTCTGACTTTCTTCGCGCCATTGTGGACGTCAACTCTGCGCCGTGTGGATTCCAGATTGCCGCCAGGGTCCTGCGCGACTGGCTCGACCACTTTAGCATCGCGTTCACCTCCTCGACGAATAGCAACGGGTTGGTCAAAGGCGACAGCCACCTGGCCTGGCGGTTCTGCCCCAAGGAAGTTCGCGTCAAGAACTTTGAAAACATCAACACGGCGCCGCTCATGACTGAGATTAACATTGATGTTGGCGAGTTCCAGGACTACGAAATCGAGTCTGAACAAGGATATGTGGACCTCGCGCTTCCAATGCGGGAGTTCAAGGTGAGGACAATGACAAGGTCGGAACTGATTCGATCACAGGCGACCCTGCAACTTGCGGAACAGTTCAACATGGATCTCGATTTTTTCTTCTCTGAAGCGACCCAGCCGCTGGCCATGAGCTCGCGCTTCGTCGGCCTCGACAGGATGGGTACTGAAATGCAGCTGTTCTCCATCTTCTGCGTCATCGCCACCACCACGTGCGACGCCTTTGGGCCCTCGCCGCCCGCAAGCGTTGGCGCCGTCGCCGCCTCCGCCTCTGGCCAAGCGAGCGCCAAGGTGTCTCAGACAGGTAACCGCTCAACGAGGTCCGAGTCTCGAACGCCGGTGCCCAAACGCAAGTCCGACGGGGGCCTTCGCTCCAGCCGCCCGCGGGCGAGTCTCAGCCTGACCGCTCACACCGAAGCCCCCCCTCCGTCAATGGTCTCTGTGGTGATGAACAACCCTGCTGCCATGTCTCAGCGTGCCATGTCGCAGAAAGCGGGGGCCGACACCGAGCCGCTGTTTCTCCCGGGTGCGTCCCAGACAAGCGTGCGCATGACCCAGGCGGAGGTGCTGGAAATGGCGGGTATGGACGAAAGCGTCCTGGACGCAATGATGGACGACGTGGATGCTGAGGAGGCCATGGGCAACTCCGCAGAGGAACGCGCATCGGGCCTCACGATTGCAGACGATAACGGCAACAACACCGACAACGACAACGACAACGTACCCACCGACTGGTCTGAGATCGACTTTGGCCAGGTTCCGCCAAACCACATGTCCACGCAGCGGAATGCTATGGCTGCCGCCCAAGAGACTGAGGAGATGTACATGCCATCTCCGCCGAGGAAGACCGAGCCACTCGTCTCGGCAGGCTTTGAACTCGACGAAGACATCTTCGGGGCCGTGCGCCAAGTCCAACCGGAGCGGGAGCGCAACAGGCGATCGGCTTCGAAAACACACACTCCCAAGCCGCCTACACTCGTCCCCACGGAAATTGACGAGGACGAGGAGCTTGACCCCGACCCCCTCGAGCCAACGCAGCCGGACGGTCGCAAGGTGAGTTGGCTGCTGCCGCCGTGCCCCGCTGATCAGGTAGTACACGTCCCTCTTCGACGACTGACGTACCGAATACGATACCTTGCATCATGGCTTCATCTTCACTGTATGCATTATGTTGTACCGCACACGATGCGGAACCTGTCTCTGGAGGGCTGTGACTGTCATAGGGAGGGCGCAGCCATGGGCACCAAGGTCGCCGCCGTCGGAACTTCGCCTCGAGGCTTGCTCCCCAAGTCTAGGAGTAGCTGCTGTCACTAGCCACCACCGCGGCGGCCCGGCGCGAGTGGACATGCCCAGACCCACGACCCCCCTGTCCAAGACCATTCGTGCTTGCTCGACTGGCACTTTGCTGCCGACACCAGCGACCTGCCGCACCTCGACTCCTGGTCCCGGGCCACATTACGCAAGCACGAGCCTCGCGCGCGCGCTCACCCGGCTCGAGGCGTTCGCGATGTAACGTGCATACCAAGGCACCCGCGCCCAAACTCCCCATGGGGTGGGACGGCGAGGATGACGGCGGCTTCGGCTCTGGGGTTACGGCTACGGCACGCGTGACGTGTTCGGATATCGGGGGCCGCGGCGGGTATAGTTCCGGCAACGGGAGGGGGGGGGGGGGACGGCAGCCGGTATGCCGACAGCTGTGGCGAGGGTGAGGAGGAAGGGGATACAAGCCGTGTAAACACAGGCATTCAGGCAAGGATGGAACGGCACGACGGCCGGAGTACAATGGACGATACCACGGCGCGAGATGGTAACGCGCGGGCGGCCTCCCGAGCAGGCCGGCCCGGTATAATTCATACGACTTGTACCATGAGGCTCGCGACTGCAGACTCGGACTCCCATCCATGATGGCCAACTGCGGGCCTGACGTAGTACGTACGGCCGCCGGGAGCGCCGCCATGTGCACGCAGCGTGAATGTGCCCGACGCCCGACGGGTGCGTAGGCTGGATCCCCGTCCAGCGCCACAGACGCCATCAGCGCCATGTGCACGCGAATGCTCCTCGCCAAAGCTGCATCGGCCGTGCCGTCGCGGCCGCCCACCACGGTCCGAATGCCGTACACGTCCTGAGCTTGCGCGACTTGGGTTGTGGGTGCTACCCCAACGGGGAGCCCCCATGTCCCGTCGCATGAATCGCGATTCCTGATTCCTGCGCGTTGTGACGTGCTGCTGGTTGCTGGCCTCGGCACCTTTGCCTGGGTGCACATACGTACATGCGCGCTCTGTGCCTCGCTTGGGGACTTTGGGCCGGGTGTCGTCGTCCTGCAATCGACGGGTGCCGTTCGCGTGATAGTGGTCATGATAAAATAACGAGGCGTTCACTTGGAGGGCGCCTTATTATCAGTAGAGCCAGATGGGTTCGTCCGAGGCGTGCGGTGCTGCTCCACATGCTCGTCGTGCTGCGCTCTGCGCTCTCTCTCTCCCTCTATTCGCATCCGGCCTGTGCAAGACACGACGCCCGACGCGCCAGGCCTTGTCTGTCCCTTCCCTGGCCTCCGTACTCGGCACTGGCCCCCCTCCCCCGACCCTCACTCCCGCACAGAGGGGATGGCAGGCCAGGTGAAACAGCTCTGGCTATCGACCAGCCTGGCAGCATAAATATCAGCCCCAGTCTCGCAATTACTCCTCCCCTCTCAACGTCGTCTTTGGTGGCCGTCGCCCACTCTGCTCAGTGGCCCAGTGCAGACCATGCGTCGCTCGGTATCGGTCTGTCTGAACCGCCGCGCACCGCCGCCGCCACCTCCGCCGCCCGTGGACCACAACGACACCATCCCCGACTTGCTCACCCCCCGTACCAGCACGTCGCGATCGTCCAGCGACCACCTCACCATCGAGTCGCACGACGGCACCTCGTTCTGCGTCCCGCCACACCTGCTCTCCCGCTCCTCCTTCATCTCTGACCTGTGCTCGCTCCCCGGCGGCAGCAGCAACGAGGTCGTGCCCCTCGATGGCATCTCAGCGTCGGTCCTCAACTTTGCCCTCGCGTGCGCCGGCGACTCGAGCGCGTTCCTCGGCGATCTGCGCGACGCGCGCCGTTTGAGGCGGCACTCGGCGCCGGTGCACGGCTTTGCGCGACGATCGAGCAAGACGATCATCGCTCACGTAACAGGCCAGCCGCGATCACCCCCGCCGTCCATTGTGCCCCGCCAGCCCCCGCAGCCTGTTCTCATCCCACCAGACGCCTGGTCGTGGGACTTTCTCGACCAGGTGCTCACACTCGCCTTTGCGTACGATCTCCCCCATGCTCTTGAGCGTCTCGCAGAAGACAGCGGCGAATTCTACGACCCCGTCCTGAGCTTTGCGATGTGGTCCCTTGTGTCTGCGGCAAAGGGGGAAACGGCACGCTCGTCAGGCACCAACCATAACAAGAACAAGATGCCAGCGCGTCGCAGAGGCCGAGCCTCGTTTCCCGCTGCCGGGCCGTCCGATGCCAGGCTGCTCATGGACTGGGCGCCGGCGCTTCTCCGCTACGAGGGCACTATCCCCGTCTGGTGTGCAAGCGCGCTCTCCACCCACGTCCCCGCCGCCCTGGTCACCCTCGAAAACCTTCTCTCCCGTAGACAGGAGATTGTGGCCGAGATTGCCGCAGCAGAGGCACGCATCGTGCGCGGCGCGAGCAGCCGCCTGCGCGAATCGAGCTGGGAGGACAGCAAACGGAACAGCTGGGACATTTTTGGGCGCCGCCCCTCGGTCGCGACCTTCTTCCTGCGCGTCGACAAATTTGACGGCAACGGCGACCCCGCGGCAGCCTGCCCATCCCCCGTCGCCAAGGCCACCTCGAAGCGTAGATCGCTGCACCACCGCAAACAGGAACCGACCAAGTGCACGTCGTCTTGCAAGCCGCTCCTCAAGCGCAAGCTCACAGCTGCCGTGGGCCTCGCAACGCGGACCTCCGTGACAGAGAAGTTTGGCACGCTCCAGTACTACGTCGAATACACTTACGAGGGTATTCCGTGCGCTGCGTGCCGGGACAGGGTCAAGGAGGCGTTGATCTGGATCTGGTGTATGAAGGTCCCCTGGCCCAATGGACTTGCTTTCTAAGGTCTTGCCAGGGCACGCCACATGGAGGAAACGACGTGAGGCGAGACGGGACCTGCCTCGGCTGCGAGCCGTGTCCACAGGAAGAGGAATAGTCGATTCGGGAGCCACAGTTCTCGTATACCATGAGATAGTAGAGTATATAATAGTGTACCTTGTAGAACCGCCACGTCCTTCACAACCTCACGCATTCACAATTACGACAATACATATACGATGTCAATGGTCTAATGCCCATGATGGCTGCGTCTATCTGACCAATCTATCAATGCACAGCGGTCCACCCGCTCACCCACGGCCTCCCCTCTCCCCCCAGATCTTGTTCCGCTCCTCCTCGCTGATCCGACTGTTGCCGCTCACAGTCATGCCCGACATTATCGGGCCCGTTCCGCTGGGCAGCGGCGCTGCTGTCCCGTTCGCGCGGGCCGCGCGCTCCGCCGCATTGTCCGCCTCGGCCTGCTGCGCGACGACGCTCTGTCGCATGCGCGCCTCGAGCTCCTCGATTTTCCACCCGCAGGCGCAGAACTCCCAGCCCGGCAGCCCAGTGGGCATCTGCTCGGGCGGCGGCGCGACTGGGTCTTTGTCGTGGGCGGCGTCTACAGCATAAGTACGGGAGCTCGAGTGCGAGAGGTGCTGGGACTTACAGGATGGCAGTTCCAGGACGCCCGGCACAAGACAGCACTGCGCGCGTCAGCAAAACATCACGCGCGCACAGGCGCAGGAGTACCTACCGAAGGCACCAACACGGGTCGAGTGACACGCAGCATGCGCAGGCCGCCCCACGTCGGCCTGTCCATCTTCTTGCCCAAGTCGTCCTCGCCCCATACGGAGAAGGCAACTTCGAGGCTGAGGGTGTGGGTGACGGTGATCGGAGTGATGACGCCGGGTAGCGTTGACGGGCGGCATGACTTGTCATTTGGGAGGCGCGCAGTCTTGTCGATCACGAACGTGTCGTTTACGATCGCATCTTTGTCGCCGCCGGCTTCCTTGCCGCGCCAGAGGGCCGCGTACCGCTTGTCCGGGTTGTTGTAGCCCGTAGGTGGCATTACGCCTTCCTCGATGATGGCGAAGCGACGGGTTGAGCCATGCTTCGCCTCGCCCCCAACGTCGCGGGGCGAGATAATGGAGTGTGTCTGGTTGAGGAAGAGCTTAATCGCGAAGACTGTAGTGGCGGACGACAGCGAGGCGATCTCAAGCTTGAATGACAAGAGAGTTCCGATTGACCACTGCGAGTTCAGCTACGCTACTTATCACAGCCGTGGCGACTCACCACATCCGACACCATCTGAACATTCCACATGCCCAGTCCTGGAACGTATCCATTTATCCGCTCGCTAAACGAGGTGGCACCACCATCCGGGTCTGGGTTGTACACCACCATGACGTTCCTCTTCCCCTTGTGCACGCCTATTAGCCATTCGCTGCTGTTTTGCTCCCCTAGCCCTGCGCCGTCCTTGATCGACTCATCATAGCTCGGAGCTGAGGGGAGCATTGGCGCCTCTTGCCTTGTGATACTCAAGCTCTGAGCTGCTGAGATGAACGCAGGGTTCACAGCCGTCCCGCCGCCCATAGGAATCGGTATTGGCGAACTGGTCGGGCTGGGGAGCGGTGATCCCCCGAGAGACGACGTGGAGCTCGTTCTCCGCACGTCGATAAGCGTCGGCGTCCCCTGGTTGCCGTTAAGGTTAGCCAACGTAGTATCAATGCTTGATCCACTGGCATGTGCGGAGGGACTTGCCGGCCGTCGAACAGAGGACGACAGCGGCGGCGACGCTCCAAATGTCGTAATGGATGGCGCGCGCGACATGCGTGGGGACAGTGGGGGCGAAGTCGTCGGGGACGCGCCACGCGACCCCGACCGCGATCCAGGCCGGCTGCTTGGCCGGCGCAACCCAAACAGTGATGACGAGGACATTACACGCCCCATGCTCCACGCGTTGGGATCCGGCAGACCCTCGACTTCAGCGTACAGCACATGCGAGATGACGCCATTTGTGTGCCAATCGTGGCTAGCGAGGTTGGCGGGGATGATGATCGTAAAGTTGAACCTAATGGTTAGAAATTGCACCACCCGTTGTACTTGCTGCTGGGTTCCCTCTTCCAATGCCAGGCCGTCCGCATTCGAGCTGATGATCTCGACTTTGCGCTCGAACAGAATGTCCTCCTCGTAACGCCTGCCCTGCCCGAGATCAAGGGTGATGACCGTCTTGAGCCCGACACGGATAGCCTTGCACCGCTTCGACCCGCTGCCCGCAGGCAGCGTGATCTCGAGCACACCGTGGATCATGGGGTCGTCGCGAGGCTCGTTGGACTGGCTCCCGTCCTGCTGCGGGGTCTCGGGCGCTGGCAGCCACAGCACGCCGTAGTTGGGGATGACGAGCCGAAGAACAGGCTTCCCATCTGACGATGGCGTGGGCACCGGGGTTGAACCGCGCGGCGGGGGATGCAGCTTACCCTTACCGCCGCCCGGCGCGAGCATACGGAGCATGGACATTTGCGTGCGAGTTTCGGAAGCGCTCTTGAGGTGAAGAGTGGTTTTCGCGCGCCGAGAGACGAATTGTGCCTTCCAGCAGATGCAGCGGGGCACACAGTGTCTGTCGCTTTTGAGTCGTGTCAAAGGGTATGGTCCGGACGCAAGACCGAATGAACACGGCCTGCCTGCATGAACATGCCTCATGGACCGCACGCAGCGTGCCCTCCAACATTTGAGCAACCCGCGGCCAATTCGGCAACGGCCGCTGGACCTCGCATCTGATTTCTGTGCACCTTGATTTCCCTTAGACACGGCATGAACGGCCACCAACCAGCGGGCTTCCCGAGAAGAGACCGGGCGGACTTGACCGGTGGCGACGACTCGATAACGGAGCAGAGCCGACCACGTGACCGAGTCTCTAGCCGACCTCCCAGTACTCGGGCATCCGGCGAGCCACCGTCGGGCTGCGGCCAAGAGGTGGTAGGCCGCGGGCAACAGGGTCGAGTCCACATCGCCGTTGCCCTGCGCTTGAACCTCTAGACCTATATTTCCATCGTCGTCGTCGGCTCATCACTGTGCACCGTCTGGAGTGTCCCGCTCTTCTGCGGACATTGCATTCCTCTCACCCTTGTCTCTCTCCCGTCCCAAACTCAGTTCCGTATCAGTCAGCCGGGGCCCCATCATGGAACGCTCCACCACCGAGCTCGGCCCTCGTCGCTTAGAACGCCGGCCCACCATTGCCTCGACGCGGGTGGCATCAATGGAACCTCATACACCCCGTGTTATGCCAGGTCGGTGCATCAGGTCATCTTGCCACGCAATCCCCTGTGCGAGGGTTAAGAAGTTGGGCAGAGGCTGTCCGTCCTCGCTCCCATTGGGAGGCCCATGTGTCAAGTGTCGGTGAACTGTTCACCTCACGGCTGCGCTTTACTCTTGCTGACCTTTGGGGCGCCGGCGGCGAGTATGGTCACCCTTTACGAATAAGACGTTTTTGCCGGTAGTATCAGGGGCGTCGGAAGTCCGTTGGCATTGCTAGCGCAACACTCGACTCACCATCTAGCCCTGCACTCTGGCCTCCAACTGTCACTGAGCTGCCAGAGCCCCATAGGTGCCCGGAATAGCTGGACCCGGAGCTCCTGCCGCTCAACCGGCATGCGTCATTGATCGTTGACAATGGGAAATGGTGTGAGGCGAGTTGCAACGTCGAGATGACATTTCCGCTGGTCACTGATCACCGCTGACGGACGTGCACCGCCCGCGGCGCCATTCCTTGGGCGCCTTCAGGCGCCTCTGGCGCATCTGACGTTGCCCAAGAAGCTTCCACATCACCACCACCTGTTCTCACGCTCTTCAGATACTAGAAGACGATCAACCTCCCAAACTGGGCAAGACTCCCATGTTAACTGGCTGACCAAACGGTTGAAGCGCTTTACCTGTGATGATACTGGTGGGCCCTCGACAACGAATCCCATGCCCCGCATGTTAGTCGTTTGCACTTACTTCCCGTCGTTGACGTAAGTCGCATCCGACTTCTCATCCCTCTGCTTGCACAATTCTGTGGTGAGCGCGAAGTCCCAACGACTTCGCACTGATCGTCTGACGCTATCCAGACTCTCCAGTTTCAGGACACCGCTGGGATGAGACAGCGCCCGTCCGTGCACATTCGTCGCTCGTTGCGCTACCAATCTTACCTTCATCACTCCTCCTCGAGGGCATCCTCCCTATCAAATACCAACGCCAGTCTGCTCACATCATGCCATTTTATTACTGACATGACCGGACTCATAAGGAGCGTGCAACAGGGGGGCACAGCGCCCACAAATTGCGGGCGCACCCTCCGAGAGCAGACTGATATCAGCAACACTTGACTCAGCTGTCCTGTCAGCAGGGTACTGCATTCTCCTTAAATGCACTGTCAAGATCTAGTGAACTCACCCCAGACACCTATCTTCCCATTGCGTTCTTTCACCGTCCATTCTTGCCCACCACCAGTTAAGCAACTATGGGCTCTTACGTCGATGACTCTAGTCTGGTTACCGGTATCGCCTCCCTGGCGATTAAGGAAGAAGTTTCCTCGACTGATGTTAAGGAGGCGGAGGATGAGCCTATCAACCCCCAAAGTAAGTGACTCTCCAGCGGTCATCCTTGTGGTCCTCACTGGTACCCCAAGGTTGGGAGAAGGGAGGGGGAGGGGGGGGGGGAGTTAGGAGCGCGGTGTGTACTGCGGTACAAACTTGACCATTATTCCCACGCCACACACTTCTTGTCTACCGCTGGCCAACATCATAACACTGACATCAGATACCCACCACTCAGCAACAGCGGAAACTATACCTTCAGGAATAGAGTCCCCTGGCAACCCGGCAGCGGACCATAAGTCGAAGCCTGAAATTGGAAAGCTCAACTTCGACCCCGACTACGCAATCTCGAAAGGGATGATTCTCCAGTCGATAGATGATGTTCACTTCGGCTTCGACATCAACGTCTTGGCCAAGTACTCCGTATTCTTCAAAGATCTGTGCGGTATCCCCTGCCCGTCGCCCGAAGAGCCCAGAACGCACAGCATTCTTCTCATCCCCGTTGGATCCGTCGCCCTCAACTTCGCTCTCGACTGCACCTCAGCCCAAGAGCACGGAAAGGCACCGCCCGATCCCTCCAATGATCTCATCGAGGACGTTAACACGCTGGTTCTCCTGGACGACATTGGCAAGTTTTGCGACATGTTCGACTGCCGTTCGATATTCCAGGTGGCCTTTGAGAATGTTGAGATGCGGCTCCTCATCGCGCTTGCCACAGACGATGAGGCCGCACTCTGCAACGTGTCACCCCAGATGATTCCTCTCCGCCGCGTTTTTCAATGCGCCTCAACGTGGTGGGTGGTGCAGCTCCTTGGCTGTTATCCCACCATTTATTTTCATCTGGAGCTACTATACCTCAAGTGGGAGACGTCTCTCAATGGTTTCGCGAAGAAAATGAGGTTCTCGTCTCAAACTAAGGCGTTTGGAGCCCCTTGTCGCCGTCCGAGGTACCCGTGCATCGAGTATATTCGGCATGACGGGCGCTTCCAAGAGTTCCGCCGGCCGTTGATCAACAAAAGTACGAGACCTTCTTAGTACCGGTCGTCACCTTCTCGACGGTTTTTCGGCGTATGAGATGGTGTCCCTACTGAACATCGAATGCACCCGTTGCTCGAATCACTTCGCCTATGACCTCAAGAGAGTATTGGAAATCTATTAGCTCCCCGCTCATCCCAATCCGGTGGATCGTGGGGCATGGCGCATTAGCAAGAAACAAATGGCTTGATGTGGGAACAGAGCCTTGTGTGAAGTTTCTCGATATTGCTGTCAGAATGCGGGCGGGCATGGCTGTTCCTATCTTTCATCGCTCATAGGCTCACATGGGTCGAAGTTATCCAAGTGTGTATTCAATACAGTATGGACGCACACCAAATGATGGAGCCTTTCGCGATCATATTTCTTTACGTTTTGCAGAAGCTTATCGGCTCTCTCAGTGGAGCAACAGTATCCCTCAGTCCCCGGAATGAATAATAATAAATATTGGGACGTACCAGAGCAAGACTAGGATCCTGAAACCGCGAGAAAATGAACTTCGAGTCGCCATGAACAGCTATTTTACATTGATTTAATGAAATTTCTGTCCTGACCTCAATCCCCTGTGCCCAAAGTCTGATACATTCATTGAAATGGACATAGGCAATGTCTTCCTTTGGTTAACGTCCATTTGTGGGATTTTATCCATGATACCAAGTTGAAGCGCTTCTCTGAAGTGCCACGTTCGAAGTCACGCACATTCGAAGACGCCAACATCTTTCATTTTATATCCATCAGAAACTCTTTTCTGATGTGAAACAAATCTTTTGTGGAATACCAGGTCGCGTGAAACTACAATGGTTAATTCTCTATTGCATAGGAAACGGAAAGATGAAGCGCACGGCAAGCCCAGTGAGGATGCCACTCAGAGTCGCTGCACACATCTGCCTGGCACCGCTAGCAGGGCTGGAGACGAGCTGTCCGCCCGGAGTACACAATGTTCAAAACAAACTTTCAAGTGTATACTGTATTTCTGGGAAAGGAGAAACCAAAGCATTGTATATATTCTCTCCATCTCGCATCTTCCAGGGGGGCTATCGCTTCCCACATTCTCACGTTTGGGTTGTTCCTTCCATAATGGATAACTGTCAGACCGTCCACTCACTTCAGCCGAGGGATGGGATTCCATCTTGATTACCATCTTTCTCTGCCCAGAGATATAAATACAACGGCTCCAGTTGCAGCTCAACCACCACCACCTCTCCCGTCATCTCGTATTCCTCACCCAATCCGTCCTCCCCTTCCATACCTATTCCCTTATCCCTTTCTCTCATCTTCTTCATTCCCGAAAGCAACTGCTCTATAACTGCCAACCACATGTCGTCGAATAACACCAAGAACACAAAAGACAACTCTGCTCGCGAGGCCTCCCGTGAGTTCTCGTCCGCGGACCTATTCAGGCGCAGCCCCCGCAACAACCCGCATGTGGCATACCCCAACCCTAACTACCGCCCGAATGCCCTCACGCCCTGCATTGGCGACTTCCGCACTCCCAATCGCGAGAACATGGGTGGCGAGTGGAATAAATGCAAAGAGTGCCCAGCGGCTACTGACGCCAGGCGTATGATTTCTTTTGTGCGGTTCCCTTCTGGCAATGTCTTGTGAACTTGCCCGAATGTTTATTTCAACTATCTTTCCGTTCCCGCAGGCTATTGCTGGTCGACTGGCCCTTATTTCTCTTGCATCCATTGCGGCCGCCTAGTGTACAAGTGAGAGGGGGTCACCCCCTCCCCCAAAACACCAATCTGCCTCGGGGGTGTGACCACTACGACTTGGCACTACCTTTCGCGTTCACAACACAATCGTCGGTCTCACGACACCGCATTAGTATGATGATGGTTCCTATAGAGTGGTTTATACCTCAAAGTGACACTCCGCTATTTTAGTTTTGCAGATGTGGACCGCTTTGTAAGTCTCTCTCTTACTTAGGCCCTGCCTGCACAGTGGTGATTCGCCACTTCGGTCCTTCCTTTGACTGAGAGTCTCACTCACAATCATGAGGACGTGTGACCAGGCACCACGGTCCCAACCAGACATCCCTGCCCTTCACATCACAACCTATCTCAGGAGGTCAGGAGGTGCTGAAGACCAAGCCTGTTGTTGTTGGCGACCATCACTAGCAGTGACCTCGACAGTGACAGACTGCATGGGCGAAGGACTGGATGCGTAAGGTGACCGAACACCTTATTTGGGATTGTGATTGGAATCAGCAGCTCTCGATTTGACGTTTCACTTGCTTGGTGTTTCTGGGGGACGTTGGGGCAGCAAGCTTGGTCAATGCCACTGTCGCTTGCTTTCTTCACCGCAGACTTTGAAACGTACAAGTCCAATGGATTCTTCGTCGAGATACTTGGACACCCAGACACTCGGCCACTTCACTCACCATGCCACAGGCCTCCGTTACAGGCCTTTGGCCCACACGTGGGCTTGATTTTACGCTCGACCACCTCAACCGGGGTCCTCTGCGGCGCTATGCGGCGAGTGACGAGAATGAATGGTGGAGGTGAGGGTTGGCAAAAGTAGCGGTTACCGCTTTGAGCAGCGCAGCATTGCCATTGACGACCAGAGTTCTGCCACCCCTTGTACGCCGGCGGCGCGTGGACCTGCGAACGGTGCAGCTGCTCACTCTACAATGAAAATGCTAGCCGTCTCCCTACCAAGACCTTTCAACATTTCCATCAAGGTCCCTCATGCGTCCATCTCGTCCCCTCCTCCCTCCGATTTCTACTTCCCACCACTGTCCATTACTACATTCCCTCCGTATGTCCATTTGATCGTCCTCTGTACCCATTCTTGGCTTGGATTCAACGAAGATCCACAACAATCATTCCACAATCAACAACAGAATGCCGATGGAGTCACTTCTCTTTGTGTTCGCTATAGATGGGTATGCAGGCCCTATCCCAGTCTCGTAAGGAGTTTCCCTTCGCCGTCAGCTTCACATAAACAAACCTGCCATGTGCCCGGGGATCCGCGCTCCTGCAACAGACGCTCATACTAGTCTCATGCTGAAATCTACATAGCACCAACACCAGCTACTGTACGTCTAGGCTGCCACTCGGCGCTGGTTACCCAGGCCCGAGTTGAAGCCCGTCCTTCCCCGCCCGCGGCCACGGTACGCGCCGCGCCCGCCGCCGGTTCTCCGCTCTCCGCGGCGCTGGTCGCCGCCCGCGCCGCCGTCACGGGCAGCGGTGCGGTCGCCGCCGCCGGGCGCCTGGCCAAGCTTGACGTCGAGCGCCTTCTCGTTGGCGTCAACCATGACGACCACCTTTTCGGCAAGCTGTTGAGCGAGACGCTGCACCTCCGTCTGCTCAACACGGTGGAACGCGACGACGCCGTCAATCTGGTCGAGCGACGCAGCCAGCTCGTCCGTGTAGATCATACGCGAGATGATCGACGTGACGGTCTGCTGAGGGAGGGAGAAGGTGTCGGCCAGGTGTGCCAGGGAGAGGGAGGCGTAGTGGGGCGAGTAGGTGAACAGGTACGTCCTGAGGCCCTCCTCCTGAATCTTGCGGGTGAGCATGTCCTTAACGTCGTCAACGTTGTCGAGGAGCTGCCACATCTTGATCGAAAGAATGAGGTCGCGGGCCTGCTCCCACTCGCCTGCCTGGAGGGCCTTGGAGGCCTTCATGATGTGGTCCTTGGTGTTCTCGGGAGGACCCATGAACGCCTGTTTCTCGGCACCATCCAAGAGACGCTTGAAGCTCTTCGACGCGATACGGCGGCGGTGCTCCTCAGTGTCAACCGAGGCAAGGAGGGGGATCTCGATGAGCATGCACGAGGTAAGGTAGGCGGCCTCGAGCAGCTCGACGTTGAGGTGCATGTGGAAAGGAAGGAGGCGGCGCTTCTCGATGTGTTCCTGCTCGGGCGAGAGCTGCACGTTGTAGCGGTGGACGGCCTGGGCGAGGAGCTCCTTCTGGCGGCCACTCTGGAAGATCTCGGAGAGGATATTCTGGCACTCGGAGATGAAGCCACGGCGGAAGGCAGCGAGGCCCAGCTGGACGAGCGCGCGGTTATACATGATCTGGGTGGCAACGTCGGCGTGAGCAATCGTGTCCTGAAGGTGGGACATGAGGAGGAGGTCACGGGCCTGGTGGTAGCGAGCGTGGATGGCGTGGTTGAAGATGTGAGCGAGGATGGCACGGGCGCGGAGGAGGGGGGCATCCGAGTGGTAGATGTGAACACAGAGAAGGTGGATGAGGGCCGAGGCGTCGCGCTTGACGCCGAAGGGGGTGATGGCCGAGGTAAGGCCGTCGGCGGCCTTGGCGACGGCAGACTCGAAGTGGTCCACAATGGCGTCAGGCTTCGCGTAGACGTGCTCGAGACGGCGCATGACGGCACGGGCTGTGTGGTCGGCCAACTTCTCGCGCTCAAAGAGGACCTGAGCCTTGGTGATGGCAACGTAGAGAGGCGTCTCGGAGCGGAGGCGCTCAATGTACTCGGTGCCTTGCTCGTGGGCGTCAGTGTGCTGGAGGGTCTTGGCAAACTCGTTGTCAATGTTCTCGATGAGCGAGATGAGGTTGCCGGGGACTGCGACACGGCCGCCCTCGGTCTCGCGGGTGCGCTCAACCATGTCATCGTACTCCTCGACACTGTCCTGGATAACGTAGTCGTTGTTGGCGAGAAGTATTGAGATGAGCTGGTCGTACTCGTTGAGGCCCGAGACCCACGAGTCGTGGGGGATCGAGGACAGGTGCTGCGAGTAGTCGAGACGAGCGGGGATGAGGGCAAGAAGGACGCGGATCTTCTGGTACGTGGTCTCGGAGACGTCAAGGAGCTTGGAGAGGATACGGATGGTCTCCGCACGGTCAGTGTTCTTGCGGCCACGGGCCTCAAAGATCTCCTTGAGGTTCTTGAAGACGCTGTCCGAGGTGAGAGCGGCAACCTGGCGACCGCCACGGCCAATGGTGGTGAAGTCGTCCTCCTCACCCTCCGCACCGGCGGCAGCAACAACCTTAACCTTCTTGACCTTAGGGGGAGCGTTGGCGGCCTCGTAGGCGGCAGTGTACGCGTCCGCGTCGGCAGTGTACGACTGGACGACAGTCTCAAACTCCTTGGTCTTCTTCTTGAGCGTCTGCTTCATCGCGTTGAGCGCCTTGCTCTTGTTGGCCGGCATCTTCTTGCCGGCCGACTTTTCGCCCTTGATGGTGTCGTTGACAGCCTTGTCGAGCTCGGTGATGGTCTCGAGGAAGGCAGGGGGAATGTGGCCGGCAGGGGGGATGGGCGAGGCAATCATGGACGTCTGGTGGCGCTGGATGAAGCGGAGGAGTTTCTCAAGCTCGTTGGACGCCGTGACCCAGTCCGAAGCCGCGCCGCCCGACTTGGTCGCGTTCTGGATGCTGTTAATCGCAGCCTCCATCTCGGCGAAGCTGAGCGAGGGTCAGTATGCTCTGCTCACAGCGCGCGTGCACGCGCGGCACGCACCGCTTGTCCTTGGCACTCATGACGCGGATCTTGTCCTCCTCGTCCGACTCATCCTCCGAGCTGTCCGCGTCCATGAGGAAGCGCGACGCCTTGTTCTTGGGCGCGTCGTCATCCGACGACTCGTCCGACATCTCCTCCTCCTCGTCCGAGCTCGAGTCCGAGTCGTCATCGCTAGAATCAGAGTCGCCACGGAGGAACTTGGAAGTCATAGACTTCTTCTGGGGCTTTTCGGAGCGGAGGGACTCGTCAGAGTCCGATTCCGAGTCGCTCGAGTCGGATCCGAGACCGCGAGTGAAGACTGAGGTGTCAGCGTACGTTGACTCGCATCGTGCGCGCGCGCTCTGTCTGCTGCCATCTTGCAGCCTTCTTTTCCTGGTACGGGCTGGAAAGTGGGTGGCAAACCAGACGCGATGGAAGGCGTGCAGCGGCGGCACTCGGCGCTACGGCAGACCGCGACACGTACAGGACATGGTGGTGGTCTATTGTACTTTTAAAGTGGAAAAGCTGTCCAGCGGAACGAGTGCTGGCTTTTGGGGGGGCTCGCAGTCGAGATGGGGAGCGGGGAGTGGTCGCACAAAGGGTGGGCGATGGGTCCGCGCTGTGATCGTACTCCTCAGGGGGCGTGTCTTCGTGAACCGGTGCTGTTGGCTGCGGTTTCGCGAGTGTTTTGGATGGTGAGGAGGGGTGTCTCGATGGCGGCGACAATGACAGACGCTCACCGACGACAACGAGAAAACGAACCCTTGCAGTGCAGACTTTAGAGACGCCACATGCTAAGAAATGCCGAAATTCCGACACGTGAGAGGCACGCGAACAAATTACGTAAAGTATACACATGTTCAGTTCGGTCGCCTATACTCAAATATATATATACACAACATGCACGGACAGCACGCACTAATAGGACCATGGAGAACACTCAAACGGACACTAAATGGACAAGGGTGTGCATACAATCACCATGGTAGCGTCTGGATAGTAGTATAATACAAAGGATAATGGTATGTAACAGGCTCGGTGTCTTTTGTGTGTCTCTTATGCCACTTGTCTCTCTCTCGTCTCTCCCAGCTCACATGAGCTTGGAAAACAGGCCCCGTGCACCTGCGCGTGCGGCTTCCTTCATGGCCGTGTTCGTTGCCGCGTTGAGATACGTTTGCGCGGTCTCAGCCGCGGCGTTCATGCTCTCCTCCATGCGGTCAATGTAGTCATTGCGCCGGTGCAGCCCGCTCTGGAGTTGCGAGTAGACGTCGTTGCGCTCGCGCACGTCCGTCGTCGGGGCACGCTGCTTCTTAACGGCTGGCCGCTTTGGACCGGTGGGTGTCGCAGGCGAGGGGGGAGGGGTGGCGTCCTTCGGCGGGTCGCCCCACGTGATGAGCGGCTTGCGCGGCTGAGGCGGGGGCTTCGGTGCTGCAGGTCGGTTGGGGCCGCCGATCAGCGCATCGAGGCCGACACCTGTGAGCGCGCCGGCGCCCCACATCCAGCCGAGCGCCCAGGCGCTCAGCGGCAGGGGCTGCGACGGGACAGGTGTTTTGAGGATGCACGGGTCGATGCGCGGCGGGAACGGTTTGCGGAAGTGGAACAGCGTGCGGAGGGCAATGTCCAGCGGGCCGTTGTATTCGACAAAGTCGCCTGAGCGGTCGTCAAAGCTCAGGTGGCCAATGGGGCGTGGCTCGCCGCCGGAGAAGAGGTCCATCCGGGTGATAAACTCGAGGAACGGTGCAGTGTAGAAAATAGCACTGCCCGTTGTAGTTATGGCAACGATCACACGGCGGCCTGGCTTCAGCATCAGCCAGAGCTTAAGCACACTCACCATGGCGCGTAATGTAGTGCACGTCGCTCAGTTCATCCTGCTCAAACTCGACCTTTGCAACACGTTCGCCATTAAAGTTGACTGAACAGCGGATGGTGCGCTTCGACGCCGCGATCCAGAGACAGTGAGGAGGCGCCTCCTTCGTCCACTTGCCCTCCGGCGCGTTTCCGTCTATCGCATCGGCAAGCGCCTCGGGCGAAGGGAGCAGCTCGTTGCCACTGGTTGGGTCGATGAGGTACGTCGCGAGTGGGTTGGCAAGCGACTCGTTGGCGAACGTCGGGGGGCGGCTCTCAACGATCCACTCGCCGAGGACGTTGGCGAGACCGTAGATCTTGGTCATGCTACCGCGGTCAGCAAACACCACGGTACAAAACCTACCCCTTGGCATAAGATACGATAAGCCGCGGACGGGGATGGGCGTCTCCACCCAGGCCCGAGATAACCCATTTCATGGTCCCGATGACCGAATTCTCGCTCGGAACATTCTGCACGTTGTCCTTGCGCTTTCGGCGCTTCATCGTCTTGCCGTCTTCGTTGAAGCCCTCACGGAGGATTACATCGGGCCCGCGCATGTCAAGGATGGCGAGCGAATTCTGGATGAACGCGACCGCAATGAAACCTGCGTCTCGTCAGCTACAGCTGCACCCACACGGCCGCTAGCAGCAACTCACCAATGTCAGAAACCGCACAGGACACCACCTCTCCACGCTTGACAGTAACGATGGCCACCGGTTTGAACCCGTCCGACACCCATTGCGCAAGGTGTCCAATCTCAAAGATCTCATCCGCATAGTCGTGCTCTGTGCCCGCCTCGCGGGGAAAGTACTCGTCGCGTTCCTCTCGATCGACCTCGTCCTCGGGAACGGATGAGTGGTCCTCGCCTTCCTCCTTGCTCTCCCCAAACTTGACGACAATGATCTCGCCAGAGACGAACGTGATGACACACTCGAGGCTCTCGCGCGCGAGATAGACACCCGCGATCTGCACCTTTGAGCGGTCAGTCGCCCATAGCTTGGCGAGCGGGAGGTGCGATACTGATGGATGCCGAAGCCACTCGCCAATGTTGATGGTTAGGTGGGAGAGCGGATTGGGATACTCGAAGCGCAGCGGGGTGGGGAGCACGAGAATGTGGGGCGAAATATCCCAGAACCGGACGGTGCAGTCTGCGTGCCAGGTCGTGAGGAGACGGTAGTTTTCCATCTTGATGACCTTGAGGTCGGGCGCGCCGTGGGACTGCAAGTCGGGAACGGCGAGACCACCACGGAACGGCACGCGCGCAGTCGCATTGGCGACAGCGTTGTCGATGGACCACGCGATTAGGCGCATAAACGTTGGGGTAGGAAGGGACACAATGTTGGCACCCAGCACAGTCATCCCGCCGGACCATACCTGCGACGGGTTGCGAAGTTTGCGACGTGGGTTGCCGGCATGGAAGGCGGGTGACAGGGGGGTTGTCGGGATCTCAGACGGCGAGGCGCTCCACGGGAAACGCCAGGTGGACGCTGAGCTCGGTCGGTCGGTGGTGACAGTCTGGCGCATCGGAGCCGGAGTAAAAGCGACAATGTTCTCGCCATCTCCAGGCGTTGCGTAGTTTTTGCGGCCGAGCACGGGGGGGGCGAAAGTGGACCGGGGTGGGGGGAAGGCAAACGATTCGAGCTGACGCTCGGCGCTCGTCCATGGATGAGGCAGGCGCGCGTCTGGCGTCAACAGCACAAAGATTACGATCGGGTCGTGCGCCATGGCAAAGTATGGGCTGCTGCGGGGAAGAAGAATGAAGTCCTCGGGAGCCGTCTTGGTCGCATAGTTGGACGAGCCCGTAGGGTACAGCGAGTCGCGGAACGCGGATCGGACGGGGATTGAGAGACCTTCGCTCGGGGAGGCGGTCTTTGTCTTGCCCGGCAGAGGAGGCTTGTATGCGGGCATCTGGAGCAGGTTGATTCCTGGCTTCTCTCCATGCGCCTGGCCACCAAGGACGACCAGAAGCGTCTCGTCACGTTCGGCATACTCTGCTGTCGCATTCGTAACCGGAAAGCCGTCCGTCTGCGCAGCGAGCAGCTTCACCTCGGCCTGCGTGGGGAAGCCGGCCCACGTGAGTTTGAAGATGGGCTCACGGTTTGCGATTGAGGCGGGAAGCACAGGCATGCCCTCAAACTCCTCCTGCGTGCGGGGATGGCCGCCGAGGACGCCAGCTTCCATCAATGACTCGGCGTCGGTGATATTGACGTCTTCATGGGTGAGGGTGCGGACCATAAGGGGCTTGTCGGGGTCTTGATATGCCCAGAATGTGATGCAGCCATCCGCGTGGCCGACGGCAAACACGAGAGCGTCAGGACGCCACGCAATGCTGGTCACGGCAGGTGTGCGTTCCTTCCATAGAGACTGACGGTCAGCAGTGGTTCCAACGCAGAGCACATACTGATGTGTCAGAGTAGCTGCCACCCCCAGTGGCTCCGGGAGGCAGGGTCATCTCGAAACACTTGTCGATAACGCCCTTTTGGAAATTCCATGCGACAACACCACCTTCGTATCCGATGAGCATAATGTTCAGATCACGAGGATTGAGTGCGCAGCACGTCGCCTTTGGTCTGCGAGAGGATCAGCATACAGCGGTGCGGGGCGGCGGGACTGGACTCACCCGCCAATCGTCTTGTGCCGGCCGGGAACACCAGATCGCACGAGACGCTCCTCGTGGATCGCCCAGAGGTTGGGGAGGGTAAAAGTGGACATGCCGCGCTGCCGCAGGTCCCAGGCCAGGGTGACGCCGTCCTGCATCGTGATGAAGAGGTGCGTGTATGATGGCAGTGGCTGCTCGACAGCGGCGACGGAGCCAAACAGGATGTAGTTGCCGTCGCGGGTGGGGAGCGGTGGGGAGACGTTTGGGACGGGGCTCTCAGTGATCTGGTTGAGCGCAAACGAGTGGAGCATGTTGCCCGAGTCGATGGCGACGAGCCGGCTGTGGCCCGGGTGGAATAAGAGAAACTTGATAGAGTCGGGCTTCTTGCCCGAGCCAGGCAGCGGGACACAGACGGGGAGGGAGAACTGGAACGACGCGTTTCCATAGACGTGCACCATGCCCCCGGCGGTGCCGACGGCAAAGAGAGACAGGATCGGGTCAACCGCGAGGGCGGTGATCTCGCCGGTGAGGCCTAGCTGGCGGAGATGGCCAAACTTGTAAAAGGACGTCTCGCGCAGCGTGCCAGTAAAGTCGGTGCTGGGCGCGAGGGCCGGCGCCTTTGACTTGAACATTGTGATGTCTGTCGCCGTCTGGGGGCTACCGACGGGTAGCGTGTGGAGAGAGCAGAGTGGTTATGTTAGTATCGTTCGGGGAGTGGAGAGAGGATCGCGCGGGGATGGCGAGTATCGCTCGTGGAGCGGCGAGCTCGAGTGGCGAGTAGCGCTAGCGGAGTGGAGAAGAGCGGAGATGAGGGGTGCGGTGTCGAAGTGACTTGTCAATGTGACTACAAGTGAGGGGCCAGAGTGGATCGGGGGGCCGTGGTGTTGGTGGTGGTGGTGGCCAGCAGCAACAGATGGGTGAACTGCTGCACATTGGCACACGCTCAGAGTCGCGCCCTCTGCTCCTGTGCGCGTGCATCTGGGCCGCTGCGCGTGCTATCGTCCAGCCGCGTCTCTTTGCTGGGACGTCGCGTGCCGTTCCTGATGTCCTCGGCTGGGGTGCGTCCGGAGCAGAGGGTCAGAGAGGCGACAAAGGGCATGAGGGCGACGAGAGCAGCAAGGGAAGATGAAGGAGAGAAAAACGCCACCCAGGAACTTGTTTGGTTCAATTGAGTCTCGCAGCCAGGCAGCCAGGCAGCCGGCCACAGGCAGCGCGTCCTGGGGACGCTTTCCACAGGGGGGGAGGGGGGGGGGGGGGGGGGGGGGCCCCGGGGGGGGGGGGGGGCGCTGGAACGGCGGGGGTGGCCCGAGAAGAGTGGTGATGCGAGCGAGGTCACCACCCTTGAAGGCTCCGGGGTCGTGCTGGTGCCTTGTACCTCCTCTGTGCAGCCCGGCGGAGCGCACTGAGGCGACGGTGCTCGAGGCCATCGACGAGCGCTCTCTGCGGGTACGCTATCAAACTGTTCAGCAGCCGGCCACCGGCGTCGCCGACGTGCACTTGCGGACGCGTACTTTGTGACCTTCGTGCTCCCGGTGCTCCCGCCGGCGCCGTCGGCAATCCCAGACGCGCGCTTGGCCTTTACCAACGCTCTGTCGCCGTTCAGAGTACCAGTACCTCCTGGAGCGCGTCCCACGTGCGCGCCGCGGCCCAGACGCCGAGACCGAGATGCTAGTCGGTCGACGCCGTGCCGTGGAGATGCGCGACGCCGGAGTGATATCATGATATCAGTTGCCACGTGCCGTTCATTACAGCGGCTGGTCGGCCCACCTGCGAGCCGGCATCGCAGCCCTGACGCGAGCACCGCGGCCGCCGTCTGTTCTCGGCCACCGTCTGTTGCGTTCGCCGCGGCCAGGCGCTGCGAGGGGCACGGCCGCCGGGGATAGGTCTGGAGAGCAGAGGGTGCAACGCAGACCATGGGCTGCCCGCCGTGGGATCTGGCCGGCGTCAGGATACTCGTCGTACTCGTCGCTGTCAGGCTGCTGGCCGGCTGCTCGCTGCCCACCGGCTGCTCGCCAGCGCAGCCATCCTCCTCGCCCGCCAAGCCCGCAGACGGCGCAGACCACGCTCGGGACCCCCCGCTCACAGACTCACCTGCGGTTGAAGATCCCCCATTACCCGAGCTCGACAGAAGGCGCCGCCGCCGGTTGCCGGCCACTACGTGGCGCGCAGCACCCAGCACCCAGCACCAAGTGCAGCTGGCAGCTGCGCACTGTCCAGACCCTGCGCACGCGCCGGCCCCCGGGGACGTGCCCTGCTCGCCACGGCTCTCGCCCCTCGGCCCTCCCCTCGCTCTCGCCAGACTTGCCCAGTAGCCCCGCCTCGGGGTGGCGCTTGGCGGCTCGCCGGGCGGCGCGGTCGCCGGCCGGGTATCCATGTGCCCGGAGCGTGCAGGCTAGCGGGGGTGCCGGGGATGCATCGAGGGCATCGCGGGGTCGACGGGGCCTCGGAGGACGGGGCTCGGCGGACGGGGCTCGGTGGACGAGGTGCGTTGAGGGAGAGAGAGAGAAGGTCAAGTCGATGGGCGCAGATGCTCGTCCGGCGTAGTTGGGCGTTCTTGTGGGCTTCTTGTGTCTGTTGTCTTATGCCTCTCTGTGTCTCTTCCATCTCTCTCTCTCTCCTCTCTCTCTCATCTCTGTCTCTCATCTCTGTCTCTCCTCTCTGTCTCTCGTCTCTCTCTCTCCCCGTCTCTGCTCATTCTCTCCCTCTCCCTCTCTCCCTACCACCAGACACACCCCGACGTCCACTGTCTTCCACCGCTCCTTTGACCGCCAGCACACCCCGTGCCCGTACCCCCGTCCTCTGACCCCACCATGGCCACGGAAACCATCTACACCTCGAGCATGCCCGTGCCGCCGCTCGTCGAGATGGGCCTCTTCGAGTACCTCTTCCCGAAGCGCGGCGCCAACCACTCGCCCCTCCCCGCCTACGACCCCGGCCTGCCCGCGTACATTGACGGCGTGGACGGCCGCACTGTCACGCGCGGCCAGGTCGAGGACGACGCGCTGCGTCTCGCGTCTGGTCTCGCCGCCATCGGTGTCCGCAAGGGCGACACGGCGTGCATCTGGGGCCTCAACTCGCTGGAATGGGTGAGCGCCGCGTTTGGCTGTCTCGCGGCCGGCCTCGCCGTCTCTCCGGCCAATGCTGCCTAGTGAGTTGGAGCTTCTGGCGGCGGTGGCACGGACGGTGCGGCCGCGCTGGTGCGGCCGCGCTGGTGAGAGCTGCCGCAGCGGCAGCGCCAGTTGCCACAGCGAGCAGCGTCAGCACGCTGCCGCAGCTCCAGTCTACCGACTCCGCCCCGCCCGCGACCTCTGGCGTGGTCGACGGCACCTCTCCCCCGCTGACCCCAGTGCCCCGTCCGAGATTGCGCACCAGATCAACAACTCTGGCTCGTCCATAATCTTCATCCAGCCCGAACTCGTCCCGTCCTTTGAAAAGGCGCGTCCTCTCCTCAAGCGCGCGTTCCCCGACACCCACGTCGTGCTCCTCGCCAGGCCGACCGCACGTCCCGTCCCCGAGCGCTACCGCGTCGTCTCGGACCTTGCCAAAGGCCAGCCGCGCGCTGCCCCAGCGACCTTCAACGGCAAGGACGCGCAGGCGACTGCGTGGCTGTGCTACTCGTCCGGCACCACTGGCCTCCCCAAGGGTGAGCTCTGGCTGGCGCCAGCACTGCTGACCCCAGGTGTCATGACCTCACACTACAACATGACCTCGCAGCTCCAGGCGATGAACGTGTCGTTCAAGGACCTCGAGCCGCTCAAGGAAGTCGTCCTGGGTATCCTGCCCTTCAGCCACGTCTTCGGCCTCGCCATCCTGCTTCTGCAGCCGTTCACGTTCGGGTGCCCCCTCGTCATCCTCCCCCGCTTCGAGGAGACGGCGTTCTTCCAAGCCATCGAGCGCGTGAGTTCCCCTGCGAACGGCAGCAGCCATCGCTGACTCTCCAGTTTGGCGTCACATTCGCCTGCCTCGTGCCGCCCATCATCATCGTGCTCCTCCACTCGAAGAACCTCGGCAAGTACAACCTCAAGACGCTCAAGAGACTCATGTCGGGCGCGGCGCCGCTGTCTGAGGAGCTTATGACCGAGTTTACTAACCGCATCCCGACGGTGATCCTTGGACAGGGTGAGTGACGACTATCGCCTACCACCTCCTCTGCTCTCCCTCTCACCTCTTGCCCTCTCCTAACACAACCAGGCTACGGCATGACTGAGACGTCGCCCGTCGTTACCGTCTGCTTTGGGGGCGAGAACGGCTCGGTCGGGACCCTCATCCCCACCTGGGAGGCTCGCCTTGTGACCGCCGACGGTACCGATGCGGCCCCCGGGGAGCGCGGCGAGCTCTGGGTCCGCGGCCCCAGCGTCATGAAGGGCTACCACGCCAACCCCGAGGCGACCAACAAGACGATGGCGCCCGGCGGCTGGCTGATGACGGGCGACGTGGTCGTCGTCCAAGACGACGGCAACTTCAAGGTCGTCGACCGCGCCAAGGAGCTGATCAAGTACAAGGGCTTCCAGGTGGCGCCGGCCGAGCTCGAGGCCCTGCTGCTGCAGCATCCCACGGTCGTTGACGCAGGCGTCATCGGCGTCTACGACAAGTCGCAGGCGACCGAGCTGCCGCGCGCGTACGTCGTGGCTGCCCCGAGCGTCGCGGTCGACACGCCGGCCGCGCGCGACGCGTTCGAAAAGGAGGTGGCCGCGTGGGTTGCCCAGCGCGTCGCGCCACACAAGAAGCTGCGCGGCGGCGTCGCGGCCATCCCGGTCATTCCCAAGACGCCGAGCGGCAAGATCCTGCGCAAGGACCTGCGCGCTCAGGCCCAGGCCGAGCTCGATGCGGCCCACAAGGCGCGCGCCAAGCTCTAATCGGCTGCCGCGAGGCGCGAATCGGGCGGCGCGTGGGGCCGCCGAGTGTAATTGTAGTAGTAGTAGTTTTGGTGAACAGCTTTGGGCTGGCTGGTGCCCGTAGGATGTTTTCTGCACCAGCTTGGACTGCGCGGGAGGGGAGGGGAGGCGGGATGCCAGAGTCGGCAGGGCCTGCAGCGGAACGGCAATGCACTGTGCGGTGCGCATGCCGGTACGTGCGACGAGTACGGCGCGTAGGCCGCAGGAGCTCGTCGAGGACCCATCTCTGATGGCAAAAGGCAAAAAGCTTCCTGACGGAGAATCGAACTCCGATCTCCCGCGTGAAGAAATGACAAGCGAGCATACTAGCCGTTATACGATCAGGAACGGGTGATTTCTTGGAAATCGTATTCACTGACAAGCCATATTCGTTGCTTCGTGTCCGCAACTCGTAGTATTTCGACCCATATCCCTGGCCTCGGTCCCCTTCACCGCGGTGGCTACGGCGAACAAGAGTAACAGCGTGGCATGGGACGTATCAATCTACAGTGAATCGTAACCGTATGGTGTCGTTATATCAACACGGGCGACCGCGCCTGCAGTCGACGGCATGGTGTAGGGGGACGCGGCCAGAGCCGAGCCGGAAGAGACGTTATAGGAGGATAGACGTATGGCTATGGATTATTTGCGAGGCGGACAGGTATCGGGGAGGAGGAGCGTGGGGCCGGAGACGCGGGGGAGAGCCGGGGTGGGGCTCAGCGGTGAAGACGGTGCGGCCACGACGGTACGAGTTGCGGCGCCGAGAGGTCGTCAGACGGCCCGCCGCGACGAGCGCGTTGTGGAACGCCATCTGTGCTTGTTAGCGGCGTTGCACCGCGCTCACCGCCACTACAAAGCCCATGGCACAATCCACACGCCGTCGCTGGAGCTTGCGCACGGGTCCCGGCGGGTACGACTGTGCGACACGCGAGACGCGCCGGCGGAAGCGCCAGCAGTGCCCGCCGTACTGCTCGCTGCCAGCGCTCACGAACTCAACTCCAACACCAACAGTCTTGGACCGCCCGTCGCGTTGCGCTTCTGCCTTGCCCGCTGCTTCCGCTCTTGCTCGCCTAGTGCAGACGGGTCCACAGGGATGCTGCCCCCCTCCTGTCCGCACACCGCCTTCATGCCTATGAGCGCTACTCTGACCAGGTAACCCTCCAGGCGGCGCCCGCGCACGAGCAGCTCACCTCCTTGTCGACTGGGCGTGGAGCAACCTGACCAGGCTTTTGATAAACTTGCGCAGCCGGCCCTGCCCGAGAGCGAACGGCGCGGACGCGCCAGGCGCGTGCGCCTGGGCACCGCGGCGGCGCTTGGAGCCTCCGCCTCGCCTGGGCCTCCCGGCGTTCAGGTCACCTTCTGCGTCCATGTCCACAGACTCGGTGTCGCTCCCGTCGTCGCTGTGCCCGTCGACCTCGAGGAACGCGCCGCGGTGGCTGCTGTGTTTGACGGGGTGCAGGTACGGGTCGAGGTCCTTTGTCTCGGCGACGGACAGGCGGTTGCGGAACTGCGGGGGGCTCAGCTGCACTGGCCCGGGCCAACGGGGGCTCGCCTCACCTCGTACCCGCCGTCGGCATACTTGAGCATCGCGCGGTACTGGACGAGCTCATCGGCAGTAAAGTCGATCTGCTCGGAGCGTGTCGAAAAGGACAGGGACATGGCGGGAGGAGTGGTTCTTTTGTTGGGTCTGAATGAAGGTCGTGTGCGGGTTGACGTGGAGAGGCAACAGCAACAGATCGCATGGCAATGTAGATGGGGGGGTGCACGACGAGGCAGGGATCGATCGGGCAGATGGGTGTCCAAGGGCGGCTGGCAGAAGTCTCACGAGGGGTGACCCGAGCCCCCCGGAGAGGCCGACCCCCCATGCCCCAGTGCCAGCAGGAGCGAGCCCTGCATGGTTGTGGGCATGCATCGACAAACTGGGAAGCGTCCAGAAGGAGTGGGCCCGTCCGATAGTGGTAGACGATGGCCCGTGGGGTGCTCGGTGTCCGACGGCGGCTCGAGCGGGCCAGCGTCTTGACCCCGCTGGCACTCCGTGCGACCCGCAAGCATAGCCCCGTCTGCTCGGCTGGGGTCCTCCCAGAGACCGGCGTGGCTCCTATCTCGTTTGCGAGGCCAATGATGCTCCAAGGTGGGAGGAGATCGAGGACGTTTCCTGCATTCCATAGCTGCCGGACAGTGTCCCCATGCTGGCCCGTGAACCGCTCTGGAAGCTCTATCGCTTATAGGGCATCCCACATGAGCACAGTCGAAGGGCTTTTCTTACCAGCGTTCCTACCAGCGTTCCCTGCTGCCCCCGCCGAGACTTGTCTGTGCGGCGTGCGGTCTGCGGCGCTTGTACCGTGCGTAGAATGTTCCACGCCGCAACGACTCCGAGGGCCGGCTGCCGGGCCACTCGGCGCAAGGACACTTGGTCACGGCCGTCGAAGACTTGTATCGGGAGTTTGGTATCCATCTCCTGCATGCGGCACCGGTCGCCCATGGAGTCTTACCCTGTCAAATGTGGCCCATCAGCACTCAAGGCGTATGTCATGAGGGTAACTGGGTAGGTTTTTTTTTTTTTTTTTTTTTTTTTGGCGGCTTCTAGACCTCTATCCCGTCTGTCAGCATTCTGGGGGATACCGAAGACGGCCCCAGATAGACGCGCCCGCCAGTTCCCACCGGTTTCCCCTGTCGTGATGGCCATGGCAGTGTGCCATAATGAGCCGGTTGGGTGTCTGGAAACATCTCGAGCCAGCTCTTGCAGACGGTCCGCAGCCGCCAGCGCTGCGACCTCAAGGTGGCGTGGCTCTGCACAGGCAGTACCACCGCTCCCTTCCGCCCGGAGCAGGAGCACTCTGGCAGCGATCCCAAGGCTGCAACCGCGCCCCTCAATGTCGCTCACCGCTGATGCTCCCCCTACGGATCCGCAGACAGCAGCACCAGCCACGTACAGACGACGCCGGAGCTGACGGCCTCACGGACATGACCCCGCACGGCGGTGCTCGCTCGCCGCTTCCGGGCCGGAGCGCGCTGGTCGTCCCCGGAACGACCGATCTGTAGGGGCAGGAGAACACGACTCCGGACGCCCCGGGACGTTTCGACCTCCATCGGGGTGCAATCCGCGCCACCGGCCGCGGTGCACCTCTGTGAGCTGTCAACTTGAGCTGTCAGCTGTGAGCTGTCTGCTGTGCGCGCCGATGGTCGCCCTCACGCTCCCTCAGCAAACTGCAGAGTACTCGCAAACCCCTCCGTCACCTCGCGACCAAGCCCACCGGCGCCCCGGTAGACGATCCGGGGCGACGATCGTCCCAGGAACCCGGCCGATCGCCATGCCGTCGATCTTGCGCGCCGATGTAACGCGCCGATGTAACGCGCCGATGGGACGCGCCGATGGGACGCGCCGATGGAACGCGCCGATGGAACGCGCCGATGTAACACACCTGTTGGCATGGGCTGAGGGACAGAGACTTGCCCCGGCTCTCCGCGGGGGAGGCAGAGCCCTGTCCGAGTCCGTGGCTCACGAGCTGGAGGGCAACTGGGGGGTTTAGCAGCCTTGTCGGGACGAGACAGCGCCGCGGCGCGCGATGATGCTGTGGGGCCAGAATGACGTGATGTGCCATGTACGCCGGTGATGCCCGCTAGCTGGACAGCTCCATGGGACCACCTGGGCTGGCAGTTGGTCGCTCTGCGACACGCAGAGACATATATATAGATATATACCTCGCTCGACCGGCGCGCCAGCGACCACGAACTCCACTAACTCTGCAGTGTTGGGTCCCACGCGGACACAGCGGGAGCCATGTTGGCCTGACCACCGAGCCACTCCCACTTGCGTCTCCCGCCCTCTCGTCGAGGCGACTGCCTCTCGGCGCTCTCGGAGGGCATGGTACACGGCACGCCGACTTCCAGGAGGCAGGTAAGTGGCCATGGATGCATCCCAGCATGAGCTGGCGGATGGTTCAAGTGTTGTCGCCGAAAACGTCGAAATTGCCTGTTCCGGCATGAAACCCCCCTGTCTGACATGCGTTATCCACCCTCCCAATGCTGCTGGCGTGTGGCCGCGTCTACCGACCGCACCCCATGCATCCCATAGGTGCGTTGAATGCGAGACTAAATTTTAAAAGATTATCCAGTTGCCATCCTGCTGCGGCGCCGCAGACGTGACGGATGACAAGTGCAGCCGCCAGCGTGTTGTCCAGCCGCTACAGTGGCCCGCAGACTCCTTACTGACACTTTAATCATTAAAAAACAATCACTGACCACGGGCACCACGGGCGACTCTGGAAGGATGTGGGAGCGTGGATGACGGGATTTGCCGTATCTCCGCGGTTCGCCGTATGGCTGCTGTCCTGTGGGTCCTGGGACGCTCACCGCTGCTATCGCCGACAGCTGTACGCAGGTGCGACAGCAGTGTCGCGATGAATAGGGCCCCCAGGTTCTCCGAGTGTGCCCTATACACTCGTCTGCGGTGGATGGACGGCGCGAGGTGCCCCCCTGGGGTTGAGGACTTGTCCCGGCCCCGCGGTCCCTGGGAACGAGGGGAAAAGGAGCGCACTCGCGACAGTCGGAGGCGTGTCCCGCTACTCACCCCTCGAGTGTGCAAAGGGGAGCGCGACTGGCCTGGATTGATCACCACACCCTCAGCCGGTCGGGGCTGAGTTGACAGAAAAGAGCGTTCAAACGGACGGACCGCTTGCCTCGAGCTGGAGCAGCCCAGGAGCGCAGTAGACAGCGCCGCTCTCGCGGCTTGACAGCAACACCAAACATCGCCCCGCCGGGGGCCAATGGGAGGATGCGCTCCATGTTCATCGAGGGCCAATTCGCGCTATCGTGCTCACGCGCACTCTGCAAACACCTTCGCACCTTCTCGCTCCCCAAGAGATGAGACACTCAATGCAAACGAGGATGTTGTGAAATAGATACAAGATCCATTCTGCGGCAGTCGCGGAAGCCACACGGCCCCTTCTATTCACTATTGTTGGTGATGATCGGAAAGACGTGAAACAAGTGAACTCTACACCAATGAACTCTACACCTCCTACCGTTAGTCGCGCAGTCTCTGTCGACATGCCTGTCTTCGTTCCAGAAGAGAGGCTGGGAAGAACTCAAGGCGAGCGATGTCGCCACGGGGTGACCGTGCCAGAGTGGTTCCAGCTCACAGGAGTACCAGCGTACCTTTTGCTCCGCCACTGTCGCTTGTCGGAGATGAAATGGACACACGTCAGCAGGAGAGCGATACGTCTATTCTGGTGAGGTCGAGAGGATGCGAAAAAATTCTCCACAGCGAACGGCCTCACAGCGCTCCTCCTCTAGCTCTCCTTTCACTGATAAAAACAAGAAAAATACTCCAAAAATAACGTCGCCCTTGGCATGAGCTGGTTCTTGTCCAATGGTCCTCGATCAACCGAAGGCCACAAACTGAATGGGCGCCTGACTTCTCCATCTCAAACAAACTGAAGCTCTCCCTGACAGTGAACAGGATCAAAACGAAACCTCAATAGGTGGGAAGGCGCTTGCTTCTCTATCTCACGTTAGCGGTCTGGACAAATTAAGAAGCAGACAAGTCAGCCGCGTCGACACGGACTCCAGAACTCGATAGACATCCAGCGTGTCGAGACACAGCCGTGTGGGGCATCGTCTGGCCAGACGCTGCGCGCGAGGCCAGAGCTGCGCACGACGGCTATCCACAGCTCGTCGCAGCCGTTGCTCGGGCCGTCAATTTATGGCAGACTCGCCGTCGCGGCGGAGCTCGCAGACAACACGGCGCAATGGCTGAGGTGCGGAGCTCGCAGACAACACGACGCAATGGCTGAGGTGCGGAGCTCGTCAACACCTTGGCGCAATCGCTGAGGTGTGGAGCTCGTCAACACCATGGCGCAATCGCTGAGGTTCTCAGCTCTCCGGGTTCTGCCAGTGGGTATCCCCAGCGTCAAGAGGGTCTTCCCCTCCATCCCCTCTCGTAGAAAGTATTTATAAGGCTGACCGCTGCCTCTTTTCTGTTTCCTCGTCAACTCTTCTTCTGTTCCTCCTCCCCCTGACATCGTCACCATGTCTTCTACAGTCTCGTCGTCTGTCATCTCCAGCCTTGGACGCTTCTTCTCCAAGGTCAGAGGCCACACTGGTGAGGGTTCCAACTGCACCAACAACTCTGTGGGCTCGGCCTCGGCCACTCCTCCTTCTGTACCTCCTTCCGCACCTCCCTTAGAACCTCCTCTTGTCCGCAACCTCTCCACGGAAACGGACAATGGCCAGGTTCGTTACGTCTCTCTGTCTTCGATTCCCACCATCCCGTCTCTTGCCTCGTCTCCTTCTACATTTGAGATACCCTCTGTGATTCCCACCATTCCCTCTCCCGTCTCCTACGCCTACAACCTGCCTATCCAGCAAGTTTATCAAGCCGGGTCCTCGTGCTATGCGTCTGCCACGTCTGCCCCAGACATGTCTGCGGTCGCCACCCCCCCTCCGGTCTACCCCGAAGACAAGATTGAGGCCCCGCCTGCCGAACCCGCTGATATCACCCTCGGCAACATCAACTTCGCGCTGTATGACTCGGGGAAGATCATGACCGTCGAACCCGGCCGCGTCCTCGGTTCTGGCAGTTTTGGTGTGGTCGTAAAGGCCACCGCCTCCCCCTTCCAGGCGGTGTCGGACCTCGATGTGGTACTTCAAGACGCACGTAGCGCCTTTGACCCGCCCCCCACCAAGTCGTTCTCGTCCCAGGAGGATACTCTCCCCTCCAAATTGGCGCTCAAGGTATCCCACGCCTACGACAAGGATGGTTACCCCGACTCTGGGTTTAAAGGGGAGCTGCTCGCCGCCCGCCGGCTTGAGAACCACCCTAACATCGCCAACATCTTCGGATGCTGGTCGGACGGCAAAATGAACTACGTGGGGCTCGAGCTCTCTCCTCACGGAGATCTTGTCAGTTCCATCCTCACCAAGTATGATGAGCCTATGAACATTGCCGTCCTGCTTAGCCTCCTCGGGCAGGCGGCGGACGGCCTCGCGCACCTTCACGCCAACGGCCTCGCCCACTTGGATATCAAACCCACAAACATGCTCCTCATGGACACCGCCCCCCTCCGCATTGTTCACACAGACTTCGGACTCGCGCGCGAGGTGTCCCAAAACTGCTGTGGCATAATAGGCAGACGCGGTACCTATGGTTTCATGGCCCCCGAGGTGTTCTACAACGAAGAGTACGGCTTCGCGGCAGACATTTGGTCACTCGGTATCCTTGGTAAGTTTCTTTATCGTGTCCTTTTGCTTGGATGATCTCTAACTGTAGGTCTCTGGTTCGGCGGCTTCATGTTTACCACTGTCCAGGAGGATATTCTCTTGGACAAAGGTTGGGAGGCGGCGCTGAAGGATGACTCGCGGCTTGAGACGTGGGACAAGGACCTGCTCAGCCTCATTTGGGACATGCTCGCCGCCGCCCCACAGCATCGTCCAACGGCCAAGGAAGTTGCCCAGCGCGCCTTTGGCCTCTTGGCCTCGAGGATGGAGCCAAGCCTCGAGAGGGAGATTTGCCCCTTTGCCCACGAGCACAACCCCAAGTGTCCCAAGGTCCGTCTCGCCCCCCCTCCTCCTGCCCACCGCCCTATTCGGTCGTTTTCATCCCTCACGTTCGGTGGCGACCAGACCCCCGACGTCAAGCCCCAGGTCAAATCCCATGTCAAGCATCAGGTGGAGCTGGCGGGTGAGCCCAAGGTCAAGCCCCACGTCGAGCAGGATATCCAGCAGGCTCTTCCGCACAAGTTCAAGCTCAATAGCCTGCCACCTATTGAACCCAAGTTCAAGTCCAAGATCCCGCCGCCGGCGATTGCGTTCAAAGTCAAGACCCACGCCGTGCAGCATATCGAGCTCTCGATTGAATCCAAGGTCAAGCCCCGGGTCCAGCCGGCGGTCGAGCTCAAGTTTAAGCCCCAGATCCAGCCGGCGATTGATACAAAGGTCAAGCCCCAAGTCCAGACGGTGGTTGAGTCCAAGGTCAAGCCCAAGGTCCAGCCGGCGATCAAGTACAAGTTCAAGCCCCAGGTGAAGCAGGACATCTTTATGGGGGTTCATACCCAGCTCAAGCCTCACGTCAAGCAGGAGGTGAAGCAGAAGGTTGGGTCCAAGGTCAAGCCCCACGTCCAGCCGGCCATTAAATCCAAGTCCAAGTCCAAAGCCCAGATTGAGCTGGATGTCGATCTGGTGGTTGAGCCCGAGGGCAGTCCTCACTTCAAGTTGGAGGTCAAGCCGGCCGCCAAACCCAAGGTCACCCCTCACGTCGAGCAGGATATCCAGCCGACCGTTGAGTCCAATTTCAAGCTCAAGATCCTCCCTGCGATCGAGCTCAAGGTCAATCCCAATGTCCAACCAGACAGTGAGTCCGAGATCGAGCCAGAGCTGAGTCCAAAGTCACCCCTCATGTCGAGCCGGACATCAAGCCAGCCGTCGAGTCCAAGTTCAAGCTCAAGATCCAACCTGCGACTGCGATCGAGCACAAGGTCAATCCCAATGTCCAACCAGACAGTGAGTCCGAGATACCGAGCCAGAGCTGAGTCCAAGTCACCTCTCATATCGAGCCGGGCATCCAGCCGGTCGTCGAGTCCAAGGACAGTCCCCAAGTCCAGCCGGCGATTAAACCCAAGGTCAAGCCCCAGATCGAACAGGAAGTCGATCCAGTGGTTGAGCCCGAGGGCAGTCCTCACTTCAAGTTGGAGGTCAAGCCGGCCGCCAAACCTAAGGTCAAGCCTCACGTCGAGCAGGATATCCAGCCAGCCGTCGAGTCCAAGTTCAAGTTCAAGATCCAGCCTGCCAAGATCCAGCCTGCGATCGAGCCCAAGGTCAATCCCAATGTCCAGCCAGACAGTGAGTCCGGGATATCAGCCATCAGCTGAGTCCAAGTCACCCCTCATATCGAGCCGGACATCCAGCCGGCTGT
Organism: Apiotrichum siamense; assembly: GCA_023653615.1. Taxonomy (NCBI): domain Eukaryota; kingdom Fungi; phylum Basidiomycota; class Tremellomycetes; order Trichosporonales; family Trichosporonaceae; genus Apiotrichum; species Apiotrichum siamense. The sequence goes on along the minus strand of JALJEG010000053.1, from coordinate 74,930 downwards.
CGAGAACAAGTTCAAGCTCAAGATCCTCCCTACGATCGAGCCCAAGGTCAATCCCAATGTCCAACCAGACAGTGAGTCCGAGATATCGAGCCAGGGCTGAGCCCAAAGTCACCCCTCATGTCGAGCCGGACACCCAGCCGGCCGTCGAGTCCAAGGACAATCCCGAAGTCCAGCCGGCGATTAGACCCAACGTCCAGCCCCAGATCGAACAGGAAGTCCATCTGGTGGTTGAGCCCGAGGGCACGCCTCACGTCGAACCGGAGGTCGAGCCGGCGGTCGAGGCCCAAGTCGCGTCCCAGGTGGAACAGGAGGTCCATCAGGCTGTTGATCCGGAGGTCCAGCCCGACATCGAGTCTCTGTCGCTCCTCGGCGACATCCTGAGCCCGCCGCCGACGTCCACACGTCTGGCCTCTCCACCTCGGCCTCGCGGCCAGCCTACTCCAACGGCGTCACTCTTGGAGGGGAGCACGGTCGTCGAGGACCTGGACCACTTTGCCGAGGCGATGGACCACCTCCTCGAGACCCTCGACCGCCTTGCCCAGGCAACCACCGAGACGACGCCCTCTCATCGTCCTGGTGTGGCGCTGCCACGGCCACCAACACCACCCCCTGCCTACTCTTTGGACCACCGCACCCAGGTAAGCACGAGGACGACGCGCTCTCATCGTCCTCGTGTGGCGGTGGCACGACCAGCGACACCACCACCTTCGTATTCTGAGTCCGCCCCCGCCTACACCGCGGCTCGCCCTCTGCCCCAGTCCGTCTCGGACCACCTACACCATCCCTCTCCCCCTCTGGCGCCGAGACTAAGCAAGGAGAAGGGTCCGAGCCTCCCCACGCGCTGCAAGCTGTGGTTTGGCACAGTTGTGAGTTCTGTCCCACTCTCTTCTCTGCCAGTTTGCTGACACTGCAGCGTCGCAAGTTTACGGCTTGCAAGGCGCGGCCGACCGGCGAGGGGTACTTGGCGGTCTCGGCCCCTCCCTGGCCCAACTCCGACGAGTCCAGCGAAGAGTTTCGCTTCTCCTTGCTCCAGGTATGGCGTGTTTCCGTTTTACTCATACTCGATTATACTCACACACCCCAGACATTGATTTCCTCGTCCTTCTCAGCCAGCCCGCCGGTCGATCTGACGGGCTCTCCCGTACTCGAAGAATGGGAACCGGGTGTCGGAGGAGGACGGCAGTGAGTTTGGACCTCGTTCTGGTGACCAGCTTAGCGCTGACGCGTGGCCAGGAGGCACCGGCTGTGATCGCGACGAGGTGACATGGGTGACGACGGAGGTGGCAACCAGTGAGTTGGACTTGTATGTCCTGCTGACCTGATATCAGCCTGGACGAGCGGTGAGGACACTCGTTTGCTGAGCTGAGGGGGGCAAGGGGAGTTGAGGTGGCCGTCTTGAGGGCTTCTGGGGCGACGGGCACCGAGAAGTGAACGGACGACGCGCTCAAGAACCGCTTGGGCGCTGGTATGTTCTCCCTGTCGCAGTCCACCATTGCAACCACCTGGGCCGCGTTGCGCGCGCGTCCTGCTCGCCTGTCCACCGCCATTCTTCTGCCTCCTGTCCGTCCGCTGCCAGACCCTATTGCAGACAAAACCACAGACATCACCCCAGTGTGCGGTTGCGCCGGCCATCCAGGCCTCGCTTCCAAAATCCACAGACATCACCCCCGTGTGCGGCTGTAGGGGTCTGGCAGGCAGGATTGGAGGGTCGCAGAGGAGTCGCGGCATGGCGACGGGTCGTCGTGCACTGGTGTCCAGGTAAGCGGTGGTGGTTGGGGCGGAGAGTTATGCGACCGACCTTGTTCGAAGTGTGAGTCCTGGCCCTCGGCGCGAGTTGCTGACATGCTCGCAGCCCCGTTGCCGGAACCCCTCGCGGTCACTAACCAACTCAACCTGCCATCCTTAGCCGCAACAAGCGTCCCCCACCGGATCTCCAGCGGCCCACTGACAACTGCCGGGCAGCCGGCAGTCACCCAACACCTCTCGCAAACCACACCACCACCTCTGCGCCTCTCCTTGGCACTCGGGGTCGGTCTCGCCGGGGGGCAACCTCTCGCGCTGGGCTGGCTCCAGTTTTCTCCACATTGCACTGCTCTTCCTTTTGTATATAGCTAAAAGAATGGAAAAGAACCGCGAGGACGACGAGTAGTTGGAAGCGACCGATATACCATACGATGTATACCTTTGTCTCATGCTCGTGTTTGCCGTTCTCTGGCAGCGGTTCGCCCAGCGGGGTCGCGTTGTGCGCTAAGCAACACAGCATGACGGCAACTGCTCTCTGGTGTCGTCCTGGACTGTGAGGTGAGGCCAAGCGGCTAGCTTGTGGCCACTTGTCCTGCTGCCTATGGGCTCGACTGGTGCAACAGGACGGCCGGTCTTGGCCACCGTCGCCGAGGCAGTCCGGGCCCCCTGTGAGGTGTTCATCGCGCAGCGGGATGGCCATCTGGCCCTTATGGCCAGCATCAGCCTCCAGCACGCTGTCTAGAGACCCCGAGTGGACACTTGCCCGCAGAGCTCGTGTCGCCTCCGTCTTGGGCAGGAGAGGACGCGCCTGCGACTCGCGCTGGCCGGTCCCCAGCGGAGCGCTGGTGTCATGCGCGCGACCTGCGCTGCCGCCACGTCCTCGACCCCCCGGGCTGCCTCTCGTCCCCACTCCCTCGTCCCCGCTGCCGCGCTCGACGCGCCGCACGACGTGGACAGTGCGTGTGACGTGGAGGAGCACTGCAGTCTGGCGTGGAGGCGACGCCGGCGGCACCGCATCGCACTGCCGGATATCCGGCGCCGTCGCGCTCGGACACCGTGCTCGGCCATATATACCCCTCTCGACGCGCGTCTCCTCTCTCTCTCTCTCATCCTCTCTCCTCCGCGCCGCGCGTCCACCGTCGATACACCATGGGCCAGGCGCACACGACCAGGCTCGCCGCCGTGGGCGACGCCGACGACGCCTGGGCCGACAGCATGTCCGTCGTCGACGGCAGGGCCGGCACGGGCCCCGCGTCCCCGATGCCCCACTTCCCCCCCGAAGTCCTCAACAACATGATCGACTACCTCGACTACAGCACGCTGCGGCGCTGCGCGCTCGTCAACTCGGTCTTCTACGGGCAGATCAAGCGGCGCCTGTGCCGCCGCGTCCGGCTGCGCATCAGCGGCACGCGCGGCGACCCGGGGTTCCTCACGTTCGAGGGCGAGGTGGTGCGCGCGGCGTCATCGGCAGACGACCTCTCCGCGGGAGATGTGGGCGGCACCAGCACGGCCACCGGCTTCACGACGCGCTGGTCCAAGCACTGGGTCAAGGACTATGTGCGATGCCTGGACATCGACGCGCACGAGGCGCGCTGCTGCGCGTCGATGGACGACGGCGGGCACGGCCTCGTCGCGCACGACATCCGCAACACGACGGACGCGATTGCCATCCGCATCAACCTGTCCAACACGGGTGGGCGCGCGCTCTTCCACACGGACGGCGACCCGCAGCAGCCCCAGCAGCGCTGCCAGGCGATCGATGCGTGGTGGAAGGTCCGCATCATGGTGTTCCGCAACCTCCCCGCCTACTTTCGCGGCGTCACCGGCCTCTTCTCGACGACGCTCGAGTGGAATGTCCAGCACGCCGTCTACCTCCTCGGGCCCCTGTTCCTCGGCGCCGGCGGCACCGTCAACGACACGCTGTACCTGCATACGCGCGCGTCGCGCGGCGCGGCCGACTCGACCGTTGTCTTCACGGCCATGCCCGGCGAGCCCTTCAGCCCCATGCTGCCCAAGCACGACGCGTGGGACGACACAACTGCCGCGCGCTGGTTTGAGCGCCTGCTCGCCGCGCTTGCGACCTCGTGGTTCCAGGCCGTGGAGGCCGCGTTTCCGGCCCACCCGGAGCTCACGGTCGTGAACGCCGGCGCGGTGCCCGTGCGCTTTCTCGGCCCAGCGGGGGCGGGCCTCGCGACCCGCGCGCAGGTCGCCGCGCACATCGAGAACACCCTGCGGCACAACCTCCGTGTCCTGCTCCCCAAGTCGGCGGTCGACAGGTACCCCAAGGTCAAGAACGGGAGCGGGCTGCGCTTCCGCACGATGAAGGGCTATCTCGAGGACGGGATGGGGTACACCCTCGACGGCGAGATGCAGGCTGCGTGGGAGGTGGCCGAGGTGGACGAGTAGGGTAGTGCGAGGGAGAGTGAGAGAGCTCGGTCGGAGAGATACGACTAACGCGGGGTAGCAGCAGTGCAGAACACTGCACGAGGTCATGAGCGTAACGTAGCATTCGTCTTATAATGTATATACAGTCTATGGGGGAGTGGGATCGCGCTCTGCGAGGCGGAGACACGAGCCCTCGAGCAGTCTTGGCCGCTCAGGTCCGTATCTCGCGTCTAGTTGTCAGGCAGCGAGAAGCAACTGGTATCAGCGAAAGAATTCCTGCGCGCGCCAGGTCATTGGCCAGCTCGACTGTGCAAACGATTCCAGGGGGGACGGAGATACTCCCTCCGCAGGTCATCGCGCGCGCCGCGATCGATCCTCCCAGGACGAAGCCGCTGCGGAAACGAGGCCCACCAGAAACTCACCAGCACAACCCTCCAGCGCGCCTACTCGTCGTCGCTCTCCTCGTCGCTCTCCTCCTCCGAGTCGCTGACAGCCTGTCGCCGACGGTTCGGGTTTTCCGGCAGCGAATCGTCAGAGTCGGACCCGTCGACGGGGGCGGTCTCCTTGGGCGTCTCGACGTCGAATGCCTTGGGCCTGCGTGTCAGCTGCGCGGGGGACAGGCCGGACGCGGAGCACGAGACCCACCACTCGCCGGCCTTGCGCCACGCCTTGATCTCGGGCCCCGTGACGACGTGTGTGATCTCTCCGAGGAGCCGGCTGTCGGGCTCGTCAAACAGGCGCACAAAGGCGAACATGCCTGCGGTCAGTGTTTGTGCACCCGCTCCGGGCCACGCTCCGGGCCGCCCGCTCCGCGCCTCTCGCTCCGCACCACTCACCCCGCGCAGCAAATGCCACCTTCTTGACCTTGTTCGGCATCTCGACGAGGCGCTCGACGCCGTCGGGGTCCTCGCTGGCAAAGTTGCTCGAGCCTGCGGGCGGCCCGAGGCGCACGAGGACGTGGTTTGGCGGGAGGCTCGCGGGGGAGTACGGCGCCTCGGGGGTCTGTATACGGGGCATCGTGGGGGGGGGGGGGGGGGGGGTGGTCGATGTCGTCGCGGTCGATGTCGGCGATGGTGAGGACACAACGCGATGCACGACCCGCGCTCGCAAAACCTGGCGGTGGTGGGCGGGGCCCCCCAGCGGTGGCCATTAGGATCTCTTGATTAGGACGGGCGTGGGAAAGCTGATTGGGGTAATGCCATTTAGCACCCCTTTCCTAAGCGGCGATAGCCGCGTGGCCCAGGTTTGTTTGGTCCGCCGGTGTCGAGCGACCTCCACATCTTGCTCTCGTCCTCACCACCCATCCCATCGCCTCGACCACCACCGCGACCATGGCGGACGACGGCGCACGCGAGCGCGCACGCGAGCGCGCACGCGAGCGGTCCAGCGCCGAGAGGGAGCTGTTTGGGCGGATCGACGAGCTGGACCGCGCGGGGTGGCTCGACGCCGACGACTGGGCGCAGTTCGAGCGGTACATGGCGAACGAGGCCGAGGAGCTGGCGCTGCAGAGGGAGGAGAGGAGGCTCCGCGACGAGCTGGAACGGAGGGAGACGGAGACGATGGAGGAACGGAGGAGGGAGCAGGCGAGTGAACGGCCAGAGGACGAGAGACGCAAGGCGGCGGAGGCGAGCTCCGCGGCCAGTGCTGACCGCAGGGGCAAAGGGAAGAAACGAGCGCACGACGGCGCGGACGGGCACAGCGCGGAGGGGTACAGCGCCGACGGACATAGCGCCGACACGCACAGCACCAACGCGCACAAATCCGAGGGGCTCATCGCCGACGGTCTCGGCGTCGACGGACAGACACAGAACTTGTTCGCCGGCCAGAGGTTGCTGGCTCCGAGGTCGCTGTCCGACCGGCAGCGACCGTTGCCGCGGCCACCAGATCCTCTCGGTGTACCAGCCGGTGGTCCGTCGCTGCCGCCGCCGCCGCCGGACTCGCCGAGCGACGTGACGCTGGCTGGTCTCGCACATCTCGGCCGGGGGGGTGCTTCAATGTCGGCGGCGACGTCGTTGCCACCGCCGCCGCCGGCACAAGTGCTGCTCTCCGCCGCGTCTGGGCCAGCAGTCACGGCCAACTACCAAGACGCAGCAAGCCCGTCGTTCCACCTCGAGCCCGCGCATCTCTACCACCGCACTTCCACTCCCGGAACCCCCGCCTCAGTGCCCACCACCTCCCATACCGGCATCACCACACCAGAGCCCAGCCTCTTCCCGCCGCCTTCCACCTTTGCCACCCCCGGCATCCCGTCCCCGCTGCCGGAACCCCCGGCCCTCGCCCACCCGCCGCCGCGCTGCACGCTCGCCACGCCGACCTACGTCGACACCCCGCCTCCAACGCGCGCGGCGCAGCGCCCTCGCCCAGACGCACAGACCCAACCATCCAGGCAGCTGCACGGTGCGGCGCGGCGCGACGACATCGCCCAAGCCGTCCCCATCGGGACGCTGTCCTCTGCGACCGCAGCCTCGTCGTCCAAGGACGCTGCCCGCGGGCTCCATGCCGTGACGTCGTTCAGCAGCGTGCATGTCTCGGCGGCGAGGCAGCAGAGGCGCGCGCACCCCGCCGCGCACGCCATGCTTGGCATGGGCTTGCTCAAGGGCCTGCACTTTGTCATTGCCAGCGACAGGCGCACCTCAAAGTATAACACGTACAAGGAGGCAGTGAGTGCGCCCCCTGTATCTCGAAGCTCACTCCAGATTACCAAGTGCGGCGGCGTCGTGGCCGAGTATCCGCACACGGCCATCACGCATGTAATCTACAACCCCGGGGTCACTCCGTCGCTGAGCCTGCTCCTGAGCGCGTTGGGCCTCAAGGACATTGCGGAGCTGCCTGCGGGGACGGCGATTGTCAAGTACAACTGGGTGCACCAGTGCAAGGTGAAGGGGCAGCTGATCGATACCGACGGCTTTGCGAGCTTCCCGCCAACGACCCTCACCCGGGGTGTCCAGGCCTGGCCTGCAGGGCCTTCAAGACTGCAGGATATTACGCAGCAGCTCGCGGCGCGCAGCAGCACCTCGATTAGACTGTGAGGTGTGTTACTCCTCCCCTCGCTAACGCTCTAGCAGCAAACGCGCGCGCTCAGCGTCAGACTCGGACACGGAGGAGTCGTCCCTCAGCCAGCAGCCGCACCGACACCCGCCGTTGCCGCGGATCATCTCGAAAGCGTCTGGCGCGGTCCCCTCCTCGACCTCCGGCTCGTATGGGCAGCCCTTGGCCGGCCCCTCGCGTATCCCCCAAGGACTGAATGGCAGCGCCAGCGCCAACTCCGTCGCGATCGCGACCAACCACATCGTGCCCTTGGCTCCCAACCCTGGCTGGATGCAGCCGCGAGCGGGGCAGGAGGATGGGCTCGACATCCTCATCGCCGGCATCCGCACCGGTACTGTGGTGGACGACGAGGTTAGATTCATGTCCCACGTAGCTTCCAGGTAGAGCTGACTTCCAGGTGTCCGATAGCGGGAGCGATGAGTCGGACGATGTGAGCCTAGCCCTAGCCCTGGTGATAGTCTCTTGCGAACTGCCAAGCACTGACGACCGCAGGGGAACCCCAACCCAGCAGCGAACTGGTACAAGTGCGGGCAGAAGCACGACGGCAGCGCGCCTGGCGGGCCGAACGAGTGGCTCGCCGAGGAGTTTGACAAGTTACACAACTTGTACGAGGGCGAGCGGGGTAAGAACGAGTTTGCGATCCGTGGATATGAGCAGGGTGGGTGCGGTGCCGATGGGATGAGGACGATAGCTCACAGGTCGCAGCGGCTGGCATTCTCCGTCGTACGTTCGCAACAACAGTCGGAAGGAGGAGCTCACCGCAGGCACAACGTACCCCATCACGAGCGGGGAGCAGGCACGCAAGATCAAGGGCATCGGCACAAACCTGGCGGACAGGGTGCGTCCTCCTGCCCGTCCCGGAGGGTGGCCACCACTGACCTGCGCTCTCGCAGATTGACGAGTTCTTACAAGGGACAAGGGGGCGCGCGTACTATGAGAACACGGAAAAGGCGCGCATTATCGCTGTCTTCAGGAACATTTACGGCGTTGGTGCGTGCGCTGCTGGCGCCCGCGGCGCTGACGTTCCAGGTAAGGCGCAGGCCAACGACCTGTACGACCGCGGCGCGCGCAGCCTCGAGGACCTGCGGACGAAGGACTTTCGGCTGACAGAGGGCCAGAGGGTGAGGTATCATGCGGAGAGTGTGATGTGGCTCGTGATGTGGCTCCTCTGCCCTTGGCGTGTCCAGAGGCTACACGCTCTCTGGATATCTCGTCGCTCTGTACAACTCGCTAACCCGCCCAGATCGGGGTCGCGCTGTACGACGACCTGAACACGCGCATCCCGCGCGACGAATCGCAGCGTCTGTTTGACTGCATCCGCACCGCCGCGCTCAGACTGGATGACAAACTCTCTGTCGAGATCATGGGGAGTTACCGGCGCGGGCAGGCCTCGTCGGGGGACGTGGACATCCTCATCACACGCGACCCGTCGGACGGGCGGACGCATGCTGGTGTCATGAAATGGCTTGTTGTGGCGCTCCAGAAGGCTGGGGTCATTACGCATAGCGTGAGTCCGGGGGTCTCGGCGAGCGGAAGAATGGGGAGACAAGGCGAAGGGGTTCTGGAGAGGGCGGAGAGTAGGGCGGAGGCCCATGTCTGCCGCGACGGTTCTCACTACGCAGCTGTCCGAGCCGTACAACTGGAACGCGCTCGAGATCAAGTGGATGGGCGTCGGGCGCGTGAGTGCGCAGCACCGGCACCGCCGCATCGACCTACTCTGCATCCCGTTCCACCAGTGGGGTGCTGCCCTGCTGTACTTTACGGGCAACGCCGTCGTGAGTCCGCGGCACCAGAGGCGGCATCACACCGGCTCGCCGCGCTCGCAGGTGCAGTGGTGCTGACTGCAGTTCAACCGCAGCATGCGGCTGTACGCGCGCAAGAAGGGCTACTCGCTCAACCAGCGCGGGCTCTTCAGGGGTGTCATCCGCGACCGCCAGGGCGTCAAGCAGACCGAGGGTGAGTCGCCCGTAATGCCGCGGCGTGGCGGAGGGCGAGCTGACCGGGCTAACCTCAAGGCGAGCTGGTGGCCTCACGTACCGAGCAGGAGATATTTAATGCGCTGGGGATTCGCTGGCGGGCGCCCGAGTACCGCCGGCCGTGAGTTTGTATCAGAGGGTGTACCGTGAGCGCGTAGCGTTAGTTGTGCGGCAGTAGAAGAGACAGGTCTTTCGCGACGAGATGAGGGGAGCCCCGCCCCGCCCGTCACGAGTTCTGCTGGAGTGACATACTTGCAAGTGAGATTCCTGCTACGGACTGTGAGTAGGAGTACCATGACGCGATGGAGTTGGATTTGTATCCCACAACTAGGCCAGCCTCGCTGGCTATGCATTTACAGGCACAGACCCGTGCGGCTCCGCTCCTCGATACGACCCCGTTCCGTTTGCTTGTCTATCATGTCGCCTGCTCGCTCGAGCTCACCCACCCCGTCGTCTCGACTGGTACGATTCTAGGCATTGGCCTCGGCAGCTGCCTCCCCGTTCTTCCCCTCAGCCACAGGCGCAGGCGCAGGCGCATCGCTCACAGCAATCTGCGCAACAGACGCAGCAACCTTGTTCACGGCCGCGATGCCACTCTTGATGTCGGTAGCGGGCGCTGACGGGTTGGCGGCGTCGGCGGGCTCCGGTGCCCCAGCTGCAGGCAGCGGCTCGATGCGGGCGCGGACAAAGTCGACGACGGGGTCGATGTACGTCTTCCATGCCTCGAAGGAGGGTTCCTGCGCTGTCAGCTACCCGGGTACGCGAGGTGGGGGTGGTGAAGTTCCTGGGGGGAGCAGGGCCCGGGAAGCTTGCCACCTGCTCAGACTCACGATGAGCTCAAAGTCAAAGCAGTGCTGGCTGCCACCGGCGTACACCTCCTTGACATCGACACCAAGGAACTTGAGCTTCTTAGCGAGGCGGACGCTCTGGTCGACGGGGACGACCTTGTCAATGGTCCCGTGCAGGACCACGGTGGGCGGGAAGCTGGCGTCGACGAGCGCGATTGGCGACTGCGCTGTCGCCGCCACGCGCCAGGCATCGTTGTCCTTGAACTTCTCGCGGCGGGTGAGTACGCGCATGATGCGGGATGTGGCCGCGACGTGCACGCGAATGTCCTGCTGGAGCGCGCGGCGGTCGCGCGCGCCGCCAAAGAGCTCGAGGACGCGCGCGTACAGCGCCTGCGCGGCGCTCTCGGCGTCGGGGTCCGTGTCCCCGGCCAGCGACGTGAGCGCGTGCGCGGGGTTGCGGTCGGCGATGGCGCGCTCAAGCTCGCCCTCGCTGTACCGCCCCGAGACGGTTCCCGGGTCGTAGCCTGGGCCGGTGAACTTGGGGTCGAAATACGCGTCGCCAAAGTCGGTGATGCCGTAGGCGTCGAGCACAGCGCGCGGGCGGGGGGTGAGCTGGCGGGCGTTGAGGAGCGCGAGCGTGCCGCCGGACGACAGGCCGCCGACGGCGTACGCGTCCATGTCGACGTCGTCGAGAATGTCCGGGAGGTTCTTGCGGCACCACGCGAACGCGTCCGCGCCGTCCTCGACCATGTCATCGACACCCGCCTGCGGCGCGAGACGGTACCCGTACGACACGACATGGCACCAGCCCTGGAACGCGGGCAGGACCCAGGGGGCGGGCACGAGGGAGCCGCCCATGAAGCCGCCGCCGTGCGACCAGAAGAGCCACGGCTTGCGGCGTGGGGCTGGCGAGTCGCCGTGCGTGCCGCCGATGCTAAAGGCCGAGTCCATTGGGTCGGCGTAGTTGCTGTCCTCGGGCGTGGGCGACGTGGTGCAGCGCCACACGCGCAGCGGGAGCGGCACTCCGTGTTTGGTCGCGTAGATGCGCTCCGTGTACTGGGTTGGTGTCGGGCTGGACATTGGGCTGGGAGTGGTGGTTGCGGTGGTGCTGGTGGTGCTGGTGAAGAGTCAATCAAGACAAGGTCGTCATCGTGGGCTCTCGCGGGCTCGCCTAAAGTCTCTCTGCCAGCAAACGTTCATGTTCTATGCACCGTCACCCCCACCCTCGCCTACCACGCCCATCGCCTTGCTCCATTGTTCTCGCCATGGAGGGGGTGCCTGCCCGTACCGCCCAGCGGCGGGTCGTAGGATGAACCCGGAGGGCTCGGCGGGCAGGCGTTGCAGCCAAGCACCTCGCGAGCGTCCCGGCCTTCAGCTGTGCGCCGCGCCAGATGCGGCGTCGTGCGGCTGAGGCGGCGCGGCGGCGGTGGCTCGAGTGTGTGGGATGGGAGAGCAAGCGGCAACGCTCCGCTGTCCCGCGTCTCGCAGCCTGGCAGCCGGCGCTGTCTTGCTCGTCGTCACAAGCCCTCTGCGCCGCCCATGTCGTACGTGGCGCTCTCTGCCGACGACGCTATGATCCTGGCTCGCCACATGGGCTCCTGCTCGGGTTGATACGGCGCTGGTGCCGGCGTCTCCGGGTGGACGCTCAGCGCGGACGAGGACGATTGGACGAGAAAGGGAGACAATAGACAGCCCATGTGGGGTTTTCCGGGCTCCTGGCACGTTGCGACCGGTACTGACGACAGCGACCACGTTCTACCGCTAGCGTCGTGGCTGGGCGGACGTGCGAGCGCGTCGAGATGAGGTGAGGATGGATACGGCGGCGTATCGAGATAAGGAGGATGCGTTGCGGGGCAGCCCGTGTGGAGGCCCGGATCGGCGCGGTCATGCTTGATCATGCATACCTCCATACACGCCGCGGTGATCGCCATGCGGGACCGAGCAGCTCTCCTCGCCTCCGCGCCGTCCTCACCGCGTCCGGATCCCACACCAGCCGCAGCACAGTCCTCCCGTCGACGCATGGGAACCAGGTCGGGCCCCAGGCCGATCCCGGGAGCGAAGGGCGGCGCGAGTCCCCGACCTCTGGGACTCGGGGCACACACTTGCCCCGCCGCGGCACGGCGACGGTGACCGACAAGAGCTGCGCGACCCAGGACTCCACACGACACGTGCACGCCGAGCCCAGCCTCCGGACTACCGGCCCCCTCCCCCTCGAGTGGAATGCCATGCAGAATGCGCGTGCGTCTATAAATCCTAATCTACTGCTTGGGCGCCTCCTTGCCCGCCTGCTGCTGCTCTCCCGCCTTGGCCGCCGCCTCGGCCTCGGCTGCCCCCGCCGCGGCGCCCTCGACCGCCCCCTCGGCGCCGGCGCCGCCCTCGGCGGCCGCCAGCTCCTCGGCACGCTCCGCCTTGATGCGTTCCAACGCGCGGTACACCTTCGACTGGAGGTAGTGCGAGTGCGTCGGGCCCTTGGGCTTCTTGGTGCGGCCGTGGTGCGCGGCCTGCGCCTGTGCCTTGGCCGCGGCGGCGGCGGCTTCTGGGGAGCCGGGAGCGGGTTCCTTGGGTGGAGGCGGGGGCCCGTTGGCGGCAAAGATGCGCTCGTAGTTCTGGAGGCATTAGTCGCGTGTCCTTTATCGGCAGTGGCACGTGATGGGATACAAGAGACGGCAAAACCGGGAATGCTTTCATGGAGGTCCTGCCACGGCCGAGCGGCCAGACGCGCATCGACACTGGACAACGGCAATGTCACCGTCCCGTCCGCAGTACCAGCGTCGCCGCATCTTTGACACAGAGCAGCCGTGGTCATTGGGTCACCAATCTGGCCCAGACGCCACAGGGATCTCCACACCACACTCTCGCCTCCACTCTGGGGAGACTCACCTCCAAGATCCGCTCCATCGACTCGTCCTTCTTCACGTTCAGGATCATGTACGCCTCCTCGACGCTCATGCCGAGCTGGCTCGTGACCTCGCTCTTTCCCTTGCCGCCCGACGGCGCGGCGTCGTTGCCCTCGGGCTTGTGGCGGGCGTCTGGGGGTGTCAGCTGGGAGCGGATGGAGCGGCCATGGGTTTGTCAGGGAGAGGCGGGAATGGGGCCGGGGAGTTAGGAGGAGGAGGTTGTTGGCGGCGTGGACAGCGCGGTGCCGCTGGTGTCACAGACACGAGTGCGGAACGCGACGTAGGCTGGCCCGCGATGACGGCCACGGGCGGCGGCGATGCCGCCCATATCACTACACGCGTTCGGCGGCTGGGATACCGGCGGCGCACGGTGGAGTAGGGATGCAGGCTGCGCACAAGCAGACAAGCAGTGACACCTCCACCCCTTTCGTCCACCTGCCGTTGCCCGCGGTGCCTCGCCCGGCCGCTCCCCCTTCGGCCAGTCTCACCCCCCTCCCTGTTCACCACTACGGCCCCCGCACCTCGAGCCGCACCCGCCACCCAGCGGCTCCAACTTACTAGCAGCAGCCTGTCGTCCTGCGGCCGCCATCGCCTTTCCAAATATCCTGATCGAGCTGACGACCAGCTCGGCAATTGCCCTGGGTGCAGACTGCGGCGTCAGTGGCCATGTCGGTGGAGGGAGGAGCGGGTCCTGGGGCTCTGGATCGGAGATACGCCGTCCGTGCCGCGCTAGATTCGCTTGGCGCAGCGCAGGACCCGGTGCACGCAGGGGGCTACAAGCACTGGAGCCATTCCGGCGGGCGCACGCCGCGCCGCCGCGCCGCCGCGTCCAACACGCCGAGAGAACAGTCCCCGCCAGCCGAGCGTCGCACGCGGACCGCAGGCCGGCTTCCGCCGCCGCCGGAGACGAGCGGGGCGCGCGGCGGCGCTCCGCACCCCTGCGCGCACCCACTGCCGTGCCCCGCTGTACTCCGCCGCGCCGAGCCCAGTCCCGAACCGTCTGCGCGCCGCCCGATCGGGGGCAAGGGAGATACCCACCATCGCGAGGGAGTTTTATCCAAAAGTACGGCTCGGGTCGGGGTATGCGCAGATTCTCCGTCGTTCTTGGCTGCGTGCGCGTGCTCGGTGTGCGCTGCTGTCGCTGTCGGCGTCGGTGTCGGCGTCGCGCGGGGTCGTGTAGACGATGTGGAGGTCCGGAAAAGTCGACGACTCGCGATCTCGGCTGAAAACGAGATGCCGTCTGGTGGCGGGGGAGGTGCCACACGGCGGCATTTCGGGGATACCGGCTGGGCCCCGCACTGCCACGTGGGCTGGCCCCCTGGACATGGTGCCACGTGCCCTGGCCTCATGTGCCACGTGCGCCGGCGCCCCCAGGACACCAGCACTTGCCCCCGCCACCCGCCTGTGACAAGATCGTGAATGCATAGTTCTACAAGACCGTCCAGCGAGCCGGGCGCTCGCATTCTCCACGCCTAGATCATATGCCACGCAAGACGCGCAGGCTGGTTCCAGCCGCCCTCCCACGCCGACCCGTCCGGGTCCTCGGGGGCGGGTGCCTGCCCGCTCCAGCGCTGAAGGATGCGCTCAAACCACGCAACGCGCGCGGCGTGGCGCGGGTCGCTGTCCGTCGCCTCCTCGATGCGGCCCACAGGCACCTGCTTGGCGAACGCAAGCAGGGCCCCCAGCGCCTGCACCGCGCTCGGCGGGACGGTGCCGGAAGCGGCCGCGGCGGCGCGCGCGATGAGGAAGAGCGGCTCGATGGAGAAGAGGACATAGTGCCGCGGACGAGTGCGCTCGAGCTCGGGGCCGAGGAGCTGCGCGGGCGGCTCGGCGAGATACTTGGTCAGCCGCTCCTCGGCATAGGCTGCCGCCTTGGCCGTGTCGAGCACGGCCAGGTGGGACGCGTACTGGGGGCAGGTCAGCGGAGACACGGCGCGGGCGCAGGCGCGCTTACCAGGGCATGGTACCAGAGCTCGACGTTGTTACCCGACGCGCGGGCCTCGGCGCCCTGCTCGGCCGAGTCCATCCACTGGAGCTGCGCCTGGATCCACGCCTTTGTGCCGTCGACCACGGGCGAGGAGGGGAGGAGCGCAACGGCCTGGTCGACGAGCACAAGGTGGCGGGTCTGCGCCGTTGGTGTCAGCACATGCAGACGTTGGACCGTAATTCGAGTTCCAAGCGATCCCCGAGCCACGCCGCAGGGGATGCGCTCAGCGGCTCGCGTCCCTTGAACTTCGGCATACAGACTCCGGCGTGCTCTTTACTCCAACTGCCGCATGCAGACTCCAGCGTGCTCCTGCGTCTGCGACGCTAGCAGCCGCGACTCACCGCAACGACAAACAGCTTGTCGCCCTGGAGCGGCTGTTTGCCGAGATTGACCTGCGCATACAGCACCTCGGGGAGCATGCGCGTCTGCTCGTCAATGAAGAAGACCTTGAGCAGCCTCTCCGCCTCGGCGAGGGCGGCCTGGTCCTGCGCGTACGCCCAGCCCCATGCGAGCGGGCGGACGGCAGTGGCGAGGTTGATCAGCTGCCGCCCGGCCTGCGGCTTCTCGCACAGCGGGTTGCGGTGCCCGTCGCGGCGTTCTGGTCCATGTCAGCGGGACCAACGGCGTCCGGGAAGCCCGGCGGTGTAGGAGCAGGCATTTACGACCTGGTAGCTGTCCCCCCACGACACGCCGGGGCGGCGGAGCACTACTGACCCCAGCAGCCCGGGGACGTCTCCCAAAAGTACGGCTTGAGCGCGAAAAAGTAGTTTGGGCCGACAGGGCACAGCAGCGGCGAGTTGGCGACGCTGAACGTCTCCCCCTTCTTGATAATACCACGGGTGACGGGGCCGAGGAGCTTCTGCGCCGCCGGCGAGGGCTGGGTGCCCGGGAGCGGCGCGGGGGTCAGCGGCGCCTCGGCCCATTTGGGCACGGCGAGCGACACGGCGCCGTCGCCGGTCTTGCCCGGGGCGGGGCAAGCGGGGTCCGCCTGCGCGTCGCCCTGGTCGCCAGAGAGCTTGTCGCGGAGAGAACCGAGGAGACCCATTGTGGAGCGATGGAGGGGGATGGAGATGTGCCAACAGGACAGCAACGGCCACGCTCGCGATGGCAGCGGTCGAGCTCCAGGGGCATTACGTCATTGCGACCTGGCTGTGAAGAACCGCGCACCGGAAGCAAATTTCGGCCCCACTGGCGCCCGATGTTTGGTTCCAGCTCGTCAACGTCTCGTCGCTCTCCTCTCCATCTCGCCGGCCCATCTTGTCTGCTCGCTGGCACGCCTGATGGACACGCCGCCGCCGCAGCGCCTCTCCGCCCGCCCGCCGCCGCCGCCGCAGCCCGACCTCATCCAGGCCGCCCTCGCGCTCCCTCTGCACGCCCTGGACGCGCGGCACATCGGCCGCAAGCTCCGCCTCGTCGTCCAGTGAGTCTGACGGCGGGAGCCAGCATGGGCCTTGGCGCCGACACATGACACGGGACTGACTGAAGAATCATTGATGTCGACTCGTCGGGCACGCATGCGGTCGTCACTGCCCTGCCGCGGCCGCCGCCCCCGCCGCCGCCGCCGCCGCGGCTGTCGCCAAGCCCGCACCGCGCACCCCGCTCCAGAGATCGCTCCGTCTCCCCCTCTCCTTCCCCGATCCGCCCCCCACATCCGCCAGCCGCCAGCGCCAGGATCCGGCACCCGCCCAGCGCATCCCGTCCGACCCTCGTGGTCAACCTGACGACAGCGCTCCTCGGCCACTCCCCCAGTGTGGTCCCCACCGGCGCCGCCGCCGGGGCAGCCTTCGCGCCCAACCCCGCGACCCTGTCCACGCTCGAGGCACTGGGCGCGGACACGCGGCACGTCCCCGCGCCGCCACCGCCGTCACACGTGCCCCGCCGCCGCCTCAGCCTCGCGCGGGGCGAGTGGGTCTGCATCGTTGGCTGGCTCGACGGACGGATGGTTGCTGATGACGAGGTGGGTTGGCCGGGGTGGATGGGTGGGTCCAGCTGACGGCAGATCCGGGTGCTCGAGGGGTATGCGGTTCCGCCGGCCGCTGTGCTGGATGCGATCTTTGTCGCGCCTGCGCGAGAGCCGCCAGAGGAGGCGGGGGTGCGGTTCGAGGTGTAGCGGGACGGCGGTGCGTCGCGGGAGAGCCCCCTGGGCCGGTGCCCAGGACACAGTGCTGTTAGAGCGTATCCTTGACCGTCCTTTGCGCAATAGCTAGCAGTGCATCAGTGTACGTGTACCGTGCACCAGCACGCCGAGCCGTGCTCGCCACCACTGGACGCGCGCTCCCCACCCGGCAGTCCGAACCAAACAAATCGCCGATTTTGGTCCCGCTTCGGCCCCAACGTGGTGTCATCTTCATCTCGCGATCTCGTCACTGCACTATATCTCTCCGACAACACCGACACCCGCTCCGCGCACTCGTCGGCCTCCGACTCGGCGTTATCAAAGTCTGTCAGGCTCGCCGACACGCCGTTGACCCGAGCACCGCGCTGGGACCCCCCGGCCGTCCCACTGATCACTTGCCCGGCCTCCGCTTCCTGCTCCATCTGCCTCCCGGCGTCCATCTCGCTCCCTTCTTGCCCGCCCCACCCCACCATTCGCCAGCCTTCGCCCCCTCCTCGACCCCATGCGATGCCGGCCCAGCCCCTCCCCCTCTCCGCGCGCCGGCCCCGCCGCCGCCGGCGCCTCGCGTCTTTCCTCTACCACACCTCGTTTGCCATCTTCCTCTTGATCCTCGCGTGTCTGCTCGTGGGCTCGGCCTGGGGACTTGGCGAGCAGGCGTGGCGGACTGACCACCAGAAGCGGTGGAACATGTTTGTGCTGATTGCAGCGTATGTTGCGCTAGTGAGTGTGCGGGTGCGGGGAGAGGGTCGAGGAGGAGACGGGGAGGCGAGATTGACGGCGATGGAAGCGGAGGCGGAGGCGAGCCGAGGCGGCTGTCACTGGGTCGCCGACGCCGGCTCCCCTCGTTCCAGGTCACTGGTCACCGCCGCTTGCCTTGCCTTGGACACCTTGGGCACCTTGGACACCTTGGGCACCTTGGACACCTTGGGCATGGCTCCTGTTGCGTGATGCCGACCCTCGACTCCACACCGTTGCCACCAGCTAACACTCAGGCGCTCATCTCCCTGATCCACATCTGGTCGCGTATCCTGTCCGTCACAAAGGTGCTGCACACGATGCCGAAGCCCTACATGCCGACAAAGAAGGTCGACGTTCCGAAGGTTCGTCCATGCCATCGTGTCCCTCCCAGACACCCCGGCCACGCGCACTTCCAGCTGCTAACACCCTCGCAGAAAGTGGCCAAGCACATTGCAACAGAGTACTCGCGAACAGCAGTCATCGCGCACATTTCGCAGACCTCGGCCGCGAGCCATGAGGGCTGGGGCTCCCCCGGAACGCGCTGGGAGGGTGTGCACTACCGCACCTTCATCCTCGGCACCCTGCAAGAGATGCGTGAGTCGCCTCCGACTCGACGGATCCTGTCTCTCCTCATCTCCTTTCCCTTCCAGCAGGCAAGCGCTAACACACAGGCGACATTCTCTGCCCCAGCTTCCCAGGTCGCCTGCACAGCGCCCAGCCCCTCCTCGACGCCGTCGACGTGCTCTCCCCCACCCCGCATTCCAGCTCTACCAACCCGGACCCGCTGCGCGTCTTCATCGCCTCGTACGCAGCCATCGTCGAGCGGGCGCGGTACGCGCGCGCCGAGCCCGAGGAGGGCGACGCGGAGGCGGTGGACAAGATAGTGGCCCTCGTGCGGGCGCTGGTCCAGGTGAAGCGGGAAAAGGAGCAGCCGCCGCCGGGCCACGGCGAGGAACAAGGCTGGGGTGCCGGCGCAGCGCCGCGGTTCAGTGATCTCGATGAGGAAAGTGAGGGCCAGATGGGGACCGGGATATAGCCCCAGTCTGGGCGTTGGGGGGAGCTGTGACTAGAGACCAGCCGTGTAGCCGCCCATTGTAGCCATAGTAGAACTAATGACATGGTACATGCGTACAACATTTATACAGTGGGGACCGCCGGGGCGGTGGGGGTCGTAGAGCAAGGGTGGTCGCAGGGCGCGTCGCAGGGCGCGTCGCAGAGTGTGTCGCAAGGCGCGTCGCAAGGCTCGTCGCAAGCCGCGAGGGTGGTCGTCGATATCGCGTGTCGGGCGCCCCTCGCGCTCACTTATCACCGTCCTTGTCCTTTGCCGCCTTCTTCTTCTTGGGCGGCGCCTTCTTGGGCGCGTCCTCGTCCTCCTTCTCGGTCTTGGGCTTTGCATCCTTGTCTTTCTTGGCGCCCTTCTTCTTGGCCGCCGCGGCAGCAGCAGCAGCCTGCTCCTTCTCGAGCCGCTCCTTCTCGGCCGCCGCAGCCGCCGCCGCCGCCGCAATCGCCGTCGCGCTCTTCTTCTTCTTCGCGGGCACCGCCGGCTTCTCGTCCTTGACAGGCACATGCGGAGCTGGCTCCTTCTTCTTGTCCGTCTTCTTCTTCTTTGCCGCCTTGGGCGGCTCTTCATCCTTTTCTGGCGGCGGGGCGGGGCGTTTCTTCTTCGACTTCTTCTTCTCGTCGGGCGCGGGAGGGGGAGGCGGGCCGCCGACGCCAGCGACGGCCGCGCCGACACCTCCAGACGGTGGCGGGGGGCCGCCGGGGCCGGCAGGGCCCGCCTGTTCGCGCGTCTGCCCCGCGGCGCGCGCGGCTGCGTCGAGCTCCTTTTGTTTGTTGTGCTGTTTGATGCGCTCGAGCAGGCGGAGCACGCTCCAGTTGGGCTGGAACGCGCCGCTCGTGCCGCCGCTGCGCGTCCCGGCTGCTAGCAGCTTGCGGATCGACTCGAGCTCCGAGTCCTCCTCCTCGCCTGCGACGTGCGTTGAGCGGAAGGTGCCGTCGACGGCCATGTTGGGGCCCGCAGGCGCGGTGAGCGCGAGGGAGAGGGCCGCGTTGCGCGTCGCCATGATCGAGGTGCCGAGATAGAGCGGGGCAGAGGTTGCGGCCTGAAGGTCAGTTGCTGTACCGCCGCGCCTGCACCCACCATGATCCGCGACTCGAGCTCCAACGTCATGCTGTCGTCCCACGTTTCCTGCCGCCGCTCGAGCATAATGTCGATCGTGAGCGGCAGCGTCTCGGGCGCCGGACGCATGACGACGCGCGACCGCACCTCGGGCACCTTGCGAAAGTCCTGCAGCTCGACGACGAGACAGCCGTCGACAAACGACACGGGCGGGCGGATGTCGTACAGGAAGGGCATGAGCGCGGCGGGGATGACCTGCGCGCGCATCGCGAGGAGGAAGGGCTTCATCGGCCCGTCATAGAGAAAGTTGATTTCCTAGGAGCAGGTCAGCTGGGATGGGGGGCACAACGGCGCGAGCCGTGTCGCTGCCGCGAGCTCCCCCACGGCACACTCACGCTGTTCTCGAAACGCCAGTAGGTCGGATACAGCTGGATGCTGAGGGACGGCTCCCACTTGCGCGCCTTTTTGAGGACGGCACGGGCAAAGCGGTGGTAGTTGTACCCCGATGCGGACGCCATGGTGTCGAGGGGGTGTCGGGAAGCGGCAGCGACGAGATGAGGATGCGGCAACGACAAGATGAAGATGCAAGATGAGGATGCAACAACGACGAGCGGCTTGTCGGCCATGGCCATGTCCGACGGAAGCAAATGTGGCTGGTGGCGGTGGGGCCAGCAGCGTCATGGCCACTGGCGAGCACGTCGAGGCCGACAGCCGCGCTATCATTATCATCCTCACCACCACATCTCGCATCCAGCCCGTGCACAATGAGCAACTCGGGCTTCTTGGACGTGAGTGCGCCCACGGCGGTCCCGCGCGCCGGTTCTCGTGCGCAGCGGGGAACGCTGACCCGCCCAGAAAGGCATCGACGTCG
Organism: Apiotrichum siamense; assembly: GCA_023653615.1. Lineage (NCBI taxonomy): Eukaryota > Fungi > Basidiomycota > Tremellomycetes > Trichosporonales > Trichosporonaceae > Apiotrichum > Apiotrichum siamense. The sequence continues at coordinate 54,262 of JALJEG010000053.1, read as the reverse complement.
TCCGGCGGGCAATCGACGAGGATGTCAAGCAGAACTACACCGTGAGTCGCTGCGGCCGTCGCAGTGCTGACGGATAGGTCGCGTACAAGCTGTACCAGGATGCCCTCGACTACTTTATGATGGTGGGTGCCCGGGGACTCGACGACCATCTAGACCCCTGCTAACGCCACAGGCAATGAAGTGTAGGTGGCCGCATCCCGACTCCCGCTTCGCGCGCCCCCCCCCCCCCCCCCCCCCCCCCCCCCCCCCCCCCCCCCCCCCCCCCCCCACCCCCCCCCCCCACCCCCCCACCACCC
>JALJEG010000053.1:0-53956 GCA_023653615.1 Apiotrichum siamense | reverse complement strand
CGGGGGCGCCGACCACCCAGACCCCCGCCACCGCCCCAGGGAATGAAGGGTCGGGGGCCGCATCCCCCCCCCCCCCCCCCCCCCCCCCCCCCCCCCCTCCCTAGCTACTAACCCCGCCCATAGACGAGAAGAACGAGAAACTCAAAGAGGGCATCCGCGCAAAGTTTGTCGAGTACCTCGGTCGCGCCGAGCAGCTCAAGGAGCACATTGCCAAATCAGAGGAGAAACGCGCGCGGGCAAAAGTCGGGGCCACCGGCGGCGGCGGCAGCGAGGCCGGCGGGCCCAGCGTAGGCAAGGACGCAGACGGCGAGGACCCCGAGATCAAGAAGCTGCGCGGGGCGCTGGCCGGCGCAATCGTCTCCGAGTCGCCCAACGTCAAATGGGACGACGTGGCCGGCCTGCAGCAGGCCAAGGAGGCGCTCAAGGAGGCCGTAATCCTGCCCATCAAGTTTCCACAGCTGTTCACCGGCAAGCGCACGCCGTGGCGCGGTATTCTTCTTTACGGGCCGCCGGGAACCGGAAAGTCGTTCCTCGCCAAGGCGGTCGCCACCGAGGCCAATAGCACGTTCTTCTCCGTGTCGAGCTCGGATCTTGTATCCAAATGGATGGGAGAGTCGGAGCGGTGAGTCGCGGCCAAGCCGCAGGCGGGCACGAGTCGGCCGTCCCTCCACGCCGCTGTGTCAAACTAACAGCCAGTCTCGTCAAGCAGCTCTTCCAGATGGCCCGCGAGCAGAAGCCGTCCATCATCTTCATCGACGAGATCGACTCGCTGACGGGCACGCGTGGCGAGGGCGAGTCGGAGGCGTCGCGGCGCATCAAGACTGAGTTTCTTGTTCAGATCAACGGCGTCGGCAACGATGACACCGGTGTGCTCGTCCTCGGCGCGACCAACATTCCCTGGCAGCTCGACCCGGCTATTAAGCGACGGTGAGTGGGAGCATCCTGCGCGCTCACTTGTGTGAAAGTCTAGTGAGGAACAAAGATAAGGGGCACCCGCGCGGCCACTGCCACCCTTTCCTCTCCTGGCGGCACCACATGTTCCTCCCTGCAGGACCCTACTGATATGCAGATTCGAGAAGCGCATCTACATCCCCCTCCCAGAGCAGGAGGCGCGCCGCAAGATGTTCGAGCTCAACGTCGGCACGACCCCGCACCAGCTGTCCCCCGCCGACTTCCGTCACCTCTCCGAGATCACCGAGGGCTACTCTGGCTCGGACATTGCTGTTATCGTGCGCGACGCGCTCATGCAGCCTGTCCGCAAAGTCCTGTCCGCGACGCACTTCCGCGAGGTCGAGGCAACGGACGACGAGGGCAATCCGTGCACCAAACTGACCCCGTGCTCGCCGGGCGCGCCGGACGCGATCGAGAAGACGTGGAACGACGTCGAGAGCGGGGACCTCCTCGAACCTCTGCTGACCGTCGCCGACTTTGAGAAGGCCGTGCAGGTCAACCGGCCGACCGTGTCGCAGGCGGACATCCAGAAGCACATTGACTTTACGAATGAGAGCGGTGAGTGCGGGGAAGAACGCGTCGGTGGTGGCGCAGGCTGACAGCTCAGGCGGCGACGGCAACTAATGTCTGCATGGATACCCAGGGTTACATATATGCGCACACATTGATGCACTCATGACTATGGTGTCGGATGGGCATCGGAGTCGCGGGGTCTCCATTGCCACGGCAATCGCTGACCGTGATACAGTAAAAGGATCCTAACTCGTTGACACGGGACTGGCAATGGTATCCAACCCCACGGACCTGGATGGTGAACAAACTATTGGAGCCGAGCATAGGGGAGAATCGTGGGGCCGGCAGGTGATTCACGTTCCGCATCGTTGGTCCGTCTCCTTTCGTGGTCCGTCTCCTTTCGTGGTCCGTCTCCTTTCGTGGTCCGTCTCCCTTTCGTGGTCCGTCTCTCTTTCGTTGCTACGTCTGCAGCCTCTGTTCACTCATGTCGTTTTGCTCTCCTCTCATTCAACTCGCTCAGGAACTACCCCCAGGTGGTCTTTAAGAGTGCCGAACTGATCCCAGTTACCTCGATCCCTTTCAACATGCTCTGGCCACGTGAGCATGGTAGGACGCCGGACATCCTCTCATAAGCTCAGCACCTGGCCGCAGACCACGGTTTTAACACAGAAAGGAACCCGAGCATGCTGAGAGGACACAGATGAAGCCTTGATATGTGCCGACCTCTGCCGTGTTCCCCCTGGCGAGGTGACCGCAGCTTGAGTGGGACCGAAGCGGTCACAGCCTTGTGACAGTCCATCACAACCCCGGCACGTCTCTGCTGTGGAGCAGTGGTGGGAGCACCTCGCCACTTTGTCAAAGACCGTGTGCGGGCGGAAAGCGGGTGGAGGGGGGAGGGAAACACCATCCTTGATTTGACTTGCACCACCACAAGGTGAGATGTGTCCCACTAGGCCGTCAACATAGAGGGCCCGTATTGGTCGTTGTCATCCTCAGGAGTTCAAACAAAGACACAAAGTGTTGTCCGAGGTTTCTTGGCGAGGCTACGCCGCGGTCGTCCAGGTTGGCGGCTGTGGCCCACGGCTCCACCATCCGGTTGGGCGCTTATTCCCTGGGAGAGGGACGAACTTGGAGACAGAAGCCGTCCGGGTCGATAGCCCACAGTTTCCGGGTTTTATGGATCGTATACACCGAAGCAAGCAAGTGTGTCGCGGAATAGAAGGCGCCCGCGCTGTCGCGGTGAGAGTTGTTCAACACATCGACACGGGCGAACCCGTCACGGCAGAGATATCGAGGCCTGTGGGTGATGATATGAGGCGATTTACGATTTACCCCAGTCCATCCGTTCCTCGACGCGGCGTAGGCGGACGATACCAACATCCCCTCGTATCGCGGCAGGCCCTGCGGTTAGAGGAAGTGAACTGCTGCTTCGTCCTCCAACCCCCGTTGCAACGCTCGAGGTGGTCACTGTTGTTCCTCAAGGTCTGTCGGTGGGGACAGTTGCAGGGCTAACGGGTCGATTTGAGTGCCAAGCGGCGAGGGCAAGGTGGATGTGTGTGAGCTCTGAGCTCTGGCCACGAGGAAGAGTATCACCACCAGAATGGCCACTGGACTCCGCTCCCGCGGACCATAGTGCACGGCATGTTCAGCAACGAGCGTGAGCTGCAGCTGTGGGAGTCCAGCAGCCCAGGCGCAGCCCGGCAACGTGCAGGGCCTCTACCCCTCGGTCGTCGTTGTTCTGCCCCCCACTGCTCAGAGGAGGATGGGGTGGACCCCGAGCCTCGCGATAAGCCACCTGGGACGGCCAGTGTTCCGTTGGCTCATCGCGAACGCAGCGCGATGGCCGTGAAGAGCCCCGGCGAGCTCCAGCCCCGGAGCTGCTGCCCAGCATGAGCCTGGCGGCCTGCCGAGGCGATCCCGGGCCGGAGACGCCGCTCGACGCCACCGGCGATCCGCAGATCGGCGCTCAGGTCCCGGGACGATGCCGGTGCGATGCCGGTCGATCTGTCCGCATCGGCGATCGACACATTCCACGGCCACGCACGCTCCATCGCATACTCGTTCTCTCCGGGAGCCGGTCAGCCGACGTTGCCGCCGTCGTCTGCTCGCGCGGTGTCAGCTAGTGCGCACTCGCGCTCTCGCCTCTCTGGCGGAGCTTCGTGTCCACCGCGCTACGCGTTCCAGTTGTCCCGTCGAGATTGTTCCGGCCAACGACCTCGGCCGTCAGACCTGCCACACTGCCACACTCGCTCGTGGCGAAGGCGCGGAACGCTCGTGCACTGGCGCAGCGCACGGCAGCGGCGCTGTCGGTCGTTTGCACTGCGGCTGATGCTCACAGCGAGTCCAACGGGCGTCCAGTGCACCCGACTGACCAAGCACCACCGGGAAGCTGCTGCCTGTGGTGGACCTTGTTGCGGATTCGAACCGCGTCCCCGGGTCATCCCGCTCCGGTTGCGGCATATGGCGCAACGCGTAGCGCGCAGAGCGGGCAACGCGCGCGTAGCGCACACTGACGCCGTGATGGCTGGCCGCGCATGCCATCCATCCCCGCCGACGGCCCCGTCACCACCCGCACCGAGCGCGGCGCACGTCCTGCACCCCCCTCGGCGCGTCCCCGGCGCGCAGCCCCCCGCTGCCCACCGCCGCCAGCCCACTCGTCGCCGAGAGGTGTCCGCGCCGTGTCCGGCGCCCCGCGGTCGCAAAACATTGCGGAACCAGGACCAGGCACCGAACAAGAACAAAACACCACCCTGGCCCCGGCATATACCGCGTGTTGCTTTCGCCAACCCATTTGCGGGCTGCACCTCTTCCCATCCTCTCTTCCACCCACTGTCCCACGCGCATCCACCCCATCACACGCGATACGATGCCCAAGACGGCGGAGAACACTGCGCCCACGCGCCGCTCGGCTCGCGTTGCGTCGCGCGGAGACGTGGCCAAGGTACGTACGGGGCCCGGCGCGGCCGCCAGCGGGAACGACAGGCTGCGCGCTCGCCGCGCGCAGCGCTTCTTGACTACGCCGGGTGCCACAGCAGCGGATGGCGATGCGCGGGCACCCATCTGACACGACCCAGCCCGAGGTGAAGAAGCCCGCCGCTGCAAAGCCCAAGGCGCCTGCCAAGAAGCCCGTGTCCAAGGACAAGGAGCCCGAGGCGAAGCCCGTGTCTGCATCCAAGGACAAGACGGCATCCAAGGAGAAGGCCGCACCCAAGAGCAAGAGCCAGAGTAACAGCAAGACGCCCGCGTCCAAGGACAAGGAGCCCACCGCTGGCGAGAACGGCGCGGGCGCCGCCGAGGACGCGGCATCGGGCGACGACGACAAGCTCGTGCTCGGCGACGTGCTCCCCGCCATCACACTGCAGGACCAGACGGGTGCCGACGTCGATGTCAGCCGCATCGCCGGCGAGCGCGGCGTCGTCTTCTTCCTCTACCCCAAGGTGAGTCCGCTGGGCGCGTGTGGATGTGGATGCTGCCGGGATGGGATGTGGAATGGCCTGCGCGCCGAGGTGCCCGCGGGCGGCCTCTCTCCTCCATCCTCATCCATCCATGCTGCACCGTCACGTCCGATGCCTCCCTTTATATAGCTGGATTCACTGGCGCTGACGCGTTCTTTTCTGTCCCACACCTCTAGGCCGACACGCCGGGCTGCACGAACCAAGCCTGCGGGTACCGCGACACGAACGCCGAGATTACCGCGCTCGGCTACGACGTGTACGGCCTCTCAAAGGACAAGCCGACCGCGCAGCAGAAGGTGGGTACCGCGTTTCGGGCTCTCGCTCTTTCTGGGCCGATGGCCGGGCAATGAACGTGGTAGACAAACGCGGGGGACCCGCTGACAACCTCCTGCAGTGGCACACCAAGAAGGACCTCAACTACAAGCTGCTCAGCGACCCCGAGAGCAAGCTGATCAAGCGGTGCGTGTGCTCTGCCTCTACCCCTCTCCCGCTAACGCGCGCAGCCTCGGCGCCTTCCTTCCCCCGGCCAAGTACGTCGTGCTCATCTCTGTTGGTTGTACTCCGCTGACCCACAGGACGCGCCGCTCGCACTTTATCTTCGCCAAGGGCAGCGGCAAGCTCATCGACGTGGCGTTTGTCAAGCCCAACGACGAGTAGGTTGAGGACCCATGGGCCGCCGGCGACTGCTGACCACGACAGCGCGGCCAATGTGCTCGCGTTTATCAAGAAGCACGAGGCGGATGCAGCCTAGGTCGCAGGAGCGCGCGTGCGCGTGCACATTGAACGCTGAGCACGCTGCCTCCGTGGCGCGACACCAGCTCCCCTTGGCTGTCGCTGGATGTGTTTTCTCCGTCGTGGCCTGTTCCTTCGTCCGCCTCAGTCCTATCCTCCTTGCACCTGTGTTCGCTGTTCGCTTCCGGTCTGCGTTTCTCCCGTGTCGTCCTGCCGTCCCGTCCTGTCCCGTGCGCTGCGCGGAGCATGCTCGGCTGCATGCTTTTTGTCGTCTCTGGTGTGCCGCGCATCGGGCCAGCATGCTGGCTCGATGTGTGTTGGCATGTTTGTAGTTTTGGACTTTGGCTAATGCGTTTGCCCTTGCCTGTGATGGTGCATGTTTGTCCTGTCTGCTGATGCGGTCCTGGTGGTCGTCCTGTCGGCTTCGTGCTGATGGTCGTCCTGTGCTATGCCGTCCTGATGTTGTCCTGTCTACTGATGCCGTCCTGATGCCGTCCCGATGCCGTCCTGATGTTCGTCCTGTCGGCTTCGTCCTGATGGTCGTCGTGTCTTCCGATGTTGGTTGTCCTGTCTGCTGATGTTCGTCCTGATCTTCGTCCCGTCGGCTGGTGCCGTCTTGGTGGTCATCCTGTCGGCTTCGTTCGTTTTGATGGTCGTCCTGTCTGCTGATGCCGTCCTGATGGTCGTCCTGTTTGCTGATGTTCGTCCTGGTGGTCGTCCCGTCGGCTTCGTCCTGATGGTCTCCTGTCTGCTGACGCCGTCCTGATGGTCGTTCTGTCTGCTGATGCCATCCTGATGCCGTCCTGATGGTCGTCCTGTCTGCTGATCTTCATCCTGTCTTCCTGATGGCCGTCCTGTCTGCCAACAGTCAAGAGACCCGAGTTCGCACGCGTCAGCGCGGCGACGCGTCGCGCTCGCGTCAGTTTTTCGCGTCCAGATCCAAGACTCGGTTGCAACACGTTCCAACAGCACAAAAGACACAGATACATGGCTATGGAAACACGGCCAGTCAGCAGACAAGGATCGCAGCAGCGAGCAGCGCACTCCGCACGCGCAGCAGCAAAGAGCAACAGCAGACAACCTATCAGTCAGCTTTTAATCCCAACTCGTGTCGTGCGCCAGAGCACAGAGAAAGGAGGGGAAAGTGTTCAGAAAAAGTTTTAAAGGTAGCGAGGGTTTTTCAGCAGAGGCACCAGTGACCTAACGGTGCACCGGTTCCCTAAAGCCAAATGCACTCGGGTCATCATGTCGAGACGGGGAGCGAGGTCGGGGGTGCTCGTGGCGCGCCGGAAAAGCAAAAACTCACAGATGGTGCATACGTCCCCGCCGGGTGTAAGGCTACAAACGTCGCGAGGAAAAAGAGGATAAGGGTACAAGTGCCAGTCGATCAGAAAGCCTTCCCGTGCCCACGGCGGCGCCTCGCCCTTCCCCTAGAGGTCGGGCTCGGCGCGCGCCGCCAGCTTCTTCGCTACCCGCCGCGGACGGCGGGTGAGCGCTCTGTGAAAGAGCCGGGAAGGGGCTGTATCATCGCCTCGACGTGGAAAATGTGGCTAGTATGAACTAGCGAGAAAGAGACGTTTACTGTAGAGAGATCCTGTAGGCGGGTCAGCGGCTGGCGTCTAGCGGCGCGGTGCACCCGACGGCGACGGGGGTGCACCTGATGGCGGCGGGGGGTTGCCAAAGGCGGCGGGGGGGGGACCGATGGCGCCGGAGCGCACCCGATGCCCATCCCCCATCCCCAGATGGTATGCTACTCACCTACAGAGTTGGTCACTGAAGATTCATCAAAACGCAAAATGCGCGCCTTTTATACCCGCCGTCCGGCGCGGTGCCGCGGCGCGGTGCGCGGCCGGCGATTTCAAAATTTTGGAAAACGCCGGGCGTGGCGGCGCGCGGCGCGGGTTTCGGTGCGAGCGCCGCGGCGCGCGGCTGTGATTCGCGCTCGCGACTGTTGCACTCGCACCGTCCAGGGACATCAGTGCGAGAGCGCGCGGTGGACGCGCTGCGCTGCCGGGGTGCGAGGGGGGAGCGGGGGGGCCGTCGGCGTGTGGTGAGCCGGGGGCCTCGCACGCGGCTGCGGTGCGAGGGACAGGCGGCGGGTTGGTCCCGGCAGGACTCGCGAGATGGTGGCCGTTCTGGACGGGCTCTCGGCGGTGCGATGCCGTGCTCGCATCGCCAACATCGCTCGCATCGCGCTCGGCCCATGTGATGGGCATCGCGGCAATCTAGAGCGGTGCGAGAACGGCTGTGCGCGGCAGGCGCCGGAAGGGATGCCCGTCGCGTGCGGCGCGCTGCGCGCGCTGCGTGGCTCGCTCGCACCTCGTCGGGGGACAGGCTGGTGCGTGGGACGGGGGCGAGGGGTGCCTCGGATACGCCTCGGATACGCCTCGGATACGTGTGGCCTCGGACACATCTCTTCCAGGGTGGGTAGGAAAAAGCTGCCTGCAGCGCGGACCGAGAGGTGCCGGCTGATCGGATGCCTTCCGATATGCCGGCGACGGCGCGGCTTCCAGCTGTAATCTTATCGCGCCGCGGTCCAACGACCCCATGGGGTGTCGAGATGCGCCGAGGTCGGAATCCATGTCGGCGCTCTCTTCACGACCCGAGCCACGCCCAGAAGACCGAGCCACAACCAGAAGTCCCGCGCCACACCCAGTATGAACCAATCCCGCCATGGGATGTGGTACTGTCCGTCGTCCATGGCCGCGCCACTGCTCTTCTCTCGCCCATGGAGATGCCAGCTCCTCGAGACCGTGCGCTGCAACAAGCTGGCCAACTCTGGTATCCTCCGAGCCCGTATGTGGCACATTCATGCCGTGTCCGCACACCCGCGCGTGAGGTCGCACACCTTCCTCCATTCCGCCACACTCATCTACCCAATCTACATCCCTGCCAGGCGTGGAGCAGCGAGCCTCCCAGTGGGCAGGTGCCGGGCGAGAATACGGTGACCAAGGTTCCGACGAGACAACCTCACCATCTCGACTGTCTCTCGCACGTCTCAGAGCCCGTTTCCAGATGCCCGACACGCCTCGTATCTCCAAAGGCCGACTCCCATCTCGCCACTACGAACCGTGTCCGGACACTGCGCTCGTTCAGCAGTTTATCGCTATTCAGAATAAATAAGACAGCTCGTTACTGCTCAAAATCCACCTCGACCTCCGCCTGCAGGGCTGCTGTGGGTCCCACGGCTCATACTCCAAACGCAAAGACAAGATAGAGAAGACACCACGCAGGAATAAAATAAAAATACAGAATAAATAAATAAAATATTATACCCCATTGCTGGCCATCGCCTCCCCACTCAGTGGCACAGGCTGCAGCAGAACATTCCGTCCTTGGCCTCTGCCTAACCCATGGCACGTATTCCAGGCTCCCCGCGAGCCCGTGTCGGTGCCGGAAACCCGCACTCGGCACTCGGCGCTCCCCTTCTCCCAGGCGTGGTCCTGCCATGGCCAGTCTTGACACGTACCGTGCCCCAGGTTGCACGGGTCGCCAGCGCCGGCTGGCTCTTCCTGCCGTCTTCCTGCGGCGAGTGCCACGGGCCAACCCGCAGGGATTGCAACTGTAAACTCCCGCGCCGCCCATCTCTCACGGGAGTGCGGTCTGTTGCCTGCGCCGCGGCGTCTCGACCTTCTTAACCAGTTCGACGGACTCTGTGAAGCTCGGGGACGGGCCCGCTGGCCCCGGAGTGAGGTTAGATTCTCAGCTGTCGTTGGGCTCGCCTTCCGCGGCGGGCTGGTTTGATGCGTGGTGCACAAGTGGCGAGATTCTGGAATGTCCACAGTGAGCCAAGGGAAGGACCAGTAGTTGAGGTCGACATCAGCAGGCGAGATCCGAGATCAATATGGTCCAACTCCGTCGAGGCTGCAGGCACGGTGCGTTCAGTCTCTCCCAGACTCGCCTCTGCGCACCTTGCCACTGTGGCGCGAACACGCTCCATCACCGCTCCATCACCGCTCCATCACCGCTCCATCACCTCTCCCGCAGTCCCTCGCCGCCGCGCATGTCATCGATGTATCATAAGTGTCTCCCTAGGAGCTGCTGTACAAGCCTTTCGCCGCGGTGCCATCCCCGCACTCGCGCTCTACTACCCCGCCTTAGAAGCCGGCGGCGCCGGGCGCCTTGTCGCCCTCGCGGCGGAGCGCAAGGAGGATCTCCTTCATGCGTTTCAGGTCCGCGTCGCCTGCGACTACGGGGCGGATGGTCTTGGACTCTGCGACGTTAGCGTGCTGGTCGGGGGGTCGGCGTGCGGCGCAAGTGGATGGCAAGGCAGGCGAAGGTGCTCGCCTGGGAGGTGATCGCTGCCCAGGACAGCCTCGCCCCCCCCCCCACTGCTGCCCCAGCCGCCGCTTCGCGACTCTAGCCCACTCACGAGAGTTCTCCAGCCCAATAATGTCCGTGATGCGCTCCCACGTGGTGCCCTTGGCCAGGTCGTCCTTGAGCTTCTGCACAAACGTCGCCTCATTCTCCTTGTTCTCGCGAATGTTGCGCTCCTTCTTCTTGTTGTATTCGTCGTAGAACTGGTCAATCTCCTTCTCGGCCGCGTTGGCCATGGCCTCGCGCTTGGCACGCGCCGCGGCGTTGCGCTCCTCAATCTCCTTGGCCTGCCGCTCGCGCCATTCGCGGATAGGCTCCGTGTCCTCCTCGGTCTCGGGCAGAGTGTTGGTGAACTGGGGGGAGGGGAGGATCGAGGACGGCTGGCGCGGCTGCGGCGCGGCTGTTGCGGGGTACGGCGAGGCGCCGTACGGCTGCGGCGACAGTGCGTTGAAAACGGGCTTGGGAGCGGACTGCAGGCGACGGTCAGCATGGTGCTTTGTAGGTGCAGCAGGATGCCATACGGTCGGGGCCGCAGCGACTTGGGCCTCCACCAGGCCATTTCGTCACCAGCCGCGCCCCCTGCTCGATACCCACAGTGTCAGCCACGTCGCCCGAGATGTCCGGGAACGCCGACTCAAACTTTTCGAGCTCGGGGTCCTCGCCGAGGCCCGCGGTGCCGGTGACACGGACCTGGGACGACCCGCCGCCGCCGAGGAAGTCGTCGTCGAGCGCCGGGAACGCGTCGGCCCCGGACGGTGCGGGCTTCTGCGGCGAGGCAGAGCGCGAGCGCGACGCCGCGGCGGCTGTGCGGGTCAGTTGTGCTGTGCGTGTGCCCCCTGCGCCTGCGGCGGCGCGCACTCACTCAGGTCGGGGAACGAGTCGATGCCCGAGGGTGCCGAGGGGACGGTGCCCGACGCAAACAGGTCGGCGTCGTCGCCTGAGACATGTCAGTTGTGGGTCCACTGCGGCTGCTGCTGCGCACCGAGGATGGCCTTTTCGCGGGCGAGGAAGTCTGCGGTGGGGTCGTCGGACATTGTCTGTGGATGGTCTAGAGAGTCTAGGTGTGATGGACTTGGATCTTGGACGACGACGACGACATGGATGATGGCGGCGGTGACGGTGACGCGTGGAGGGAGATGACCACGTGGAGACCACGTGCGACGGATTTCTCCGCTTTCTCCGCCCTTGTGGCAGCCGGCAACCGCGCGGTGGAGGTCTTCCGTTTGTTGACAAGAGGTGGTGGTGGTCGTGTTCTCCTCATCCTCGACTCCCGACGCGCGCCAACGGCGTCCACCTCATGCCGAGATGACAGACCCCGAGCCCGCGGTCCCGCAGGAGGCACGCACGCAATGGAAGGGCATCGTTGAGGGCAATATCAACTCGCACCGTGGGTGGCAAGCGCGGCGACGCTCCGGAACGCGTGCTGACAAGCGCCAGCGGGCATGGCGCTGCAGGGCTTGGACACGCTCGTGGGCCCTCATCATATGATCTCAGTGTGCGTTTTCCGGGGCGTAGAATGTCTAGGCGCATTCGACTAGCTCCCGACATGCTTTGCTGGGTTCCTGGACCTGACACGCGCAGGCACTTCTTCCAGTTCCTCATGTACAGCGTGCTCGAGCCGCTGCCCGCCGACAAGGTCCTGAACGTCGCCACCCCGCTCAGCATCCTCTTCAAGGCGCTGGGACACTACGGCGCGCGCCCTCTCGTCCCGTTCGTGCCCTCCCTCAACGGCAAGGAGTGGCTCAAGTGGCCCAACGGCTGGAAGTTTGGGCCGGGGAGCAAGCTCCGGCGTGTGCGCGCGCGCATGGAGAACTGTTCCGCAGAGTTCTCGAGTGCGAGCGGAAAGCTTCGGGGAGTGTGGGCGCTGCTATTTGAGCGGAGCCAGCGGACGCGCGCGCTGGAGGACGAACGGAACCAAGAGGACCGCCTCGAGGACATTGAGGCCCGCGGTGAGGTTGGGTGGAAGCTGGGTCCCAAGAAGGGCGGGAGGAAGGGGAAGAGTGCCTCGCGGCAGACCTCACGACTGGGATCCCACGGTCTCGATGAGGAGGAGGAAGAGAACGAGCTCGGCCTCGTGACCCCCGCGGGGTGGCAGCTGCTCCAGTTTCTTGTCGCGCTGTGGGAGCAGGACGTGCAGGAGAACAACGGCACACCCGTCGCGTTCCTGGCCCAGCTGTGGCGCGGCGGCAGTCACATGCTGTACAGCCAGGCCGAGGTGCCCATCGAGATCATCCGTCAAGCGGCGTACGACGGCGAAGGCGCCGAGGGCATTGCGCGGCGGCGGATCGGCGCCGACCTGCTGCGCCTGCTCGTTAGCGCGGCTACATGTATGCCAACTCCGCGCTTCCACCCGCAGGAACTCATGGTCGAGCTCCTGCCGGTGTTCCGCAACCCGCGCGTCGCGCTGCTCGTCTCCATGCTCAACGCCTCAGCCCCGAGCAGCGACCCGTCGCGGGTACCGTGGTACTACAAGGCGTTCCTCCTTTGGAAAGCGCTCGAAGATGCCGCCGGCGTGCGTGAGCAGCGCGAGCGCAATGCACAACGCAAGTCCCAGCGGGAACGGCAGCGTGCGGGCCACAGGTCCAATGCGGACTGGTCCGTGCGTGGCAAGCTGGGCGACGGCCCCATCCTGCCCAGCTGCGCGCCGACGCCAGCCGAGGTGCTCGAACTGCTGGACCTCGAGCCGCCGGACCCGGACGCGAGCCAGGCAGACGCGAGCCAGGCGGACGCGAGTCAAGGGGACCTGAGCCAGTGGGACATGAGCCAGGCGGACCTCTCCCCTGAGGGAACGCAGGCGCTCGAGCGCCGCATTCGCACCCTCAAGACTGCGCTGCTGACGCTCGTGGTGGCAGAAACGGAGCCACCCTCGGCGCTGTGGGCCAGGGTCGACAGCGCGTACGCGCCGTACGTCCACGCGGCGGAGGCGGCGCACAAGCGCAAATTCGCTGAGACGGACGCGCAGCAGGAGGAGCTGGTCGAGATGATGGTGACGGAGGAAACAGTGCCGCTCAGCCCGTCGTCGGCGAGCCGCGCGTCGTCCGAGTCGGTCGAGACGGTGGGGTCGGTGGAGGCGGCGCCGTACCGCCGTGCTGTGGCTGCGAGGCGGGCTGCGAGCCAGGACGCGGGCAAGGGCAAAGCCAAGTTGGTGGACAAGGGCAGGCCCAAGGCCAACCGTCTGGTCCGGGGCGACGGCTCGGGCATGGTCGAGAGCATGGAGACCGAGGCCACCATGTCGCTGAGCCAGAGCGACGGCGAGGACGAGGGGCACAAGAGCGACCATGGCGTCGCGTCGGTGTCCCCCGATCCCCAGCGCGACTCGCCCGTGCGGCCCCGTACGCGACCGCGCAAGGCGATCAAGTATACCCGGTGATCGGTGGTTCCTCCGGGAGGAGCACGACACTGAGACCAGAGCGTGGCATGGCGTACCGGTAGGTGCCTTGTTTCTTGTACAAACAGTGTAGAGTATGGGAGTGTGTATAGCAGGCTACGGGCATGGCGCACGCGCTGGGCTGACCGCGGGGCACTCTGTGCCGCTGCTACTGAACCAACAGCGACCGAGCTTGGGCTGGTCGGTCGTGCCGCTGACCGTGGGCTGACCTCCGCAACGCGACGTGCACGTCGAACGTCCCGGCGCAGGATCACGCGAGGTGGAGGCCGGGTCGGACAAATTGCCGTGTTCGGCATCTGCCCGATGGGCTCGTGCCGAACCGATGACGGGCTGGGTGCCATCTTTGGCACATAATCCCGGGTCCCTCGCGCCGCGTCCGCCGCCACGGGGGACGAGACGCAGGCAGCCATCGCACGCTTCGCATCCCGTGCTTTCCATCGTCTCCCCTCCTCTTGACCCGCGCCATCCACCCACCATGTCCACCGACCGCGGCGTAAACTCGGCCCAGAAGAGCGACGACCTCCCGGAGGGCTGGTGCGTATCGCTCCGTTCGTGGATTCTCCGAGTGGGGCCCGGCGCGGCAAGGCGGCCCTGCTGCGGATGCCGACAGGTCGCGAGCGCGACGCGCGCCGGACCCCGGCTCGACCGCGATTCCCGTTAGATGCCTGTGACAGTGTCTCGCTCGCTGGCCCTTGGCGTCCCCCACTGCTCCGGCCCGTCCTTCGGGCCCACACCTGCATCCTGCCCTGTCGAGATGTGACCGAACTGACGCCCAGGCTCCGCCAGTGGAGCGACCAGTACTCGACGTGGTTCTGTGAGTGATGCCGGGCATGGCCCGCCGATGCGGGGGGACGGGAAAGCCTCTCGGCCCGAATGCGGATGCCGAACGCGGATGCCGAACGCGAATGCACTCTCCCCGCCCCCTCTCGCGTAGCGCAAAGCGTGCCAGCTGATACCTAGACATCAACCCCCGCACCGACCCGCCGACGGTCTCCTGGACGCACCCGCTGCAGAAGGAGGGCGAGGCGCACCCCGAGCAGATCGCCGCCGTGCAGCATGTCCAGCAGGCGTTCCAGGGGGGTAACCAGCAGCAGGGTGGCCCGGGTAGCAACCCCCAGCAGCAACAGCAGCAGCCACAGGGCCAGGCGGCATCGTACCTCAACCCGCAGCAGGGACAGCAGCAGGCGAACCAGCAGCAGTACCAGCAGCAGCAGGCGAACCAGCAGCAGTACCAGCAGCAGCAGGCGAACCAGCAGCAGTACCAACAGCAGCAGTACCAACAGCAGCAGTACCAGCAGCCGCAGCAGCAGCAGCAGCAGCAGCAGCAGCAGCAACAACCCCAGCAACAGCAGCGTCCGCCCCAGCAGCAGCAACAACAGAATCCCCAGTCCAAACCCCACCAGTCGTCCGTTCTCGAGAACAACGACGCGCGCCTCGCCGAGCTGCTCATGGGCGGCGGCGGCGCGGAAAAGTTTGACAAGTTTTACGGCCAGCCGGGCGAGACGTACTCTGGCCGCGTCGGGTCGTCGGGCAGCAGCAGCGGCATGAGCGGGCTCGCGGCTGGGGCGGCGGGGGCGGCGGCCGGCGGCGTTGGCGGCCTGCTGCTGGGAGCGTTGCTTGGTGTGAGTACCGCCGCGAGGCGAGGCCAGGGTCGGTCGCGCGGCCGTGGTCACCAATCTACCCCCATCGCACCAGCTGACACGGACAGGGCAAGTCGTCGTCCAACACCATCTTCGGCGGCGGCCGGTACTCGTCCCCCATGGGTCCCCCTCCGTTCATGATGGGCGGTGGCCCCTTTGGTGGCATGGGCATGGGTGGCATGGGTGGCATGGGCGGCATGGGCGGCATGGGCGGCCCATTCGGCATGGGCGGCATGGGTGGCATGGGCGGCGGACCGTTCGGGGGCGGCATGATGATGGGCGGAGACCCGTTCATGGGCGGCATGGGCGGCGGCAGGCACCACGGCGGCTACGGCGGCTACGGCGGCCACGGTGGCCACGGCGGCCACGGCCACGGTCATGGGCGTCCGGAGTGGTAGCGCGCCGCCTATCTGCAGGTCCCCGGCGTTGCCTGGCCTCAGCGCGTCTCTGGGCGCGTGAAACGGCAGCAAGCAAGGCAACCGGCAAACTAGCGCAACGACGGCGTCGTATGCACGTATTGTGTGAACACGGAACACCTGTATGGTATCCATTGTCTGTCTTGTGGCTGCGGCAAGTCTCTTTCGCCCATTCAGCTTTGAAGCCAGCCCATGGGTGGCAGCCCCTCGGTAGAGTCGCTCGCGTCCTCCGCACCGCTGGGGGTCCTGCTGTCCTTCAGTCAGTCAGGCAAGGCAAGTGCGCAAATGCCAGCCTCACCGGAAGAGAGGTGACGGACGACGCTTAGAGAGCAATGTCTGGTCCGGTCCATCCGGCGCGTCCCATCGACTTTGAGAGTATGGACCGTCGCCCCTACGTCGATTGCAATGGCAATGTGTCGCGCGACCGAAGGCAGCAGCCATGTCATGGCGCGAATGCCAGAGTGTCGACCTGAGACCCCTCACTTGTTGGATTCTGCGTTTCGTGAGCCAGGTCAAGTCCACATCGCGGCGTTCCTAGTGAGCAGAGTTGATAAGCTTGGTGTTCAGCATGGCTGTACCCTCAGAGGAGCCGCGCCTTGCGTGCAGAGTGCAAACAGCAACAGTGCTGAACCCTTCAAGCTTCGCCGTCAGACGCTGCCGGAGTGCACCTATGAGGACGTCCACCAACCAAGGTTGGCATAGTAGCCGGCTCGCCATGCCCCTCGCCGGTTCAATGATGCGTGCATGCAAAAAGTGTACATTGGCCCTTCAGATCTATCGCGCGCGGTGGCGCCACCCTTCCATCCATCCCCACTCCCCATCGCTCCCCATCACTTAGCACAACCCCGTCAATCTCCCTAGCCCTAGACGGTATCCTCCATCATGAGCTTGGGCAGAATGTTCATGCCAATCAGCTCCTGGATCAGTAGCTTGGCGGCGTACGGCATTGTGATCTTCACGACCGCCTTGGAGCTCGCACACCCCTTGCACCAGCCGCTGTACGCGAGCATGCCGCACGCCTCGCACACCTGCGCGTCGAACGCGTCCGACGAGATCATGAGGCGCTCCAGGAGGAGCTGCGTCGCGCCGTAGCCGATCAGGCTGGGGTTGGTTAGCTTTGCATCTAACATGCGCGGTCGTAGTAGCACGCCGCAACCCGCGTCGCGCTCTGCCACTCACCAGTCTCGCTCCATTTCGCCAAGACGCAGACCACCGTCCTTGGAACGACCCTCGGTCGGCTGGCGCGTGAGGTTCGCCTTGGGGCCTGTCGGACGCGCGTGCATCTTGTCCATGACCATGTGCTGGGCAAGTCAGCACTGCGCTACGCCCCTGGCACTCGTCTCCGCAGTCGCCCCGCGGCACACCACCCACCTTGAGCTTCTGGTAATAGATCGGGCCAAAGTAGACATACGCCTCGAGTGGCTCGCCCGTGATGCCGCTCTGTAGCATGTCTTTGCCCGCGTACGAAAAGCCATTCTCGATCAGGATGCGCGACATGTCGACCACCTTGGAGCCGCCGAACGCCGTGCCGTACTGCAGTGCACCGGACACGACACCCGCCTTGCCCGACAACAGCTCGATCATCTTGCCAACCGTCCTGTGGGTGTCAGCAGTGCACACGTTTCACGGCTCGCTTCGCCTTGCAACGCACATTCGCGACGGGAAACCGTGCGGGTTCATGATAATATCCGGCGAGATGCCCTGGTCGTTGAACGGCATATCCGCCTGCGGCACAATGAGGCCACACACGCCCTTCTGCCCGTGCCGACTCGAAAACTTGTCGCCGAGCTCGGGGCGGCGCGTCTGGCGCGTGAGAATCTTGATCAGCTGGTTACCGTCTTCGGAATCGGTCACCATGACCTTGTCAATGTTGGTCGGCTCGGGGAGCTTGTGCACCACTGGGGAGGGCTTGTAGCCGACGGCGGGGCCGGGGCCGCGCGTGTCCATGGGCGTCTCGCGCGCCGCGAGCAGGTCGCCCTGGGACACGACGCTGCCCGGGGCGACAAGGCCGTCCTGGTCGAGCCACGAGTGGGTCTCGGGCCGCTGGTCGGGCGGGAGCATGGCGAGACGCTCGCTCGTGCCGTTGGGGAACGAGCGCAGCGGGATCGTGTTCTTCTTGAGCACGTGGCAGCGACCGAAGCCGCGATCCGCCGACGCGCGGTTGACAATCAGCGCGTCCTCGATATCGTAGCCCGAGTAACTCATGACGGCGACGGTGGCGTTCTGGCCGGCCGGCAGCTTGTCGTAGCCGACGAGTTCGATAGTCTTGGTCTTGACCATGGGCTGCTGGGGGTACGTCATGAGGTAGAGGAGTGTGTCGATGCGGTTGAGCTGGTTGTACGCGATCGCGCCAATGGCCTGCTTGCCCATCGCGCACTGGTACGTGTTACGCGGTGACTGGTTGTGGTGCGGGTAGGGGATGAGGCCGGCGACGGCGCCGAGAATGGTAAACGGCTCAATCTCGAGGTGGGTCGTGTCCTCGACAATCTCGCGCTCGTAGCACGCAATCAGCGAGTCGTTCTCCTCGTTGACGTCGAGGTACTCGACGAGGCCGGAACGGAGGAAGTGGTCAAACGTGACCTTGCCGGCTTTGAGCAGTGCCATGTGTTCTGAGGTCACCCTGGACCGGCCATTCTCGACAATGATCATCGGGCGGCAGATACGACCGCCGTCAGACGCAATGTAGATGACACGCTGGTGGTGGTTCATGTAGATGGAAACAAACTCAGAGGTGCGTCCCGAGCGGCGCAGCTTGCGGAAAAGGGTCACAAACCGCTTCGGCTGAGACGTGACGCCGACGAGCGTACCGTTTACCTGCACGACGTAGACACCCGAGCGGTAAAGCTCGTTGCCAGTAACGAGGTTGATGTCCTCGGCGCCGAGCATGAACGCCATCTTGATGAGAGGTTCCTCGTTGACGTCGGTGGTGATGTGCGTCATGAGCGCGAGGTTCTTGACCAGACCACATGCTTCTCCTTCGGGCGTGTCGGACGGGCAGAGCATACCCCACTGCGACGGCTGCAGCGCACGAGGACCGGACACCTTGCGGGTCTTTTCGAACTGCGACGAGATACGCGTCATCATACCCAGCGCGGCGATGAAAGACAGACGGGATAGTACGTGTGTGACACCCGCGCGTTCGACGTGGAAACGCTTCAGCGACCAGTTACCCGTCGAGATGGAACGGACAAAGGCGGAGGTAATAATGTCGCTGCCGCCCGTGCGCACAAGGGCACTCGCGTCAAACGGCCCCGCGCGCGACTTCTTCTCCAGAATCTTGTCCATGCGCTTCTTGAGGTCTGTGTTGAACGTCTTGAACGAGTCTTCGAACAGGAGCGAGAGCAGCTGGCCGGCGAGCTCGAGACGCTTGTTGCCGACATAGTCGCGGTCGTCGACCATCTTCTCGTCAACCATCGCCATGAGCACGCGACGGGTCATGGTGGCGAGGTAGATTGTCTTTGGGCGGAAGTTCATGTCGCGAACAGGCACGTGGCCGAGCACCATGGTCGCCAGCGCCTGGCACGCAATGTCCGCTGGGGTGAGCTTGTGGCCGATGGTGCGGTCCTCCTTCTCCTGGCCCGGCGAGACGCGCGCTCCGATCCAGTCTAGCGCCTGCCGCCGGGTAAAGATCTTGAGCTTGGCCGCCTCCTCGAACGATACGCCAAGGGCTTCTTGGAACCGCTCGTCGGGGCCACAGGTCAGCTGCAGGATCTCCTTGTCCGAGGTCATGCCCATGGCTTTGAGGGCGACGACGATGGGGATGTACTCTTTAAACGAGTTGTGGCGGAGGTAGATGCGCTTGTTCTTGGTGGTGACATACGACTTGACGACACGGTCGTGCGTCGACGATGTAACTTCGGCTGTCACCACATCCTTTCGCGGATCTGTCATGACGATGATACGGTTCTTGCTGAGCTGCTCCTGCACGAGGATGACCTTTTCCGTGCCCTTTACGACAAAGTAGCCGCCGGGATCGAGGGGGCACTCGCCCATGCGCGCGAGCTCGGCCTGGCTCTTGCCCGCCAGGTGGCACAGGTCAGAGCGCAGCATGATGGGCAACGAGCCAATGTGGATGCCCTGCTGCTTGCGGATCTTGTCCTCGTGGGTGTATTCAATGTCGACGTAGATGCCGCCCGAGTATGTCGTGTCCGTGAGACGGCACTCCATTGGCGTCATGCGCTGGTTGACCGCGCCGACCTCCTTGCGCAGCGGGCGCCCGATGCGAATGTCCGTGTAGCGGATGTAGTAGCGCGGGTTGGCGTCGGAGACGACGAGACTGTTGGCGTGCAGGATGGCCTTGATGTCGGTGTGGACAAAGTAGTTGAACGAGTCGAGGTGCTGCTTGACGAGACCCTTGACTTTGAGGAACGCTGGCAGCAGCTCCCACTTGTCCTGCGGGGTCAGCCCGACCTTGCAGCGGTTCCACCCACCTCGACGCTCTTCATACCGCGCGCATACCAGTCCGCGCCCTTGTCTCCGTGGTCGCGCCGCATGAGCTCGGCCCACTGCTCCTCGCCCTCCTGCAGGTTGCTAATTGCTGTCGCCGCTGCAGCCGCCGCCGCCGCTGCTGCCCCTTTGCCGTTGGCGGCGGGCACCGTGGTCGCTGGCCGGAGCGGCTGTTTGCCTTTCCGCGCGGCTGCTGCTGCGGCCGCCGCGGCCGCCGCGGGAGGGGGCGCCTTGGGCTTGGCGCTTGCGCCGGCGGGGCCGGTGCCCGAGGCGGAGCGCGTCGGCTTGACGGGTGGTCGTCTCGGAGGGGCACTGCGGGTGGTGCGCGAGGGCCCGCTGGCTGCGGGCGGGGGGACCATGGCGCAGGGGCGGGGCTGGGGTGTGGTGACGCGGTGGTGGTGCTCTGCTGCCGTCTGGGGATGCGCAGAGCTGAGAGGCAGCGGAGAACGACGTGCTCGACGATGATGACAGAGGATGCAGGACGAGATCGAGACGCTCGACATTGTCGCGCAAGATTCCAAGATTCTCGTGGACGGAAGCAGATTCCGGGTGGTGGTGGCGAACTCGAGGAGATCACGTGACGGAGTGCCACGGTTTTTCCACGTGGAACGGAGTTGCCGCACTGTCCGCCCGGACCCCGGCCCGCGGGGGTCCGAGGACGGCGACGGCGGCGACCATCGTTTGGGTAGTGTGCTCTGCCAGTGTTGCACTGTAACCGACTGAGCAGCACCGGGCTCGGAGCTGCTGGACGTGGCCAGACGGCCTTGATAGCGTCGACGCGCGTTTCCGATCGGCTGCGCCGCCGTGCGCCTCTCGAGCAGCGCTGACGGCTGCGACGAGAACGACCGAAACCGGCCACCTGCTGGTCCCCTCCGTCCCCGGCTCGTGGCCCCGCGGGCATGTGTCGGGGAGCAGCCCCGCGGTCGTCGTTGACCTATCGCGTAGCCGACGACGAGAGCGAGAGGCGGTGGTGGTGCCGCTGCTCCTGCTGTTCCTACTCGTTCTCCTACTCGTGCTGCCGCCGCCGCCGCCAGGGCTCGAGAGGCGGTACACCCGGGGCTAGAGCCTATCTTGGCTCTGCCGTCCCGTATCGTTTCACCGCCTCAGCTCACAAGGCTCATCGCCTCGTCGCAGGGGATTGCATGTAGTCAGGAGCGGGGCTGGCAGCGAGCGCATGCATGTAGGGCCATGCACAGCGCGGTGGCCGCCGTGGCCGATGGCGCCGGCAGCGTCGCAGGGGCCGAGCGGTGCCGATGACGACAAGGCGGGGGCGGCGCTGCTATAAACCTCGGCGTTTCTCACCACTCGTGACCTCTCTCTCCCTCTCTCTCCTTCTCATCTCTCATCCATCATGGACGCAACACCCCGCCAGGTCTTCCAGACATCGAACAACGTATAGTGAGCACATGCACCCCGCCCGCAGGCGGTCCCTCCGCGCGCCCATCATCCCCCACCGCGTCTCGCAGCCACCCGCTGACATCCCCCACAGCGTCCTCCAGCAGCCGTGGCAGCTCGTCAAGGAGCTCGGACAGGGGGCCTATGGGTACGTCCACCGTCGTCGGCGCAGCGCGACCGGGACGCAGCCCGCGCTCACACGCCCAGATGCGTCTCGTCCGCGCGCCACCAGCAGACGGGCGAGACGTGCGCCGTCAAAAAGGTCACAAACGTGTTCACCAAGAAGGTGCGTGTGGAGCGCGACGCGCTCGCGATACGCGACCGCGAGCTCGAGAGCGCGCCGCAAGCAACCGGTGGCCAAGGCGAGCACGCGCGTCCGTCCACCGACTGACACTCCCGCCAGATCCTCACCAAGCGCTGTCTCCGCGAGCTCCGTCTGCTGCACCACTTCCGCGGCCACAAGAACATTACCTGGTGCGTGTCATCCGCGCCACAGCGCGCGAGCGCACACTGACCCCCCAGCCTGTACGACATGGACATTGTGTTTGACCCCCCCGGGTCGGGCATGTTCAACGAGGTCTACCTCTACGAGGAGCTCATGGAGGCCGACCTCCACGCGATCGTGAGTTGCCAACGGCCCTGGCTCCTCGCCCACGCTGACCGCCGCAGATTCGCTCTGGACAGCCCCTCTCGGACGCCCACTTCCAGAGCTTCCTGTACCAGACCCTCTGCGGCCTCAAGTACATCCACTCGGCAAATGTGCTGCATCGCGACCTCAAGCCGGGAAATCTGCTTGTCAACGCCGACTGCGAGCTCAAGATCTGCGACTTTGGTCTTGCCCGCGGCTTCCAACCCGGCGCCGTGCAGACCGAGCAGGGCCGAGCGGGCTTTATGACAGAGTGTGAGTAGGCTTCGCGCCGCGGGCCCCAGACGTGTTCGACCCGCGTGCTGACCCACACAGACGTCGCGACGCGCTGGTACCGTGCGCCCGAGATCATGCTCTCGTTCGCCAACTACACCGCCTCGATCGACATGTGGTCCGTCGGCTGCATCCTCGCCGAGCTCCTCGGCGGCAAGCCCATCTTCAAGGGCGAGGACTATGTCGACCAGCTGAACCGCATCCTCAACCTCCTCGGCACGCCAACCGAGGACACACTACGCCGCGTCGGGTCGCCCCGCGCCCAAGACTACATCCGGTCGCTGCCCATCAAGCCCCGCGTCAAGTTCAAGCAGCTGTACCCGCACGCGACGGCCCCCGCGCTAGACCTGCTGGAAAAGCTCCTCTGCTTCGACCCCGCCAAGCGCTACGGCTGTCAGGAGGCCCTTGAGCACCCCTAGTGAGTGGATAGCCCGCTACCGCCATCCCGCCCTCGTGCGCGCTAACCCGCAGCCTCCAGGTCTGGCACGACCCGGTCGACGAGCCCGTCTGCGAGGTCCCCTTCGACTTCTCGTTCGAGGGTGAGGACACAACCAACGGCATGCGCGACCTGATTGTCGAGGAGGTCCGTTCCTTCCGCCAGCTCGTGCGCGGGGGCGCGGCGCCTCCGCCGCCGGCGCCGCAACATGCCGCCCCGCCCGCCCCGAAGGCCGTCGCGCAGGCCCAGGAGCAGCCGGGTGCTGGTATCGGGCCGGCGTTCAACGAGCCGACGAACCGTGCCGCGGATGTCGACGAGCACCCCAACTCGGCGCTCGAGCGTCAGCTGGCGGCTGCGAGCTGAGTGCGTGGCCGCGTGCACAAGCGGCAGAGCCGCTAGCGTGTCCCAAGTTACCACCGCCCTCGCCATCACCACAATAACAGCGTCCTGTCCATGACATTTTAGTGTCTACTCCTGGAAAATGGGAATTAGACCCCTGTGCAGCCCCGGTTTGAATGTATTACATAGCTTTGCCGGGTGCGACTGGGGATCAAGGAGTAAGGATATCCACTGGCTGGCGGCTCACCGCCTGTAATGTAGTTCCTGCGCGTTGTGTCGAAGGCATCTCATGACCTGGAGAGTGGCTCCAGAGAGAGCAGCACGACGTGTGGACAGGAGAGACCTGGGGTGAATGTGTGAGGGCCGCGCCGCCTTCGTTGTTCGCGACCACGTCTCTGGCTGCTGAACTGGTTGCTCTAGCCAACGGCGCGGGGCAGCAATATGCGCGGAAAGAACACATGGGAACTCACAGCCCGAGAGCACAACCAATGCATCGATGCATTCTCCCTCTGCTATCTACAAATCTCTATACACCCCTTACACCCCCTTGGCGGCTGCAACGAACGCGCGCATCTTGTCCGCGTCCTTGAAGCCGTCCGGGCCCTCGACGCCGGAGCTCACGTCCACGCCGAGGACCGTGCCGACCGTACGCACAGCCTCGGCCACATTGTCAGGCCGCAGCCCGCCCGCCAGCAGAATCGGCAGCGGCAGCGCGCCCTCGCTCCCCGCCTCGCCGCGCGCTACAATCTCCGCCGCGCGTCCCCAGTCAAATGCCACTCCCTCGCCGCCACCTGCGCCGCCGCCCACCGCCGGAGCATCCAGGAGGACATATGCGTTCTCGCCGGCCCGGTCGACCAGACCCCCCTTGACGCGCCCGTCCGACTGCACGCGGAACGCCTTCACGACGGGAACGGGGATGTGCGCCGCCCAGCCCTGCGGCTCGTCGCCGTGCAGCTGCACAAGGTCGAGACTTGCGTCGTCGACCGCGGCGCAAATGTCCGCGAGCGGCTGGTTCTGGAACACGCCGACGAGGAGCGGACGGCGGCGGGCGCGCAGGCGTGCCGCGTTTGTGCCAAACCAGAGCGGCGATGGCTCGGCGACGCTCGTGGTGCTGTTCTTGCGCGCGGCGCGGACCACGTCCGAGATGGCGCGCGCGGTCGCCGTGTCCACCGTGCGCCCGCGGCCGGGTACCATGATGACGCCAATGAGGTCCGCGCCAGCGTCGACCGCGGCCTGCGCGTCCGCCGCCGTCCGCACGCCACAGATCTTGACGAGCGGCTTGTGCGCAGCGGGCGGCGCCGGTGCGTCGAGGCCGATGAGCTTGCGGAGGAAGGCGCGCGCGTCGGCGGCGCGCATCAAGCTCTCTCCGACGAGCACCGCGCGCACGCCCTCAGCGACGTACTTTTCGACATCTGCTGGCGACGCGATGCCGCTGAGCGCGCACAGGATGACCTCGCGGCCCTTGAGCGCCGAGTTGACGCGCGACGTCGTGTCCATGTCGACGTTGAAGTCGTGGAGGTTACGGTTGTTGACGCCGATGACCTTGGCGCCGACGTCGAGGGCGACCTCGAGCTCGGTGGGGTTGTTCACCTCGACGAGCGGCTCCATGCCGAGCGAGACCGAGTAGTCGTACAATTCCTTGAGTTTGGTTTTCTCGAGCATTGCGACAATGAGGAGTACCGTGTCGGCGCCATGCAGGCGCGCCTCGTCAATCTGGTACGGGGCGAGGATAAAGTCCTTGCGCAGCACGGCGGGGCGGTTCGGCAGCGAGTCAAGTGCCTGGCGCACGGACAGCATGTCGCCGAGGGTCCCCTTGAACCACGTCGGCTCGGTAAGTACAGAGATGACCGACGCGCCAGCAATGGCGTAGCGCAACGCCTGGGCGGGCGCGGAGGCAGTGGGCGCAATTTCGCCCTTGGACGGGGACGCGCGCTTGATCTCGGCCATGACGGCCGTGTGCGGCGTCGCCTTGATGCGGTCGATGAGGTTGATGACAGGTAGGCAGGCGTGCAGCGCGAGCGACGTCTTGAGGTTCTCGGGGGTCGTCGCGAGCTGATTGCTCGCAGCCGACACGTCCGACAGACGCTGCGCGGCAATCTTGTCCAGAATAGAGGGCACAGAGGGCTTGCCAGTGGCGGCGGCGCCGGCCACGGCGGACGCAGCGACAGCCTCGGCGGCCGGGACAGGGTCACCCTTGATGGCCGAGTCGTCGACGGGCTTGACGCCGCACCAGGCATTCTCCCCGCCCCACTTGCCTCCCTTGAGCTTGAGGAAGTTTGAAAAGAGTGCGCGTCCACCCTCGGACATGCACGACTCGGGGTGGTACTGGACCGCCTCGACGGTGTACGTCCTGTGGCGGACGCCCATGATTACGCCCGACTCTTCGGTGGTGGACGTCACGGCGAGCTCGGCAGGAAGGGTGCGGAGAGAGGCCGCAAGCGAGTGGTAGCGGGTCGAGGCGACGAGGGGCGCGACGTT
Organism: Apiotrichum siamense; assembly: GCA_023653615.1. Lineage (NCBI taxonomy): Eukaryota > Fungi > Basidiomycota > Tremellomycetes > Trichosporonales > Trichosporonaceae > Apiotrichum > Apiotrichum siamense. The sequence goes on along the minus strand of JALJEG010000053.1, from coordinate 28,531 downwards.
GTGGAAGCAGCCCTGCGCGTCGTGCTTGACCAGCGAAGTCTTGCCGTGCATGATCTCGCCCGCGTACGCGATCTGGGGTGAGCGCGGAATGGCAGAAGAATGGGCCTCGTCGGAGGCAAGAGAGAGGTGCACCTCGTCCACAGGATGCGGAACAGAGCAAGCAGCCGCACGCAGGTGCAAGCCGGCTTGCGTCTGCCTGCTTTGCGGTCCACACTGCCCTCGCGCTGCGGACCCTACCCCACGCTGCCCCGGCAAGCGCACACACTCACCTCTCCGCCGAGGACGTCCACAACACACTCCAAGCCCATGCACACGCCGAGCAGCGGCACCTTGCCCATCGCCCAGGTAATCACGTCGCGCGAGATGCCCGAGTCCGTCCGCGGGTGCCCGGGCCCCGGGGAGATGACGACGCGGTCAATCTCGCCGCGCGCATACTTTGCCTCGACCTCGGCGAGCGTGATCTTGTCGTTGCGCACGACGAGGGGGTTGCCCCCGAGCGTGGCGAGGTCGGCGTAGACGTTCCACGTGAACGAGTCGTAGTTGTCGATCAGGAGGGTGTAGGGCCGCATCCTGGAGAGCGTGGGCGGGGGAGAGGCGGCGAGGAGAGATGGAGGAGACGAGAGATGTCCTTTGTGGATTGTTCAAAAGAGTCGGACTCGGATATTCGGTGGAGTGATCTTTCGAGTCAGGCGCCGGAAGCAAATCCGTGCCGCGTCCGGCGTCTCCGGCGCCGACGCCGAGCGCCGAGGCCGCAGACGGCCGGCGCGACGCCGAGGACGAGCTCGGCGCATGTCGAGTGGGGAGCGGAGCGAACGGAGCGCTCTTTGCGGGGCCTGGAAAGACGGCGTGCATGCGAGAGGCCCGCGGCGTAGGGGACGCTCGGACTCCCCCGCAGCCGCGGCGACCGCAGCAACTGCCGCAGCCGCCGGCTGCCGTCGGCGCGGTGGACATGATAGGCCGCTCGGCCGTGTCGCCGGTGCATGGCTGTGCGCCTTGGCTTGACAATGTCTTGACGCGCAACTCTACTCCGCGCTGCCCACTGCTCGCGTCGGCAAATCGGTTTGTCCCCGCCTGTCCCAGCGGCGCTGAGTAATGACGCCTGTCGACTGCAGTCGAGCCTCCGATATAACTGGTCGGGGACTCGACGGCCAGCTTCCGCCCACATCTTGGCGACCAGCGAGCCGTTGCAGTATCCGAGGACAGCCGCCCGTCTCCTTCTCGTCCCTCGCCCCCGCCAGACACCCCTAGCCCCACCCCGCGCACCACGCCGGCACGATGCCCGCCGAGTACACGCTGTACGAGCTCACCCCCGTCGAGGGGCAGATGGAGAACCGCTTCAGCCCGTTTGTGTGGCGGGCCAAGAGCGATCTTGCGTGAGTAGCAGCTGCGCGGTGGCGCCGGACCGCGGGCAGCAGGGATGGAGCCAGACGACGGAACAGCCGCCGGACACAGCAGCGCGAGCTGAGAGCCTCGCCGTGCGTTGTTGACTCGATGTGCACACAGTGGCCGCACGACGGACGCGCCGGAAACCCCAGCTGATCCACAGACTACTCGGTGTCCAGTACGACACGGTGCCGTACACGTTTCCCCAGATCCGCAAGGACCTCGCGGCCGCGACAGGCAACGACAAGGTGACGGTCCCGACGCTGAAACCTACCGGGGGCGACCCGGCGTATGTCACAGACTCGTGGGCCATTGCCGAGTATGTGAGTAGATGAGTGTCGGCAGCTGGTGTATAGATGGCGCAGGTCGGAGTGAGGCGCTTGCGCGATGAGCGGGGCCGGGAAGGACGACTACCCCCGGATCCCACCTGCTGACGTCCAGTTCGACAAGAAACAGCCCGGGATCCTCTTCCCAACGCCCGACGCAAAGCTGCTTGCCCACTTTCTCCAACTGTGGGTGGACAACGAGCTGGCCGTGGCCATACGACCCCTCTTCCGTCCCTGCGTCGTATTCTACCTTGACGCCGCGTCGCGCGAATACTGGCTGTCCAGCAAGTCCGGGGTGCCCCGCGCCGACGCGCCTGCGCTGTGCCGCAAGATAGCGGCCGACCTGGCCGATCCGCAGAGCCTCGCCGAGCTCACCGCCAATGCACGCGCCAAGCTCGCGATCTTCGAGCAGCTGCTTGGCGACACGCCTGGCCCGTTCGTGCTCGGCGACACGCCGTCCCATTGCGACTCGACAGTGTTTGGATGGTTTGTGACGACGCAGATCAACGCCGAGCAGGTCAACCCCGGCGTGTGGTTCCACGAGTCGCTGCCGCGAGTGGGGCGCTGGGCCAAGGCGTTCAGCGAGGCGACGGGCTGGACTACGCCGTTCGAGGCCGTTAGCGAGGCGCATAAGGCTGAGGTGCTGGCTCAGCTCAGGTAGGGTTTGTAAGTACACCTCGGTGATCACAAGGAGGTCGACGCGGCGAACCTCGCGCCGGTCTGCCACAATCTCAAGCTGTTGGACCTTGAGAGAATGAATGGAAATTGTTGAATGTCGAAGAGCAATGGACGCGATTGATCTTGACTCTGCTGCATTGTTTCTGCCGCTGATCTCCGTCGTGTCAAACTTGTCTCATTGCCTGACGACAATCACCACTTCTACACCACTCATAACAATGATCACTCCTAACAATTACTCATAACTATCATCACTCATCACAACCAGTCCCCTGCATTTTGCGTAGCCCCCGCTACGTCCCCAGTCTCCGCTGTGGTGGTGCTCCCACTTGCCCACTCCTACCTACCTCTCACTGTTCGTCTCCAGCCGAGCCAGGTGTAGGGCACATGAACGAGAATGAGGGCAACCGCGGCGGTAGTTCCAGAAACGCACGCACATACCCCTTGCCTCGACAGCCTCCCCCGGCCCGTATGGGAGCAGCCCCACCGCTGTCCCTTCTGGCCTGCCTCCGCCCGCCCCGACCACAGCCTCGACCAAGCGTGAACCAGCCCGACCATCGCGCCTCAGCAAGCCTCCAAGCGCGTCCCGCGGGCTATTTGGACAGGCTTTGTTTACGCATTGTACATTCGGAGTGTCCAGAAGGCGTCTAGCACAGTGGGCAGCATATACTGTCGTCGTCGTCGAGCATCGAATGAAGCATGCCAGACTGCACAGGCCGTCGCGACGAGTGCCACTTTCGATGCGCGATGGATATTATGGTATTATGAAAGTTGCTTAATCCATAGCTAGCAATGGCCTCCAGATACGTTCTTCGCAACCGCGGCAGGTGAGAAGGGTATCACACCCCTGACGGTCGACGCCCCGTCGCGTGAACAACGAGCGCGACGAGACAAAGTGGACGCGACTGCGTTTCCGATGAAGCGCGGTATTCCAGTGACGGCATGTCCAGCGTAGTTGTAGGTCCTTTCAAATCAAGAGGGGTGAACACGTGCAGGATGACTTTGGGGGGTAGACGGGAGATGCGGTTGTGGTTTGGGGTTGTTGAAGAGGGTCGTTGTCGTCGCCGTCGCCGTCGTACTCAACGATAAATGAACAACTGACGCGCCGAGGTACGTCGCGTGACGTCACGAGCTGCCCTCCATATGTCCCTCCTCGGCCTAATGCGAATGTCGCGTTTACTCACCCATCCTCTCCACCTCTCCACCATCCCGTTCCCCACGCATCCCAGGCGGGAAGCAAGCGAGGTCATCACCAGCACCAGAGGCCGGAGGCTCACCCCGTGCTCACCTGGGGTAAGAGCCTCAGATAACGAGAGCGACGAGTCGGCCCGAGGAGAGCCACGCCCTGACGCAAACGAGCACACGGCCACTCGTGACGGACTGTTTGGACGAGACTCGGCGACAACAGGACAGCCCAGTGGGTATCATAATGTATTCTTTGTCATCTGTCCTGCTGCTTCAAAACTTTCGGCCGTCGGCGCCGCTAGCAGCCGCGTTGGGCAGCATCTACGCGACAGCGCGTCGCACGTTCGTTCTCGCGACATCCGTCATCAGATGCACGCGCCGGATTCACCTGCCATATTAATGCTCACCCACCATGTGCAGCGGGCCTGACGCCAGCTAGCTTGCATCGGAAACAGTGAACCCTTCTCACAACAAATGGCTGTTTTCGCAGCATATGATGATCTGGAAAGCGGCGCGGCGCCTGCGGGTGGTGTCCGAGGCGAACGTGCGCGCCCCTCTCTCGACGAGTATCCCATCTCGGCGAAACCACTATATAACGTCCCACCCTCGTCCGCGTCCTGGCGTAGACGACGCCCATGGCGATACCTGTCCCTCCTCACCTATCTCTCCGTCATGCTGCTCATCACCTGCCTGGATTTCTGGCTCTACCTCGTGGCCCGCGGAGCAGCGGGCCTGCCCACCAGCGATGGGGACAGCTGGTGGCGCTCCCTCTGGAGCAGTCAACCGCGTGGTAACAGCGGTGGCAGCGATCCGCTCAACCCGTACCCCGACGGCCGCCGCCTGTTGTTCGACAAGAACGGCCAGTTCAAGCTCGTTGTTTTCTCGGACCTCCATTTCGGAGAACGCGGGACGAATAACTCGTGGGCCCAGTGGGCTGAGGAGGCGGTGGGTATCAGAGCATGGGTGCTGGGATCTGGCCGTCGAACGTGTCTATCGATGCCCGGAGCGGCGCTCAAGGCCGGTGTTGGTTGCGAGGGCGAGCATGGGGCAGGGGGCGGCGGCCCCGCCCAGACGACGCAGAGCGACATGGGTGAAACGGTATCACGAGTTGCTCCATCTCTCCATCCTGCCACCAGCTGCTGAGACCCAGGACGAGAAATCCCAGAAGGTGATGACCCGATGCCTGGACGAAGAACATCCCAACCTTGTTGTCTTCAACGGGGACCAGATTACCGGTGAGAACCAGCTCTGGGAGAACGCAACCCTGCACCTAGACAACGTCTACGCGCCGGTCCTCGCACACCGCACCAGCTTTGCAAGCATTTACGGCAACCATGACGAGAGCTACAACATTTCCCACCGGGCCAGCTTCGAGTATGAAACTGGCCGCGCGAAGGCGCGAGCTCTCAGCTGGACGCAGGAGAACCGCGACAGCGCCGACGACCCCAAGGGCCAGTTCAACTACTACATCCCGGTATACCCTGACGCTCACACACGCATCCCCGCTCTGCTGCTGTGGTTCTTCGACTCGCGGAGCGGGGTCTTCAACTCGCCCCAGTTTGGCGTTAAGGACGAACCGTGGATGTCGCAGGACTGGGTGGACCCCCGCGCGGCAGCCTGGCTCAACGCCACGGCAGCGCGGATGCGCGCCACCTGGGGCGCGCTCCCCCCATCGCTCGTGCATGTACACATCCCGCCCAAGGCGGCGGGGACGATCGCTGCACAGGCGGTTGTGCCCCACCCCGAAGCGTATCCTGGCATCGACTTTGACGAGCCCCCGGACACGCAGGGGGACCGTTCGTAAGTTGGCCAGCGCGTTCCCCAACTGATTCCCGTAGCGACTTTTGGCACCGGCCGGAACCGGATGCGCCGTTCTGGACGGCCGTGACGCGCACGCTGGGCGGAGCCGACGGTACGGGCCTCCTCGCGGTGGTGTCGGGGCACGACCACGGGAACGCGTGGTGCGCGCGTACGGACGAGGTCGGGCCGTACTCGTTCTGCTTTGCCCGACACACGGGGTACGGCGGGTACGGGACGTGGACGCGCGGCAGCCGTGTCTTCCGCGCTGACCTTGGGCGCGGGAAGGGGACGAAGAAGGGGAGGGGAGGGGGCCTGGAGACGGTGCGTACGTGGGTCCGCCTCGAGGACGGGACGACGGCGAACACTACCACGCTCGCGCAGGATGGGCGCGCTGTGCTGCTCAACTCGCGCGACCCCGCGCCGGAGTGAGAGGTTGCCGCTGTGAAGCTAGTGGCAGCCGGCGTGTACGCGCGCCGGACGCATCTTGGCGAGTCTGAGCTTGTTCTGTATATACCGCATGTGACCTGGGCAGCCTCGCTGTGCGGAGTTCATGATTGTGCCAACGTCGGCATGTTGTGAGGCGGCGCACTGGAACCTGGCCGCCGGGTACGAGTCGTAGCGCTCCGTCGGGTTTGCTGGAGCTCGGTAGATCGCTGGAGGGTACGGCTTGTGGCCCGATAGCCTTGTTCCCACCGTGTTTCAAGGAGATGCACACCCGTAGCATAAGACCTGGGCGCAGCGGCCGGAGCGTCTGCGCGAGCTGTGGCATCCAGTCCTCAGGAGTGGCCGGGGGATAGACCGCTACGAGGGGTTGGCTGGGGCAGGGCCGGGGTGCTTGTCCACTTGTAGGACCGCCACAGGAAAGGCCTGTCGGGGCTGGAGATTGCGCGCCGCTGATGAAGACGCGGCTACGCCCGCGGGGATTCCGAGGGTGGCGACACGGCTGCGTCTTGTGGTGGGTCGGTGGAAGCAAGGATCAAGAAACGCGGTCGCAGACGGTCAACAGCCTTCACTTTGCTTACCCTTGATGTCGACACACCTGCCAATGCCTTACCCCCGCACAACATGGGGCCGGCAGGCGGCTTCGGGGTTGGGGATCGGGCGGGACCAGTGAGTTGCAGGACCGGTGACTTGCAGGACCAGTGAGTTTTAGGACCAGTGACTTGCAGGACCACGGCGGTATCGCTCCTGGGCTGCGGGGGATGGCAGCTGCTTGTGAGCGTCCAACTGGATCCAGGCGGAGCTTGTTGTCGGCTCTGGGCTCCTAAGCAAGCAGCTGCTGCACAACGGGGGCCCCATCTTCCCGACCATCAGCCAGGTGTGCACGGCGCGGGATGAGCCAAGGGCGGCAGGTGTGCAGTCCAAGCTCAACCTTCGGTTTGGAGGCAGCATGGAGACGGTGCCACAAATGTGGACCTTCAAGTTGTCGTCTTAGCGGTGGCCAGGGGGCTCTGCTCCCGCGTGTATCCCACGTGTACAACGCGTAAGCACAGGTGAATACCACGTGGGAAAATCCACGTGACGCCATCTGTCTACCACGTGAATCCCAGTAACTTGCCTCACACGACCGAAATCGCGTCGCTCCCGTGGCCAGCCGCGGTCTGCCGGGCTGCCTACCGTCCGCGGCCGTCGGCGTCGCTGCGCATGGTGCTGTGCATCGCACGCGCTGCATGACACGCACTGCATGACACGGCTGCATCGCACGCGCTGCATGACTAGTACACGCAGGGTGCCTCTCTCTTCGCCCGGGATGCAAGTCCTCCCCCGGGCGCGGTTCCAATGCCCGACCACCGCCCGGCCAAGGCGGTGCCCGCCAAAACGCTGCGAGATCCAGGATCTGCCGGAAAGCAGCGCCGATCACGCCGCAGCCGATCGGGCGCTGATCCTGGGCGGCACACAGCGAGTTTCATGCTGCAAGTCGTGTGCCGGCGGTGGCAAACCAGCGGGGTGGGGCGGCGTCGGCGGCGGCGGCGGCAGCGGTGGACTAGCCGGGGCAACGCCGTCCAGGCGGTGGCACTGTGGCCTGCCTTGGTGCGGGCGGGCAGCGCTGCTGCCAGTGGCCTCGAGGAGCCGCCATGGCCACCGACCACTGTGCGTGCAGCCGCTGCTCCAACCGCGCTGCAACGCGCTGCAACGCGCTGCGACAACCGCGCTGCAACAACCGCTGTTGCCGTCGCCCATTGTACCGCCCACCGCCACCCCCGCCGCATGTGCCCGCCGCACGCACCCCAGTCCACCGCCACCCACAATGACAACCCATCGCACATGGGCCGTCCGATCTGGGGCAGCGTGCGCTGGAGCCATTGTCTGCGGTGGTTGGCTATCGCGACAAGTGCAGCCGCTCGCTGCAGCCCACAGTCGGATGGCAGGAGCATGCAGTCGGCAGGATGGTTACGTCAGAGTCGCTGACCCCGGAATGGTTACGTCAGAATGGCGTCCCAGGGCTTGTGCCCGCGCTGCGCCGGCGCTTGCGCCCGCGCGTGCGCCCCGCGACTGCGCATTCGCGCGGACCCTGTGCCTGTGCCTCGTGCGGTGGTGTGTTTGGGCTCTCCAGGGCTCGGGCCATTTTCCGGCGTCACATTGAGCGCTGTGGGCTTGGGGGCGCAGAGGGAAGGCGGCGGGCGGGGGAAGGGAACAGGGCGGAGGAAGGCGCCAGGCTCGCGGAGGAAGGCGCCAGGCTCGCGGGGAAAGGCGGCACGCGGGGGAAGACGGCACGCGGGGGAAGGCGGCACGCGGAGGAAGGCGGCAGACGCGCGAGGAAGGGAGCAGGCACGCAGACAAGGCGGCAGATGCACAGGCGCACTGCACCTGCCGCACTGCACCTGCCGCACTGCACCTGCCGCACTGCACCTGCCGCACTGCACCTGCCGCAGCACGCACGCAACGCGGGGCGCGCGCGGCGCTCAGATCGCCATGCATACGGCCTCAGCGTCACCTGAGCGCTGATCTGCTATAAATACCCCCGGCGCCTTCCCCGGTGTCTTCCTCTTCTCCCTCCCCACTGTCGCTCCCAGCTCGCTCGCCGCCTTCCTCGTCTTCCCCCGTCTTCCTTCTCGTCCCCCGTCTTCCTTCTCTTCACCGTCCTCCTTCCTCCCCCGCTTTCTCCCTCCCACAATGAAGGTCTCCGCGCTCGTCCTCGTCTCCCTCGTCGGCGCCGTCGCCGCCGCCCCCGAGCCCCGCATCACCAACGTCGCCCGCGCCCCCCAGTTCGACCTCGGCTCGGCCATCGACAAGGCCACGTCCGCCATCGGCGCCGGCGTCGACAAGGCCACCTCGGGCATCGAGTCGATCTTTGACAAGGCCACCTCGGGCGCCGAGTCCGTCTTTGACAAGGCCACCTCGGGCGCCGAGTCGGTCGGCGCCGTCGTCACCTCGGGCGTCGGCGAGGGCGTCGACAAGGCCACGTCCGGCATCGAGTCCATCTTCAACAAGGCCACGTCCGGCGCCGAGTCGGTCGCCGCCGTCGCCACCTCGGGCGCCGAGTCGGTCGCCGGCGCCGCCACCTCGGACGTAAAGTCGATTATCGGCGCCGCCGGCTCGGGCGCCTCGTCCGTCGCCGCCGCCGCGACCAGCGCCGCGACCGGTGGCGCCGTCGGCCTGTCGGGCGCGTACCTTGCGACCTCTGTCGCCGGCCTCGCGGGTGTCGCCGTCGGTGTCGCTGCCCTCGTCTTCTAAGCGCATCCGCGCGGTCCGCCAGCACGACCCCCTGCATCTCCCTTTCGGGACCGCTCCTTTCCGCACAACCTCCTTTCCGCACAACCTCCTTTCCGCACAGCACTCCCTAATTCTGGTCTTGTTGGCGCAACCCCGTTTTCCCTCACACTTTTCCTGTGTTTTCACTTTTCTCTCTCACCTCTTATTTTTTTTTTTTTCCCTCCCTTCGAACACTCCGGCCCGCAGCACGCGCGCGCACCCGCAGACGCAGCGCGCACGTTGTACTCTTGTAGATGGTGTTTCAAGCGAGACATGATACATGGATAATACCTGATCCATCGCCAGGGCTTGGCGTGATACGTACGTCCCCCGCGAGCGCTAGGGCCCTGGGACCGGGCGAGCACGGTGCGCGCGGGGCCAGCCTTGCCGACGACCGCAACGCGGGGAGCGCGGCGAGCCCCAATCGCCCACCGGGAGCCGGGAAGCGACGCGACGGCTGCCCCGGGAGGGGCGTCGGGCATGCGACGCGACCGGGGCCGGCGACAGACGCACGGAAGAGTGCCCCGTCGGAACTGACAGACACGAGGCACGGGCCGCGCGTTTAGGGCGGCGACGAGACGCGCTAGGCCGCACAGGACGCGTCGACTGCTTGCGTTTCGTGGTGGGTGAAACTGGGGGACGGTCGAGTGGTCTTGGCTTGGACGCGGTGCCAAGGCGATACTCGCGGTAGCGCGCTGACTCTAGCGCGCTGACTCTACTGACTCTCCTCATGTTCGGCCCGACCAGCCATCAAGATGCCTTGTCGCCGCCCCGGTCGCGTGGCCACCAAGGGGCAAGGGAACACCATGCAGGGTGCGCGGTGCTGTAGCCCAGCGCAGAGGTGTGCCGCCGAGAACCTGTCGACCGTCGTTTTCCATCGCATGCGGCGCCGCGGTCGGGTCGGACTGCGGAGGGCAATGCCGAGGCAGCGCGCACGGGAAGCTGCCCCGGATCCGCTGCCACGACTTGGCCCCTTATTCCTGTTCACGGCTGTTTCCGTCTCGATTGACCTGGGCACCTTTGGTGACACCTTGATGGCGACAAGGCTGCTAGGCGTCGACTGCCAGGTGGTAGTGGTGCCAACCCTTTGCCATCTGTGCTCTGCCCCGCTCAGCCACTGCGCTCCGCCTCGCTCAGCCACTGCGCTCTGTCTCGCTCGGCCATCTGCGCTCTGCCTCGCTCGGCCATCTGCGCTTTGCCATCCCCATGCAAGTCTAGCACGCTGCCAACACTCCAAAGGCCCCTGGCCTCTCCTCACCACCGACTCGACGCCTGGTCTACACCAGGCCCTTCACGGCGCCTAGGCCTGCCGCCACGTATCCAGCGCCTCCGCCCCGGCTCCGCCTCCGCACTTGACGTCTGCATTATGGCAAAGTCTACAAAGTCTCAGTGGCGTCTACAATACATATAAACTCTATGATGCCCAGTAATGCGCAGTCTCCACTGCGCTTTTAATCTCCCCCACCGAGCTCAGTGCTTGAACCTAAAGTCGAGGCGCTTGTTGCCCTTGTCCGTCGTGGTCGCGAGGTAGTGTTCCCTCTCCTCCTGCGTCCACGCGTCCCACACACGCTCGCGCTGGCGGTTGCGCCACACGTACCACGCCTTGGCCGCCCAGAACAGCACAATGTCCAGCGCGAGGATCCCCAGCAGCACGCGGTTCCCGCGGTGGTAGAACGGCGCGTCCCCGGGCTGGTACACGTTCTGCCCCACCAGCGTGCCCGCCTGCACAAACATGTTGTACAGCGACGACGCGACGGTGCGTGTCCGCACACTGCCCGCATTTGCCGACGTCATGGACACAAAGATCGGGTGCGAGTACGGGTACCCGAGAATGAGGGTGAGGATGGCCCACTTGACCCACTTGTCCGTGCTGTCGGGCAGGAGCGTGAGGACGAGGATGAAGATGAAGAGCCACCAGGGGGTGGCCGACGAGACGAGAATGCGCTCGTTGACCAGCTTGGATAGGTACGCGATCCCGAGGACGAGGATGAGCGTGATCACCTGCGACGGGATGATGAGCAGGTTGGTCTGGAAGGTTGAAAACTTGAGCGAGCGCAGTGTGAGAGTAAAGTAGGCATTGATCGTTGCGGGCGCGATAAAGTTGACGAGGCCGACAATGTACAGCGGCCACAGGTCAAAGTCGGTAAACGACAGCCAGAGGTCGCGCAACGAGAGGCCCTGGCGGTTGTGCACTGGGGCCCGTCAGCTCAAGTCGCGCTTTTGGCGGCGGCGGCGGACTCACTCGAAGACTTTGTCGGGTCGTCGCGGAGCACCTTGTTGACGATGATAACCTCCTCGCGCTCAGTAAACCACCCCTTACCGCGGATGCCGCCAGCGGTCTGCGTCGGGCCCGCGGGCAGGTAGAAGAACGCGAACAGGCCGATGAGGAAGGTGAGCGCACCCTCGATGCCGAACAGCCACTTCCAGCCCGGAATGCCCGTCAGGTGGCGGATCTGGAGAAGGCCCGCGGCGAGGAACGAGGCGAGGATGTTGGTGATGGTGTACGAAAACCAGAAGAAGGCGAGGCGGATGGTAAGTTCGTTGGCGGTGAAGTAGTACGAGAGGTAGAGGACCGTGTCGGCGATGAAGCCGCCCTCAATGAGGCCGAGCTGGGTCCAGTTAGCACACGCAGGTTGGGAAGCGCGGGGCGACTCACCAGGCCGCGCGTCACGAAGAAGGACGCTTTGCCGCTGAGCCCAACCTGTCCGATCGCAACAGCCGACCACGACATCATCTGGATAGGAATCCAGACGTCGGAACCGAGCTTCTTGGAAACTGCAGCGTGAGCCACCAGCCGTCGTACACGCCTTGCACTCACTCATCTGCGACGGCAGCTCGGCAAACAAAAAGCAAAGATAGAAGATTGTCTGGCCCAGGTTATAGTCGCCCGTGTTGAGCCCAATGTCGTTCAGCAGCCCGTCCGAGAGCGCATTTGTAATGTTGTAGCGATCGAGGTTGAGCGCGCCAAAGCAGATACAGGCGACGAGGGTGACGCGCACGTCGATCTTGCGCAGCAGGCACTTCGCCTCGGCCTCTGTCCAGGTCGCACGCGGGTCCCACCGGTGCTTGGACTCGTACGAGTCGGGCGGCTCGTAGAATCTTGGCTGTTAGTGGGGCCAGGAGTGGGAGTGGGCTGCTCACTTGCTGAAATCTTGCTCCGACTCGGCGCTGGAGCTGACTTCGATCGACTGGCTCTCGAGGTGCTTTTCCTCGTCCGAGGATGCGAATAAGGACGCGGTGGGCGAGGCGGAGCGGGCCGGGTCCGCTTTTGCGGTGGAGCGGGGTGCGGCCATGGTGCAGGAGGGGGTGCTAGGGGTGCTAGGTGATGCGAGTGCGGTACTTGGCGTGTTCTATCTTTAAGTACTCTCGGCTTTCATCCGTCCACCTCCTCCGTAGGCCCATCGATAGCCGGCATCTCGGGGCCGTTGGCAGCGACGAGTTACCGCACTCCAGCGCGCTGCCCGGGAAGATTTTTCTGTGGACGCCGATGCCGACGGGGTGGGGTGGAGGACCTCAGCCATATCATATCGCCGGGTGTTTGGTATCTCATAATCGCGGCTCTCAGCAGGAACGTGGTCGGCAGCGCTCGGCATGCCGGCACGATCACGTCTGAGCACATGTCTGCGAGCGTTTCACACTTCCGTGGCCTGATGCGAACAGACGGGAGAGTCGCCGCCGGAGGTCGAATGAGACGCTGCGGGGAAGGTCGTCCGCCACCTGCCACACTCAACATGTCGTGCGCGTTCCTGGCTGACGAGACGTCATTCCGCCACGAAAGCACACCATCGCCGCCATCTCTTGCGTCGCAATGTCGACAGCTCCCATGTTGCATAGTGGGTCTTATCTTTGTCCCGACACGTTCTGGCTGCAGCGCAGACGCATTCCCGCTACGGCCTCGCCGACGCCCCAGCAGTGCGCGCCATCGCGTGCTCGGTCGGCATTGCAGTTTGTAGCGAGGTGCTCGGCCAGCACCGAGCGCGTCAGTCGCGAGCGAGGGAGCGAGCTCCCACCAACGGCCACACCTCCCGCCGCAGGCCAGAAGGGCCCCGATTCCCCGCAGGCGACCCCGCCAGGCTTCCATGACGCATAGCGCACACCACCGTCGTCGATCAGCAGCAGAGCTGCACTGGCTCACCAGCACGACATGGCACCCAGCGGCTTGGCCCGTCGTGGCGAGCGCGTCGAGGCTAAAGTATTCCAGAATCTCGGGTCGTTTGCGAGAGATGGTGTGGACCGCGCCGGCGATGGCCGGCACGTGAGACACCGAGACTGACTCGAGGACGAGAAATCAATGTTGCGATGCTGACGATGACTTGTGACCAAAGTCAGTCGAGTGGATGGAGAGAGGTATAAGACCACGCGCACCTTGGCGCGATACCAGCCCAGCAGCTCTAGTCGTTGCACCGCGACCACCCAGTCTCCACCCAGGCCCCAAGCACAATGTCCCCCGTCGCCCTCTCCAACCCGCAGGCCGAGCCCGTCGCCGACCCCGTCGCGTCGCTCAAGGCTGCCGTCGCCAGCGTATCCCTCGCGGACGTCAACCTGCGCGAATACGCCCACTTTGACAGCACCACCGTGATCGGCACCGAGTTCCGCGCCGTCTCGACCGACGACAAGCCGGTGCTCACCATCGGCGACGTCCTCGCCGACGACGCCAAGCTCAAGGCCCTCGGCCGGCTCGTGTCCGAGCGCGGCGTCGTCTTCTTCCGCAGCGCCGCCATCACCACCGAGGAGCAGAAGACGCTCGTCGACGCGCTCGGCCGCCACGGCGGCAAGCCGGCGAGCTCGGGGCTGCACGTCCACCCCGTCACGCTCCCGAACCAGGCCGAGGGCGACGAGATCACGGTCGTCAGCAACAGGCACGTATTTGGCAACAGCAAGCTCTCGCACAAGGACCGGGGCGTGCTTGAGCGGCCCAGCAGCAAAATCCAGTGGGTGAGTGGATAGCAAAGCGAGGGCCCTAGACCCGGCAAACCCAGGGAGCCAGGCTCCGCATCACCCGCTCACGCGCAGCACTCTGATATCACGTTTGAGAACGTCCCCAGCGACTACGCTTCGCTCGTGATCCGCACCCTCCCCGAGGTAGGCGGCGACACGCTCTGGGCGTCGGCGTACGAGGCGTACGACCGTCTGTCGCCCGCGCTCCAGACCTTCCTCGAAGGCTTGCACGCGCTCCACCGCGGCGAGGTGTTCCTCAAGCTCGCCCACGCCGCTGGCCTGCCGCTCCGCGAGAACCGCGGGTCACCCGAGAATGTCGGCCAGGACCTCGAGACGACGCACCCCGTCATCCGCACCAACCCCGTTACCGGCTGGAAGGGGCTGTTCGTCAATCGCCAGTTCACCAAGCGTATCGTCGAGCTGTCGCAGGTCGAGTCGGATGTCCTCCTGGAACTCCTCTTTGAGACTGTCTCGGCCAACCACGACCTCCAGGTCCGCTTCCGCTGGGAGAAGGACTCGCTGGCCATCTGGGACAACCGCTCGACGTTCCACGCTGCGACGTCGGTGAGTAGCGAGAGAGAGAGAGAGTACTTTGGCGTCCAAGCTGACCGACCAGGACCTCGAGAACATTGTGCGCGAGGGCACGCGGTCCGTCTCGCTCGGCGAGCGTCCCTACCTCGACCCCAACTCGGTATCGCGCCGGGCGGCGCTCGCTGCCCAGAAGGCCTAGGAAGAAGGCCGAGCTCGGGCAGAGATTATTCGTTGTATGGTAAACCTGTAGGCAGTCGTTGCATTTCATGAGGCTTTGGGTTTGGTTTCCTGCAGAGCCGCTGGAGCTTCGGTGGGTCCAGCATCAGTCTGTTTCCGAAGGGGTGAGGCAGGAGCCTGACGAGGTAGGGGGCGAGTGGATCAAACGAGAGCAAACGAGCGCTAGCCTTCGTGCCGGCGAACGTGTGGGTCTCGAGCCGCGCGCACCGTGTCCAGAAGTTGCGTAGCTCACAACTTCCATAGGCGTCCCCTCCGCCATTGCAATGTCCTCCTCACGGTAGCCGCACGCGCGTACGTCGCTGCCGCTCCTCTGTCCCGAAGCTCTAACCCAGCCGCGGGCACGACCTGCGACTGTTTGGTTCCCTTGCAGCAACCTGGGGGAGCCCTAGGGTAGACGGCATCCACCAACCGTTTTCCCAGCGGTTAACGCCTCGTTATATCAGTCGGTAGATAGTTTGACTCTTACTACTTAAGATATCAAAATGTCATGGGTTCGAGCCCCATACGAGGCTGAAGCGTGTGTCGTCAGTCGGCACCGCCTCTTTTTTTCCCTTTGGCGCCTTCGGCGTTGCCAGGTCGCGGGAAAGGGACCTGGAGTGGCCGCGCCGAGGTGAGGGGCAGAGCCGGCGGAGATGAGCCGCAGGACCCGCGGAGAGAAGCCGCAGCCCTCTCAATAGCTCAGTTGGTAGAGCGCCGGACTGTAACTGTTACCACACATCCGTCGGTCCCCTGTTCGAATCAGGGTTGGGAGAGCGACTCGACCCGCGAGGAACCGCGGGTTCGAGAACGGCATTTTTGATGGAGGAGGTCGACGGGAGGACACAGGCCGATGGCATCTGGATCCCTCGCAGGAGGCGAAGGGCCGTGATGCGGGACACACTCGACATCGGGAGGACTGTGTTCCTAGATCTCTGAGAGCAGCTGGGGATAGACAGTGGCCCGTTCCCCTGGCATCAGCGACGCAGCGTTGCGTCGAAGCGGTCCTAGAGCACGTCCGGGACATCGACATCGGTCAACCGCGATATCCGTATATCCTCACCGCATGGCGCGCGGATCCGGCTCGACTTCGTTATCTTCGGATCCGAGCCGCTCCCACTCGACCGACGGACGGGGCCCGCATGGTCGCCATTCCGGCGTTGCATGTCGTCGCATCGCCCACTGCTCTCTGGACTATATATCGAGGCCTTGTCGAGGGCAAGGCTGTCCTGGCCTTGATCATCACGCGCTCCGCGACGACACTTGGACTACGTTTCCCTCGCGATCTCGAGCTCCCTCTCCCTCCCCCTCTCCCATCTTCAATACGCCGGCGACCGGCACCCAACTTCGCTCCGCTCCGCATTGCACATGACAGGCATCACGCTCGACGCGGTCGTCGCTGCCGCACCCGCGGACGTGCGCGAGTGTCTCGACGACGAGACGCTCGCATTCCTGCGCACAGCCGTCGGCGACAAGACCGAGGCCGACGATGTGCGTCGCGCGGTCACCCCGTTCCTCGGCATGACGCCGAAGCAGCTTGATGCCATGTTCGCCAAGCTGTCCGTCTCGGAACCGGTGCCCCCTGCGTCGTCGTCGTCAACGTACATCTCTGAGGAGGCTTCAACAGCTGCGTCAAACAGGGACAAGAAGGACAAGAAGGACAAGAAGGACGCGGCTGGGCCCGCGGCGCCGCAGGTCCAGGCGTACTCGCAGCAGTCGCGCTTCCACACAGCGACGGTCACGACCCTGTCCAAGGAGGTCGACCTGCGAGGGGTCAATGTCACCATCGGCGACCGCGAACTTCTGGTCGACACGCGCCTGTGGCTCAAAGCTGGCACGCACTACGGCGTCGTCGGACGCAATGGGGCCGGCAAGTCAACTCTGCTCTCCGCGATCGGGGGCGGCGCGCTCGTGGGTTTCCCAGAGAACATCCGAACGCTGTACGTGCAGCAGCTGGACATTGTCGACACGGCGGACAGCGTGCTGGATACCGTTCTGGCTGCGGACACGGAGCGGCAGAAGCGGGTGGACGACGTGCACGCGCTCGAGGAGGCAGTGAACGACCCCGAGGCGCTCAAGGCAGCTATCGATGCGTATATTGCGCGCCTCGCGGGGGAACGCGTCGCGGCAGCGCAGAAGACGGCGACCCTGCGCAGCGGAAAGCGCGGCAAGACCGCGCGCGGCGTCGCGCTCAAGGCCGAGCAGACGATGCTGGCCACGGTCCGCGCCGAGGTGTACGGCATGGAAGACCCGCAACCGCCAGACACGGCGGTGGCCGCAATCATCCTGGCGGCGCTGTATGCGGAGCTCGATGAGATGGGGGCTCATTCTGCCGAAGCACGGGCACGTTCGATCCTGACCTCACTGGACGTGGACGAGAAGATGCAGGACGGCGCCGTGCGCAAGCTGTCGGGTGGCTGGCGTATGCGCGTGGCCCTCGCCAAGGCGTTGTTCGTCGAGCCAGACGTGCTGCTGCTCGACGAGTGCACCAACCACCTCGACCTGGCGGCGCTGGCGTGGCTGCAGGGCTACCTCCAATCGCTCGAGGACATTACGGTCGTGTGCGTGTCGCACGACCGCGACTTTCTCAACGCCGTCTCGCACGAGATCATCCGGCTCAAGGACAGGCAGCTCACATACCACCCGGGCAACTACGACGCGTACGAGCAGAACGAGGACGAGCTGCGCCGCAAGAAGGAGCGGCAGCACGCGGCGCTCGAGCGACGGCGCGAGCATGTGCGCAAGAGCATTGAGAAGTTCAAGGCCCACGCGCGCGCCACGGCCGACGACAAGGTGCTCGGCCAGGTCGCGTCGCGCGCCAAGAAGCTCGAGCGTATGGCCGGCGTCGACAAGACCGAAGACGGGAAGCGCTTCAAGGTCTCGTACTGGGCCGGCTACCATGCCACGGTGCGACCAGAGATCGAGCTCATCAAGGAGGAGAAGCAGGTCGATCTCAAGCTCCCGCAGCCGGAGACCTTGCCGGGCAACGGACCGGTGCTCTCCCTCCACGCGGCGTCGTTCTCGTATCCCGGCAAGAAGCACCGCGTGCTCAAGAGCGTCTCGCTCTCGCTGATGCACGGCGACCACATCGCCGTCGTCGGGCTGAACGGGTGTGGCAAGTCGACGCTTGTGCAGCTCCTGAGCGGCGCGCTCGCGCCGACGCACGGGCGGGTGGAGCGGCACGCGCGCCTGCGTATCGGGCACTACACGCAGCACTTTGTCGACGAGCTCTCGAGCGAGCGGCGGAGTGCGCTCGTGCTCCTGGCCGACCGAGCACGCAGGGCCAACACGGGCGCGGACGGCATCGTCGCTGAGCCCAAGGAGGGCGACCTGCGCAAGTGGCTTGGGTCGTTCGAGCTGGGCGGCGCGCTGGCGACGCGCGCGGTGCACACGCTCTCCGGCGGGCAGCGCGCGCGCGCGGCCATGGCCCTCATGCTGTACGACCGCCCGCACATGCTGCTCCTCGACGAGATCACAAACCACCTCGACATGTATGCCGTGCAGGGCCTCGTGGCGGCGCTCAACGAGTACGAGGGCACGGTGGTGCTCGTGACGCACGACCGGCATTTTGTCCGCGAGACGGCCGACGAGGTGTACGCGCTTGAGAGCGGGAGGCTCGCGCTGCTGGAGGGCATTGACGAGTACGTTGCGCAGTTTGACGACTAGCGGGGAGGTGGGGGGGAGACACGACTCACGAGACGACGCGACAACCCACTCCATGTCATGACATAGCGTAACAGCGCGTAGCGCACAGCACATACCTTGCGAATGTAGATACAGTTACAGCATCCCGGAACCTCGCAGCGCATCCGTCTCGAACGCTCAGACCTCGACCTTGCTAGATCTGGGGCCGCACGCCGCGCGCCGTGAGGAGTTTCTCGGTGCGGAACTTCTCGTACACGCCCTCGCGCGTGCTCGTCCGCAGCCAGTCGGTCGCGGCCATGAGGGCGTCGCAGATGGCGCGCAGGTCGCTGTGGGCGGCGTCGGCGGCGTCCGCGGCGCCCCAGCGGAAGGTGCGCGAGAAGCCCGGGACGGGGCCCGCGATGGACCCCTCGGGGGCGAAGACGGCGTACGGCGTGTTTGTGTGCGGGGTGTCGGCGGCGTGCTCGTCGCCGTCGTCGTCCATGTCCTTCGAGTCAGCGATCCGGTGGTGGTTCAGAGCAAGGCGCAGGCGCAAGCCGCAAGCAAGGCCGGCAAGGATTCCCTTCCATCTTGCTTGCGGCCTCCCGGTTCCCTCTCACTCACAGGCCCAGGACTGGCACTCAAGATGCCCCAGGCGCCGAGCGGGTCGCGCCCAAACACGGTGGTCAGGTCGCGCACAACCGCGGCCTGCACGGCCAGCAGCTCGTTGGTCGTGAGGGCGTCCGCGTGCGTGAGCACGGGCAGGACGTTGCCGCGCACGGAGAAGCGGCGGATCTGGGAGCTATCAGGGGACGTCACTACCCGTATACCCACGGCCTCAATGTCCTCGACGGGGAAGCGCGCGTCGACGTCGCCGGCCAGGAGGCGGCTCTCCGGCCGCGCGCCCTTGGCGGGCGGCTCGGCGATGGCGTCCCAGTCAATCTCGATGGTCGGCGGCTGCACCAGCACGGTCCGCGCGTCGACGACGTACACGACTGCGGTGAGCGATAGCTCGGCATGTCTCGGCATATCCTGAGGCGACTCACTGAGAGTGACCAGCTCGGCGCCGTCCGCCTTGCGGCGCACGACCTTGGACTCCTCGCTCAGCTGGTGCGCAAGGCGGTCCTCGACGATGCCGATGAGCGCGCCCAGTGCTCGTCCGCGTTTCGCGGGCTCTGCAGCAGGAGGGGGCAGGCCGGGCGTGTCGAGGATGACGAGCGAGCGGCGCTCGCGCGCCGACACGATCTCGTGCCGCAGCACGCTCGTCGTCGGGCCCGCCCGCGTCATTGCGCGCGGCGCGGCGGGGTCCAGCACACCGGTCAGCGCGTCGATAAAGCTGTGGGGTGAGTGTCTCGCTGGACGGGGTTCCGAGGGTGTGTCTCTGGCAAGATGTCGGACAGGCGCGGGGCCGCGCGATGCGATGCGACGCGACGCGCCGACCCGCGACGCGCCGCGCGTATCCACCGCCGGACAGTGTTCACGCACCTCGTCTTGCCCGAACCGGTGGGGCCGACGACCATGATGGTCAGCGCGGCCTGGCGCCGCGTCTTGCTCCGGCGCGGCACCAGCGGCTTGGTCCCCGCGAACGCGCTCGGCGGGTTGCTCGCGGGACTGCCGGTCGGGCTGCCGAACGGGCGATGGAAGCTGGTGAGGGGGTTGCCGTTCGCGTCGCGGACGCGGCTGGGCATGCGGCCGACGTCGGGGCCGCTCGGGCTGCGCTGCGGCGCCGCCTGCGGCGGCGGGTGCGCGCCGGGGGCACCGGCCGCGTCGTGGCTGCTGAGGCTGCTGTGCGAGTGGCGGCTGTGGCTGTGGTAGCTGTCCGAGGCGTAGCCGTACGGGTAGCGCGCGTTCGGGGGCGACACGCCGAGGGCGCCGGTGTTCGGCGCGTCGCCGCCGTGCCCGTTGGAGCTCGGCGGGGGGCCGTAGTTGATCTGCTGGCCGGCAGCAGTCGGGTCGACGCCGGGGGCGACGCGCGGCATCGCCGCCCACGACGCGGCGTCGATGAGCGGCTTGGTCACGTCGGGGAGGGAGAGCTGGCCGATCGCGGGGGGCGCGGGGGGCACGTCAGGCTCGCGCTGGCGCGACGGGCGCCGGAGGAGGGAGATGGGCATGGGGGGGCGGAGAAGAATGGCGGCGGTGAAGACGGCGGTCTGCAGGACGGCGGTGGTCGCGACGGCGCAGTTCTCAGATGGTGCTGATGTGTGATACCCTCCGGACTCGGCGCGGCGCGCGCGTCGAGGTCTTGGGCGCGTCGGACTGGATACCAGGCGAGAACGGCAGGGCCTGCCTGTCGAGAGAGATGTACTGCACTAGAGACGACCAAGGTTGGTCGGTCGCTTCGAGTGAAACGCGCGGCAGGGGGGTCGCGACACTCGAAACGCTCGCCGCGGTGCAGCTGCCCTCGCCTGCGAGGATAAGCTCCGGCGCTCGGGGAGCGGGGTCGGCGGGGTCGGCGTGGGGGAGAGCGTGTGCAGCGGCGGAGAGCACGGCGCTGCGGGCAGTGGGAGAGGACAGAGAGAGAGGACGGTGAGGACATGGGTCGAGAGGCGAGATGTGGGCGAAGGGTTGCCGCCACCGGTGGCCGCCGTCGCTGCCGTTGTCGTTGTCGCTGCTGCTGTCGCTGGTGCTGCCGCTGCCGCGACCGCTGCCGCTGCCCCCTGCACTGCACCCTCGATCGAGACCCATGCGGGACGCAGACCACGCACAGCGCGCAGCGCTGCCGGCAGACCCCCCGAAGCGGCAGTGGTCGTCGCAAGGGGCTCTGTGGCCCGAGCGTCTCATCATGGGTGCTCGATCGGCCAGCTCGCCGCCTGCTCGCCGTGTACTCGCCGCCTGCTCCCCGTCCTGCTCCCCGCTCGGCCGTCGTCGTGCGTCTCCCGCGCAAGCCATCAGGAGGGTTCTTGGGGCCTGCCGGGGTCTCCTCGCGCTGCGGCCCCGATGCTCGAGGTCGCATGTGGCGAGGGAGAGAGCGTGGACGATGTCCCCCTCGCGTAGGATAAGCTCTGTGCTGCGACATCAAGAGCGCGAGTGTGTTTCAGCAGCCTGGGGTGTGGGGTGGCCTGTGAGCTGAGCGTCCTGCGAGCCGCCTGCGAGCCGCCTGCAGCCTGCTTGCTCTGCAGTCTCTGCAGTCTCTGCATCTCTGCAGTCTCGTGCACTGCTTGGCCACAGCAGCGAGCAGGCGACAGCGACCACCACAGGGCATCGCGGGCCGTCGTCGACGGGCCCAGCGACGCCTGCTCCGCCTTGACCTCCGCGGGCCGCGTTGCGGGCCGCACCAGCCAGAACTGCCGCCCTTCTGGTCTCCTAGTCAGTCCGTCAGTCCGTCCCCCACGACAGTGCCCTGGCGCGCGCGCCGCCGCAGAGCTTGGATCAGGTGCATGGCAGTGTTCTAAGGATATCAACGAGTGTGGTGACTGGTGGCGCAGAGGCCACCACCAGCGCCGGCAGGCCGCGCCGCCCCGTCTAAACAGGATGGGGCGACTGAGGCATCGATGGAGCCGCAGCATCTATCGCTGCGCTGCTCCCTCTCTCTCTCTCCCCGCGGCTCACGCAACGCACGACAGCTCGGCCTTCTCGATGAGCGCAATGCCCGCGCCGAGGGCCCAGCCGAGCTCGACGCCGTTGATCTTCTTGTCGACGAGCAGGTTGCGGTCCTCGTGGATCTCGTAGCCAAGGCCCAGGAGCACGTGCATAAACGTGAGGTCGAGGCAGTACTCTGGGCGGTCCTTGAGCTCGTCCATCGCCACGGCGTCGTCGCCCCAGCGCTCAGCCCAGGTGGAGGGGCCGGCGCAGACATCCTGCGCCATGGTCTTGAGCTCGCTGAGCGTGAGCTTGCCGGCACCCTTGGTGTTCTTCGGGAGCAGCGGCTGGATGCGGTCGGTAAAGTACGACAGCGCAAAGAAGTCGCCCTGTTTGAACGTGTCGATGAGCGCCGGCTGGTAGATGCCGTTGAACGAGCAGGGCTTGACCTCGCAGATACTGGTCGTCAGCACGAGTCTCCATACGGTTGCCACCCTCCACTCACGCATCCTTGGCCATGACGAGCTCGACAACACGCTTGCACGCGTCGTAGCCGCCGTTGCCGCCGTGCATGGTAACAGTAACAGCCGAGCGTCCGGGCGGGTCGAGCTCGATGCGGCGGGTGGAGCCGCGCGTGAGACACGGGTTGGACACCTTCTGGTCCTCGCTGAGCGAGTCCCAGTTGACGCTCGACTGCTGGAAGCTCCAGTAGAAGGCGATCAGGTTGTGCACCGAGCGGCGCGCGCGCATGAGGCCATAGTCGAGATGCGAGTGCTGGTAGAGGGTAAAGTTCTTGCCGCCAAAGCGCAGCTCGTACTTGTGGTCGCCGTCGGCCAGCTGCTCCTCCTTGTGCTTGTCGGCGGACTCGGTGTCGTCGTACTTTGGCTCAAACACAATCTGCGTCGACGCGCCGCCGAGGTCCATGACGGCCACCGTGTCGGTGCTCTCGACGCCCTCGCCAATCTTGCCCAGCAGGTAGTTGGAGGTGATCCACGCGTAGACACCCTCGTCCTTGCCCTCCATGATCTCGACGGCCTTGTCGTTGTAGACCGAGTAGGGCCAGTTGGTGCGGAGGCGCGCGCGGACGGCGTCGAGAATCGCGGTAGCGTCGTTGTCGCCGTTCTTGTCGAGGAGGCGGAGACCGGCGGTCGCCTTGACCTCGACGGGGGTGCAGCTGCGGAGCGACTCTGGGACGACGCGGTTGGCCTCCTCGAGCAGCGGGTCGAGCGACTCGGCGGCCTTTTCGGCCTGCTTGGCGTAGCTGGAGAGGCCCGGCTGGAGCTGCTTGAACGTCTCGTACTCGAGCTGCGGGGAGGGCCCGCAGTTGTGGAACTTGTAGACGTGGATGCGCGAGCCGGTCGAGCCCGCGTCGATCGTCAGCGCGTACTGCACGAGGGGCTTGTCGCCGTGGGCCTTGGAGCAGTGGGTAGTGCCGGCGGCGTTCGGGTCGGTCTCAAACGACGTGGGGTGGGCGCCTGGAGCGTCGCCCTGGGCGTCGGCGTCGGCCGCGGGCGCGGTGTCGTCCTCGGGGTCCTCGTCGTCGGCGTCGGCGTCGGCGCCGGGGGCGATCTTGTCAAAGCTCGTCGGCGTCTTGTCGCCGTCGAGGTCGGGGTTGCCGAGATCGATGGGGAGAATGTGGACCTTGTCCGCGCCCTGCGCGGGCTCGTTCTCGGGCTCGGGGCGGAAGGGCGGGCTGCCGTAGCGCAGGTCGTCTTCGGCGGTCGGGTGCTGGACGGGCGCGGGGGTCGCGAGGGGCAGCGCCTGGTCGACGGCGGCGGGGGAGCGGCCGACGACGCTGTACCCGACAAAGACGA
This sequence comes from Apiotrichum siamense, assembly GCA_023653615.1. Lineage (NCBI taxonomy): Eukaryota > Fungi > Basidiomycota > Tremellomycetes > Trichosporonales > Trichosporonaceae > Apiotrichum > Apiotrichum siamense. The sequence goes on along the minus strand of JALJEG010000053.1, from coordinate 4,830 downwards.
GCACGGCGGCGCCGGTGCCGAGGAGCAGGTAGCGCTTCCACGTCGGGAGCCCGCCGCCGGTGCGCTTGCGCGGGTGGCCGTTGGCGGACGTGGGGAGCGGCGAGTACTTGCGGCTCGTGAACATGGTGGGGGGCGGGGGCGGGGGCGCGTCGGTCGTCGGGGGGTGTCTCGAGAGCGACGAGGCGCGGGCGCGGCGTCGAAAGGACGAGGCGAGCTGCTGGCCGCCGTGGGGCAGGGCCGGCGATAGGGGCGGGGGGGAGGGCGAGCGCGACGGCGCGGCCGAGGAGAGCGAGGTGGTGGACGAGGGGAGGAAGGGGGTGGTGGACGAGGGGGCGGCCAGGTGGTCCGGGGCTGCCATGCACTGGAGCAGGAAGGAGGGTGCTGATCGGGGGGATCTCGTGGGGGGCGGGGTCGCCGGGGGCCGTCTGCGGAGGACAACGAACGACAAGGAGCGTGGAGAGAGCAGTCCGAAGACATGGTCTGGTGGCGACGGCGTGGACCCCGATAGCGGTGGCACGTCGCAGGCGGACTGAAAATCCCACCCCAGCAAAAAAGGCACTCCCGGCGCCGTCCCGGCCATTGCGGCGATTCAACAGCAACCCCATGCACGATAGCAAGCATGGTCGCGCTGCAGGAGGCGGAACGCGGAGCGCGGAGCGCAGAGCGCAGAGCGCAGAGCAGTGTGCAGGGCATGCATCGCGTCTACTTGAAGAGACAGGAGGGAGACACGGAGAGAGAGAGATAAGGGATGGCGACTCGGGGAGAGGGTCGCGACAGGACAGCTACAGTGGGCTTGGAGGCCGCTGCCCGGCATGGGGTCACTGTCCATTGCTGTCGCCGCGGTCGGCCTCGGGGGTCGGCGATGCCGCGCGTTCGGTGGCGGGGGAGCGCTCCGCCGCCGTCGGGCACGCGGGAATGGTGGCCGCGGCGGAGCTCGCGGCGGAGCTCGAGGCGGAGCTCACGGCAACGCTTGCCACAGAGCTCGCGGCGGAGCTCACGGTACTGCTCACCGCACTGCTCACCGCACTGCTCACGCCGGGCTCTGCACAGGTCAGTAGACAGAACCCAGAACCCCAGCCGCCCTCCCCAGACACGCACCGTCCGAGCCCCCAAGGAGAGCCGGGTCGCGGTGGTTGGCAGCATCCACAAGACGTGCCATGCCAACCGCCGGCGGGTCGAGGCGATACGACGTGTACACATTCTTCAGAAAGTCGGCACCCAGGATCCAGTCGACGTTGCTCGTCGCGATCATGCCCAGGATGAACCCGCCCTGGAGCGAGCCGGTGCAGTTCTTGCCGTCGTCGCTGCGGTACGCGACGAGGTCGCCGGGGTACACCTCGTACTCGACGCCGCCAAACGTCCACACGACGGTCGTGTTCGCGAGCGCGTCGCACGGGAACTCGTACGCCCAGAAGTTGTTGCCATACGTCGAGTTGGTCGTCCCCGGGATCTGCTCGTAAAAGTCGCGCACCTGCGCGATGCTGCCGTACGACAGGCTCGTGCCCGTGTCGACAATGGCGTTGTTGCCCGCAGCGCGCGAGATGTTCTGCCCGTTGACGGCCAGCGCGTCGAGCTGGACCGTCCAGTACGGCCGCTGCATCTCGACCTTGGGGAGCCAGTTGAGCTCGCCGCTGAACAGCGCGCGATTGTAGCCGCCCATGACAAACTGGCCGCCGGGGCCGCTCGAGTAGCCGCCAGACGTGTTGCCCCGGGGCCGCAGGTCGCGCTCGAGGTAGATGCTGAACGCGCGGGTCTCAAAGTCGGTCGCCTCGAGGATGTTCTGCCACGCGGGCTTGGGGTGGTTGCCCAGCGGCCACGAGAGGCCGAGCAGGCCCTGCGTCTTGTAGTCGTTGAGCAGATGGACCGCCGTGCTGTTGATGACGACCAGGTCCTGGTGCTCCTGCGAGACCGTGTCAAACGACACCCTGTCCGTGCCCCACGTCCCGGTCGCGACCCCCGAGCCGAAGGCGAGCACAACGCCCGTGTGGTTGTCGCGCCAGGTGGACGACGCCGCGGGGTCGAACAGCGGCTGGCCGGTGCAGGTCGTCGTGTTGCACGCGTTGCCCATGACCCACAGGTCGGGCGAGCCCGTGTCGATGGCGAGCGAGAACGTTTGGGGGGGCGTGCTGGGCGTCAGTCGGCGGAGCAGGCGCCCAAGGGGACGAACCCAATGTCCACATCAATGTCGTACAGCCGGTCGCGGTTCCAGTTGATCAGCTCGGCGCGGTCGTCGAGGCTGCGCTTGCGGTGGGCGGCACGCGGGGCCTTGCGGATGGGGAGAAAGACTGGCGAGGTCGCGGCGCGCGGCTGGTGGCCGTGGGGGATGTTGACGAGCACGGGATGGTGCTCGGGAACCGGGGTTGCGGTGGCCGTCGCGAGGGCTGCGACGATGGCGGCCGTGCCGGCCAGGAGGCAGGGGCCCATGTGGGGATGAAGGCAGGAGGGGGGGGAGGGGGGAGGAGGGGGGGTCAGCGAGAGAGGGACGACCGGTAGGCCAAAGGAGACCTAGCGAGAGGGAGAGGTGCTACTGGCACAGCCCGTCGCCAGTGCCCTATATGCCATTCATCCTCGCGCTGGAGATAGGACTCCGGCGTCCATGTCCCCGGATGCGCACTCCGCGGAGCGCCGTCGTGAGGCAACAAGCGCGGCACTGCGTCGCTCCCAGCACAGGCAACGCGGCCCCCAGCCATCTCCGCCAGCGCGACGCGACTGAGCTCCGTCTCTCGGCGACCGCGGCAGCTGGGCGGCCCCTCGTAGTTTATACTCCATTCTCGTGTTTGGATCTGGCCGTAGTCGGCGTCTCGCGACTAGACGTCCGACGGCGACTCGGTCGCTGGATCGTCCGACGACGCGGCGTCGGCAAGCGACATGGAACCGCGTCGTCGCCGCCGTCCCTGCGGGCAGGCCCCCAGGCCCCAGGCTCCAGGCGACGAGGGGACGCCAAAGCTACAGGCCCAGATTGCAGCGAAGCCAACGTGGACTGGTGTCTGCAGCCATCGCTCCGATCACGGCGACGCGTTGCCTACGGCCTGCGGCGCGTCGCGGCTGCCTGGGCGTCAGTAACTCGCCGCTACCCCTTCTCCATCGGTGCTAGGCAGAGATAATGCGCGAGCTGGACACTTGGGCGTGAGAGTGAGTTTGTGACGCGTGTTGGGCACCAGGAGGACCGCGTCGCGTAGCCTCGTGCCAGTGTTTCGCGCTAGCCCGATCGACATTCAGCGCTGTGGCATCGACGTGATAGCACGATGATGCCGATGCTAGTGGTGGGCCAGTGGCCTAGTCTGCGACTAGATCGCGCTACACGATCACTGGTCGCGACTGACAGCCATCAGATCCGTGCAAGCTGCAGAGGGGACCCGGCAGCGGTTCGTGACAAGCGGTTCGGGCTGTCGAGCTGCTCCGAGACGGAGTGTCGAGCGGCAGCTGGCCGGCCCATGTGGATACTCAGGGCCACCCCTCACCAATGACACTCTTAGCGGCGCACACGCAGCCCGCGCGATCAAAGCAGCCGAGCCCAAGGACTGGGCCAATGGCTGTCCCGCGCGTTGAAGAGAGCTGGACTTGGAACTTGGAACTTGGACCTTGGACCTTGGAGCTTGAACTGGGAGCTTGCAACTTGGAACCTGGAACTTGCAACTTTGCAACTGGAACTCGGACCCGGGCCTTCGCTTGAGCCGCCGTCAAACATGCACCGTAACATCATCGTGATCTACATGCCGAGACCAGATCCTGTACGCCAAGTCATGCCGAGGACGCGCAAGTGGACTCTACCAGAGACCGCCAGTGGACTGCCCTGTCAGTTGCGTCTCGCGCACCCGCGCACGGCTCACTCACCTTCTGGTTCAGAGGCTTCTTACCGCCAGTGGGCGCACGCGCAGCCTCGCGGTCCGCGTCGGTCTCGTCCTCGTAGCCGCCAAAGAACGCGGCACCGAGCTGCGTCGCGCCGCCAGGAGCTGTCTGTCAGCACACGGTCCGCAAGCCGCCGACCGCAACACACCCTGGTGGACCTTGCGAGTGGGACGGAAGTTGGGAGGGGGATTGGAGACGCGCTCGGCCTCCGCCTTCTTGTCGTCCGGAATGTCCTCGATGTGGGCGCCGCCGTCGACTTCGGGCTCGACGTGGAGCTTGAGGTGCTCCATGCGGTCAATGTCGACATCGACGCCGGGGCCGCCGTCGGCGGGAGGGGCGAGCGAGAGCGCGTCCGTCTCCTCGTACTCCTCACCGTAGAGCTTGAGGCTCTGCTTGCCTCCAGGAGGGTCGACGACCTTGCGGGTGGGGCGGGCAACGTTGTCAGAGCCGGAGCCGTTGCCGTTTCCAGACGCCTTGGGCTCGTCGTGCGAGGGGTCGGCGATTTCCGCCTGCAGCGTCAGACTCTGAACGGGACGACAGCGGGACTCATACATCGACGAGGTCGACGACGGCGGCGTCGGTGGCGGCCTTTGAGAAGCGGCCAAAGGTAGCGTACTCTGCGGGGTCAGCGGCCATCACGGCACATCCGGACGTGCACTCACTGGGCTAAAGGTGGGGATCCCGATGGCGTGTTGCACGCGGCGGAATTTGGTGAGCATTTGGCCTGCCGGCGCCCGGTTGAGACGTACGAGCTTTTGGATCTCTGTAAAGTTGGTGCCGACGGTGACCTGGCACGACCTGGGGGGTCAGGCGAGCGGGAACAGGCGACTTACTTTAGGAACTCGAGGAGCGAGCGCTTCGAGAAGACAATCTTGTCACTGGCGGGTCAGGGGGGGGGGGGGGGGGGGGGGGGGGTCTTTCTCCCCCCCTCCTTCTCCCGGGGGGGGTGTCCCGCGGGGGGGGGGGCCCCGGGCGCGGGGG
>JALJEG010000052.1:0-160428 GCA_023653615.1 Apiotrichum siamense | reverse complement strand
GGGGGGGGGGGCGGGGGGGGGGGGGGGGGGGGGGGGGGGGGGGGGGGGGGGGGGGGGGGGGGGGGGGGGGGGGGGGGGGGGGGGGGGGGGGGGGGGGGGGGGGGGGGGGGGGGGGGGGGCGCCGACGGAGCCGCTGGTGGAATCCGCGCGGGTGAGGGCCCAGGCGGCGGTGGAGGCGGAGGAGGCTGTGGTGTTGCAGACGCTGGCGGCGGGCGGACGTGGCGGCCCGGCGGCAGCGCTGGCGCGGGCGCCTCGTCCTCGTCCTCGATGAAACGGGACGATGGAGGTGCGGGTGCGGGCTTGCGGCGCGACGTCGGCGGCGGGGGTGGCCCGCGCTTCGGTGCCGGCGGGACAGAGGGTGGTGCTTGCTCGGACGATCCCGCGTTCGCAGCCATGATTGCGTCGATGCCGCCCTGCTGCGCGACATAGTCCTTGATAAACGCCTCGTTCTTCTCAATGTCCTTGGCTGAGATGCCCTTCATGCTCAGCTGCTCGAGGAGCACCTGCCAGCTGGGGTCGACATTGTGCGACGAAAAGCCCTTTTCGGCATCGTAGCCCATGTGCGAGACGTGCTTGAACTCCTTTGGCTTGCCGATCATGGCCTTGTCGATTCTGCCCTTGAGGCGCTTGCCAAAGCTCTCCTTCTTGCCACTGTCGCCGCTAGCCGCCTTTGTTTTGGCTGGGGGATCAGTACGGCCCCTCCGCAGGAGGGCGACTCACTGGCATATTTGGACCGGTTTGCGACCTTTTTGTAAAACTCGTGGGCCTCGGTCTCGGACGCGAACACGAAGGCGATAGTAGCATCCTGCCAGTCAGCAACAATGTCGTTACAGTGGAGAGAGAGAGAGAGAGAGGCGGGTAGTAGGGGTGCACAACGTCTGCGCACACCCCGCGCCCTTCCCCAACGCCCGTCCTTGCGCACACCGCCGCGGCGGCCAGCACTCACGTCGCCAGCCCACGAGTGGAAGAACGGCTTGTCCTGGTTATACTCGATCTCGTTCGGCAGCTCATGCTCCCACACGACGCCGCGGCCCGTCTGCGCAGTCAGCACCTCCGCCCTCCGGGCACCGCTGACACCTCGCTTGGGACATTGACGGGGTGGGTGCGTCCGGCTCCTCGGAATCGACGCAGACGCGCGCGCCGGACCGTGCGCCACCCATCCCCGCAGCAGTGCACAGCCCCGTCGCCGCTCGCATATTCACCGCAACGTCGACGACGCGGAACCACAGCCCGCCGCGCGCCTTGTCGGCCACAAACACCAGTGCGCCGGTCGCGCCGCCATAGCTCCATCTGGGTGGTCAGCGCGGCGGCGTGCGGCCCGGCCTGCGGCGCGCGGCGCCTACCTACGTCGATGCGCCGGGCTTGGCCGTGTACACGCGGGCGACGGCGGCGGTGACAATCTTGTTTGTGGACGACGACGTGGGGATGGCCTTTTTCACCTTGGCCTTGTCGTCGGCACTGAGGAGCGATGAGCCGCCCATGGTCGTGGATGAAGCGGGGTGGGCGATGTGGAGATGTTGCAAGATGATGGATGCGGGATGATGGGTCGAGTGACCGAACGCTGCTGACGACGTAACCGTGGGGTCGCCTCCGGGGTGGTGTGGGTCACGTGACCATCACCGGGTGAGGTTGTCCGTCGCGTCGAGCTCGACAGCGGCCAAGACGCCTGTCAGGTCAGAGTAATGAGGCAGAGGTGTGGTGGCCTCGACGCGATGCACCAGCACTCGCGAACATAGTATTTTACATGCTTCAACCGATACAAGAATCTGTGATACTCTCTGTCTCTCTCTCTGTCTCTGTCTCTCTCTCTCTCTCTCTCTCTCTCTCTCTCTCTCCATGTTGTCTGTTGGCCCGGTTACTCCGGCTGCTATCTCTCGGATTATCAATGTGTCGACCACACCGCGCACGCTGCCGGCACGCAGGTGGGGGTTTGATCGAGGTCGTATTTTATGGCTGTGCCGGCGTCTCGTCCGCCTTCTGCGCTTCGGACGGCGCCGCCACGGCCGCCGCCGCGGCAGCCGCCGCCGCCGCCATCGCGGGGTCCGCGTTCTCGACGGCTGTCTCGGCCTGCGAGTCGGCAAGTGCGCCGGCAGCCGCAGGAGGCTGCACGTGGGTCTCGTTCTGGTGCTTTTCCGCCATGCGGTGCGCGCGGTTCATCTTGGCCATCTGACGCGACGCACGGGCCAGGTTGTCCAGCGCAATCTGCGTGCGGCCGCCCTCCATCTCGCCGTGCACGTCCTGGTCGCGCCTCTCCCAGTCGGCATCAGTGATGGTCAGGGCGTCCTGAGGGGTGACGACCGATGCCGACATGTTCTTTGAGATGGTGAGGACTGCGGTGCGGAGCGCGTGCGACTCGATCGTCTTTGCCTCGAGGTCCTGGGCACGTCAGTCGTGTGGTTTGGAACACTCGCCAGAGGCCAGCAAGACGCACCAGGGCCAACTGCTCGATGCGGGCTTCGGCCACCTGCAGACGGGCACGGGTCGTCGCCAGCGCGGCGGCGTCGGCCTCGAGCTGCTTGATCTTCTCCTCACGGCGGCGGCGGAAGATCTGTTGCGCCTTGCGGTTCTGCTCCGCACGGGACGCCTTCCTGCGGGGGTCAGTCCTTGGGTCGCCGGAGACGAGATGGGATACGGATACCTACGTGAGCTTGCCCCCCCCACGTCCACGGCCCGCGCTCGCTTTCTCAGACTCGGACTGCACCGCGTCCGCTGGCCCGGTGTTGCTCGACGCCGGATTGTTGGCGGCGGCAGCGGCCGTGGCAACAGCGATCACCGCATCCATGCCCGAGACGTCTTCGGCAGCAGCGGGCGTCGGAACAGCGGCAGCGAGGGCCTGGGAGGAATCGGCACCATCGACCGCTTCAGCCCCAGGGGCGGCTCCCGCTGCCCCAGCGCTCGCGGCCGCAGCGGCCGTGACGTCGTCAATCGTAACCGCAGTGTAGTCTTGGAGGAACGAGGACTGCTCCCCAGGCGCCATGTTGTCTCCCCTGGCGCGCTTGTCGCGGTGAACGGTAATGTCGTCCATGTCCTTCCACCCCGCGCGCTCGTGCAGTGCCTTGCGGCGCTTGCCCCCCATCTCGCCGCGGTCCGTCAGGCTGACGGACACGGCCTCGGTACCCAGGGCGGCAGGGAGACCACTCAGCGGGGTGAGGTAGCGGGCGTCCGGAGGCGGGGGCAGCGAGGCGAGCGCGTCCGGGATCGGCACCGACGTGTCGATGGGCGAGCCCGGGGCGGGTGCGTCGATGGGTAGGGCCTCGCCGCCGGCGGGATGCGCCGGGCTGGTGATGCCGTGGGCGCGCTTCGCCCACATGAGGCGGTAGGCATCGGTGTTGTTGAGGCTCGATGCGGCCGCGGTGATGGCGGGGTCGTGCTCGGAACGCCCGCCCTCGGCGTGGCCGTCCGCGCCGCCGTTGGCCTGCTGCTGCGCGCCGACGGCCTCGGGATACGGCAGCTGGCCCGCGGCCTCATGCAGGTCTGGGGCAAGTGTCAGGAGGGCTTGGAGGGGGAGACAGGAGTGTGATGGCTGTGACGGCCGTGCTGGCCGTGCTGGCCGTGCCGGCTGCAGAAACGCGTCGGGTGGATGTGGCCTACGCGGGCGCGACCCTGGGCGCGGCACTGCACGTACAGGTCAGGATTGCGACACCATCCTCGTCTGCGGCGGACGGCTGCGGGGGCTGGGCCTGCGCCTGTGCTGCTGATGCGGCCGCTGCTGTTGATGACTGGAACTGGAGGATGGTCGCGAGCGACGACGGCGGCGAGTTCATCGTGCGGGACGGTGGATGGATGCTGGGCGAGGGATGAAGAGAAGAGAGCAATGTCAACAACAACGGATGCACGGGAGGATGCTTACGTATCGTGTGGGGCGGCACGCGCGGAACCAAATTTCCGCCCTGCGGCGTGGGACGGTGATTACGTCACGCTGCTCCGAGGCTCCTCGGCGTCATCGACCACCGCGTCTTGGCGACGCCGCATCCGTTGTCCTCCATCATCGACATTCTCGACAGCAGCGGGCAGCCGTACACGGCGTTGCGAGTATCGTGCAGAGGACCAGGACCGCTTCGCAGAGCCTGAGCGAGCCCGGATCACCGAGCGCGCTGCGCACCATATCTGTCCCCCCCCCCCGAGCTAACCCGCCTCCCCCTTCCCCCCTTCGTCGGACCCCCCCCCCCCCCGCCGCCATGCCCCCGCCCACAGTCGCCCTCCTCCCGCCCGCCCAGGACCTGCTATACGCACATCACGGCAACGGCAGGTCACCCGGCGCGCGCATCGCGCTGCAGGACGCGGCGAGCGGAGACGCGAACGCCATGGCAGCCTGCAGCGGCGCAGCTGCCTCGGGCTCCACACACGTGTTCAACAACCCGTGGCCGTCGTACCGCTTTGCCTCGATAAGCGATGCGATGCTCGCGTACCAACGTGGCGCGGCGATTGCGACGCCCCAGCTTCCCGAGCCAGTGCCGTCGCGGACAGCCAAGCGCGACGCCCGCCGTGAGGGCTCGAGTTCCCCGCCGCTGACCAAACTCCCCACCTCGGTGTCGCCGCCCCCCCTTGTCCCTGACGCTAGCGAGCGCCGGGAATCGCAGAGCTCGCACGACTCAGTCTCCTCCCTCGGCGCAGCCTCCACCCCCCAGGACCAGCCGCTGCTGCCGCGCGCGCGGCCGCCGCGCGTCGACGCCGAGCTCGTGGACGCTCCCCCGCGCCTTGCCTCGTGGCTCAAGCCCGACGAGCCCGAGGACGCCGCCGAGGAGGACGACGAGGCGTCGCTGGCCGACGAAGATGAGCACGACAATGACACCTGGGCGTTCCAACATCCCCCCGGACAGCCGGTCAAGGGCTATGTGCGCCCGTCGTTCTCCCGCATCCTCACGCTGGATGAAGAGGATGACTGGCGCGAGCCGCCGGTGCGCGTCGAGCGGCCGCAGTGGTCCCGTGGAGGAACTAAGCCGCTCGTCACCTGGCTCGGGCACGCCGGCGCGCTCGTGCAAATTCCATGGACGAACCGGCCGGCGGAGGTCTCCCCGCGCGACGAACCCTACGCCGGGGTCATCTTCGACCCGATCTTCTCGTACCGCTGCTCGCCGTCACAGCTCGTCGGGCCCGCGCGGCACCTCGACCCGCCGTGCGCCGTGTCCGAGCTGCCGGCGATCCACGCGTGCTGCATCAGTCACGACCACTATGACCACCTCGACTACGGGACCATCCTTGACCTGTGGGAGTACCACCGGACAACCATCCACTTTTTTGTACCCCTCGGGCTCGCGCAGTGGTTCTACGCGTGCGGCATCCCGGCAGCGCGTGTCACTGAGCTCGACTGGTGGCACGAGGCCGTCATGACTATCCACCACCCGCAGGGCGATGAGGGCGAAGACGCAGAGTACGGCCGCGACGGCGGCTACGGCAGCGGGTATCCGCCCGAGGTGCCGGCCCGCATCGACCCGCGCGCCGCGCTCACGCTCAAACTTGCCTTCACGCCCGCCCAGCACCGCAGCGGGCGCGGCGTGTTCGACCACATGACGACCCTCTGGGGCAGCTGGTGCGTCGGCGTCGTCGCGCCGGGGCGCGAGGCGGCGGCGCTGCGTCCCGGCATGTCCCCCGCCAATGGATGGAGCAGCGATCCCGACGCGCCGGGGGCTTTCAAGGTCTTCTTCGGCGGCGACACGGGGTACCGCTATGCGACGGCCGCTGAGAAAGGGGACGACAGCGCAGTGTGTCCCGCGTTTGCTGAGATCTCCGCGCGCTACGCGCCGTTTACACTCGCAATGCTCCCGCTGAGCACGGGCAGCTCGCTCCCGTTCCTCCGCAGCCTGCTCTCCCTCTCGCTCGACCAGTACACGCTCACGAGCTCGCTGCACTGCTCGCCAGCCGACAGCGTCGACATCCACCTCATCCTCAAGGCGCGGCGCTCGTTGGGGGTACATTGGGGCACGTTTTGCGACGCGCCCGAGGCGCGGGCCACACGCGTCGAGTTTGGGCGCGCCCGGCGGGATCGCGGGGTAAGCAACGACTGGGACGAGCGCGGGGACAGGGGCGCGTTCGTCGTTGCCGACATTGGCCTTGTCATGGAGGTCTTGTGAGGCAGCCTGTGAGGCAGCTGTGAGGTAGCCTTTAAGGCAGCTGTGAGGTGGTCCATGAGGTAGGATGTGAGGTAGACTGCAGCAACGAGATGGGTCTCTATGTTACCCTCGTAATGCTGGAATGATAGATGCACGAACTGCACGCTGCTAGTGTCACCGTCACATTGCGGAGGATGCGTATCCGCGAGGGTATCTATCTACTCTGCCACCCAAGGTGGGGAATTATCCAAGACATACGACGGTGGGGCATTAGTGCTTGTAGTGTAGGTTGCGGCTAGGCCGCCAAGGGGCGGCGGAGAGAGCTTGCGCAAGTGGAGCTCGAGCAGGAGATCGATCGAGAACGCATACGACTGCCCTGCGGCCCCCGTGGCGCCTGAGGCGCTGCGGCGCCTAGTAGACGTAGGGGATGATCTTGTACTTGACAATCGAGCAGTACTGCACCGTTAGCGCTGGCCTTCACGGCTCCAGCCTCCAGCTGGCGCAGCTCACGCCCCGCACCCCACAATCTTCGCCTTGCAACGGCTCGCAACGGCGCGCACGCACCTTGTCCCAGTCCTTGCCGTACTTTTCGCGGCAGGCCTCGTCGTCACGCGTCTGGCGGTGCATGAGGAGGATCGCAAAGTAGATGACGTAGAAGTAGGTGAGCGGGTTGCTGAAGCCCGTCGGGAGGCACCATGCCCAGCTACGCAGGTCAGCGCGAGAACGGAGACAGGCGCAGAGCGAGAGCGTCGGCGCCGGCGCCAGCTACTCACGCCATAAGCCAGTCGCCAAAGTAGTTTGGGTGGCGGGAGCGTCCCCACCAGCCCGAGGTGATGAGCCGTGTCCCACGCGCTGTCTCCATCGACGAGAGGTTCTTGGGGTTGCGCCCGCTGCGGAACGCGGCCTTCTCGTTGTTGGCCACGCGGAAAATGTACAGACCGGCAGCCTCAAGCGCCGTGATGGCAGCAGCGGTCGGCCAGCCGAGGGTCACGGGCGAGAAGGCAAGGAAGCGCGCCTGCAGAGAGTACGTGAACGGCACCCACGTCAGGTCGCCAAAGGAGAGCATGAACCCAAAGCCGTCCGTCGTAATGTCCATCTGGCCGAGGATGGTCGGCTCGGCGAGCATGCAGTCGACGACGTACCAGCCCTCAAAGGCCAGGACGAGCCACATCGAGTCGGTGACGTGCCCGAGGCGCACGTACTGCTCGCACGCGCACGAGATGTTGAGGATCACCCATCCGATCAGGCCTGGGCGAACCTCGTTGAACGTCTTGATATCAAACGACGACCAACCGGGGAACGTGGGGTTGAGGGGGCGACCGATCCAGAACTGCAGGGGTCAGCAGCAGCTCACGCAGACGATTCCGCTGTAAAGGCACCGGCCTTGCCACACTCACGTCGTAGATGAACACGCCCGAGTTGCCTCCGAGCGCCAGCAGCTCGCCAGAAAAGAAGCTCCACACATACACCCATGCGGCCTGGGCGGTGGACATGATCAGCGACGCGGTGAGCAGCGGGACCCAATGGTCGTAGATCCACGTGAACGCCTCGATACCCGCGCCGCCGGGCTGGAGGAGCACACCGACGGCGATGCCGAGCGTCAGGAGGAGCGTCCACAGGCCTGTGCGTGAGTTCGGGACGGACGGGGACGGAAGTGGGATCCGGGGATGGGGGTCGGGGTCGACGCAGCGTGCGAGACGGCACACCACACAACACCAGCCAGCGTCGCTCGTTGCTGTCCTGTAGCATGCGGCGCTGCCGTGTCCGCGCCAGCGCTCTGGTGTGGTCTGCGCGCCGCTCCATCGTCGCCGCTCGTACCCCCCCGACCCACAACACGCACCATTCATCTTGTACTTCTTCCTCGTGCCGTCGCGCAGCAGCCCGCCCTCGATCCACTCCTGCGGGAGCACCGCCCAGCAGAGGACGCACCAGGCGTACCACGCACAGTACACGCCGAGCGCCTTCCACTCGAATAGCTGCCCCGCGGCGGACGGGAAGCCGGCGCCGCCCGCCGAGAGCGCCTCGGCCCAGCGGGCGAGCGCGGCGGGCGCGCCCTGGGCGCTGCACCCGCTCACCTCGTTGCATGCGTAGAAGAGCGCGTACGCCGTCAGCGGGGTCAGCACGGTGACGGCGGCGGCGCCGGCGGGGCCGAGGAACTCGGTGGGGCGCGAGCGCGGGTTGAGCTGCGCGCGCGGCGGGAGCGTGAACTCGGTCTTGGCCGTGATGGTCGTGGTCACGCCGGCGGCGGACGCGGGGTCCGCCGTGTCCGTGGGCGTCGACGGCGAGGGCGATGGCGACGGCGGCATGGTCGGTGGTGCCGGTGGCGATGGCGAAGTGGATGGAGGAAAAAGGAAAAACAAAGTGCGCGCTGCGTTTCAACCCCACCCTGGCCGCCGATGCGCCGCGAGCATCGTCCGATGGCGTCCTCGGACCTCCGCCGCCATCGCCGCAGGGCTGCGGGCCATCGCCGGCCACGCCTGCGCACGGCGCGGAGCCGCGGCGACGGCCTCGGCGCGCGGGACACGCACCGGCGGCCGATGCATGGGCTGGGCACCGCGAGACGGCGGCGGTGGTTTGGTTGCGGACCACTTTCGTCATTGCCCAACCCACCACCATGACCATCACCCCACCGGCGTCGGCGACCAACACGCCCACCCGCGCACCCCGCTCCCCCTCCTCCCCCCTCGCCGACATGGACGTCGACGCCGAGGGCCCCGCGGCCGCCGCTGCCCCGTCCACCCCTCCGAGCGCGTCGCCCCCCGCGCCCTCTGGGCCCGCTGGACCCGCCACGGGAACGACCACCACCGCGTCGAGCTCCGCCGCCGTCTCCGGCGGCGCGTCGACCGGCACATCGACCGCAACGGGATCGGCTGCGCCGGCGTCCCCGACGTCGGAGAGCGAGCTGATCGATGTCGACAACGATGCTCTTGCGCCTGCGGCCGCGGGGACGGCGGCAGCGGCCGGCGCACGCCGTGGGAGCGCCGAGCCGCCGGCGCAGCACACCGGGAGCGTGAGTGTCGCCGCGGACCGCTGACCGCTGCGCGGAGCGTTCTGGTCGCTGGAGTGCCTTGGGGGTGACCCAAGAACGCTCTCACACGACGGTCGCCGGCGTTGGATACCCCTGAGCCCGCCGTCCCCATCGCGCTCCTTGTGTCTCTCTGCTGACGCGGCCAGAAGCGCACCGTCAGCTCGGCGCCCAGCAGCCGCGTCGACCCGCTCTACGATGCCGCCTATGTGCAGCGCTGGAACATTGGTATGCCGAGTGCGGAGTCGGTGCCGGCTGACGCGTGCAGACCTCGGCGACGTCTTTGTGCGTCCCCCGGCGTAACCGCGGTATCGTCCTCGCAACACATACACCCACAGCGCGTTGGCGTGCAGCCTCGAGCGCAGAGCCGCGCGGCAGGCAGACCCAAGACAGAGGTAGCAGACGGAGCTCGGCGACAAGATAGCAGACAGGCAGATACCACCACGATTCCACAGACGGCGACCCGCCCCCAATGCATGTACATACTCTATGCTGCCTTGCTCTCGACGTCCCTCTCCTTGTCCCGCCCACGCGCCCACGCGCCAATCTTCTCAAAGATGTTGCGGTCCTCGGGCTTCTTCAGCTCGTCCGGCGTCGGCTCGGGCTCGGGTGACAGGCCCTGCGCGACGCGCGCTTCGCGCTCTGCCTGCTCGTGCGCGGCGGCGTCGGCGGCCTTGGCGGCATCCTGCTCGCGGCGGAGCGCGGCGAGGTGGTCGGTCGCAATCCCGCCGCACGACCACAGGAGACCTGCGCCGGTGCCCATAATCACCGCCCGGATGAGGACCGGGTTCGGCAGGCGGTCTGCAGTCTGTCAGCACCATGCCCGACACGCCGCACGCGTCGAGGACAGCCCACGCTCACGCGCACTCACACGCCAGCCCAACAATCATCCCGAGCGTGCTCCCCGCGACCGCGCCGTCGCCAACGTGCACCGGCCCCTTGCGCCATCCCTTGCGGTCGGGGTTGACACTCGTCGGCGCCGCGCGGAACGGCTCCTTGCTGCCGTCGAGGCGCTCGCGCAGGAAGCCGGCGCCCTCGTCCATGGCCACGAAGAGGGCTGTCACACTGCCGAGGCGCAGAGCCATTCCCGCGGCGCTCTTCATGCCGCCTGCCAGCATGCGGTAGTTGCGTGTCTTGAGGTAGAAGTACTGTGGGTTAGTGATGTCCGAAGGGGGGGGGGGAGCTTGTGATCTGGACGAGCTTTATCGTTGCCACGGCGTGAGGACGTTGAGACGAGGAACCGAACGCCTGTCGGTCCTCCATCGGTCCTCCATCGCGACCCCATCGTCTCTCCATCGCTACGTCATCTCCCCTCCATCTCCCCTCCATCTCCCCTCCGTCGCTCCTCCAGGTAAGCGCCAATGTTGAGTGGATGTCAGCAGGTCCTCCCCGGACGCTCCGCGACAGGCCCGTGCTCTGGTCTCCGTCGCCGTCTTCTTCTCCTCCCCCGCTCCTTCGCTCCCTCCTCTCCCCGCCCATACACTCCCCCCAGAAGCCCACTCACCCATCCCTGCACCGTCGTCGGCTGCCGGTGGGCATTCTCCGCCAGAAACCGCAGGCGCGCGGCGGTCGCGCCGCGCCGCATGCCGATGAATAGGCCGACCAGGCCCGCCGCCGTGGGCACCACAAGCAGCTGGGTCGGCACAGCAGGCATCTGGATCGCTGCGGCCTTGCGGCGCTCAAACTCCTCCTCTGCGGTGAGCGGCTGGGGGACCCAGACGTCCGCGGCCGGCGGCGATGCCGGGAGCGATGCCGCGGGGGAGGAGGCAGCCGCAGGCGGCGGCGCTGGTGTCCCTGCCGGTGCTCCGAGCGCAGCGCCCGACGTGCTGGCCGCAGGCGACTGCTCTGGCTCCGACGGGCGGCCCCAGAAGCGCATCTTTTGTTGGACGGTGGTGGTGTGCAAAGTCGAGAAACGTTGTGACAAGCCAGGAGTGGAGGTTCGGGACGCTGCCGAAAAGCGGCGGCGGCGGGTCCAGTGAGGGCCGGCGCAATGCCGAGTAGACGCGCGCCGCTGCCGGCGCCGCCGCGGCGAGCGATGCATGCAGCTCCGGCGACAGCCTCGGCGGTGCATCTCCCGGCGTTGGGCGACGAGGCCGCCGCGGTGCTCGCAGTGCGCGTCGCCTGGACGGTGGCCGCGGGCTCAGCAGGAGAAAAAGCTCCGCCGCGACCGTCGACTCGCCGGTGGCGTCAAAAGTGGATGTCTCGAGCTCGCCCATGTCGCAACCACCCACTCCTCCAACGCACCATGTTCGGCCGCCTCACGCGCCTCGCCATCGACCTGGTCGCCATCTCCACGCTCCTCGCGGGCATCAAGCGGTCGACTGGGTACACGTGAGTCCGCGGAGCGCGCGGGAACTGGACCGCAGCCAGGCGGGGAGCAGCGCAACCCTGGTGCGCGGCGCGATAACAGGTCGCTGGGACATTGGTGGCTCGCGCGCGGTCGCCGGGTGCCGGCGGAGCCACCGGCGGCATTGGTTAGAGGGGGAGCTCAGCCCGACGGACAAGGCATGGCGCTGGTGTTGCCCGAGCGCAACGAACGTGCAAGGCGTCCGTCTCCAGATGTGTCGTGTTGTGTCGTGTTGTGTCCTGTTCGCGCGGCACCCATCACGACTCGGGCCAGCAGCCGCAGCGCGTCGCGCACCAACCCGCGCTTTCCCGCTGCATCTCCCTCTCCCTCCCTCGCTAACGCGCAGCCTCAAGACCGGCCGCGTCAAGGATGCCTCGTTCCGCTCGTTCCTCGACGCATACCTGGGCGTCGGCGAGAACGTCTTTGCGTTCATGTGCGGATTCGCCGTCTCGTCCAGCTGGTTCCGCAAGCAGCTCGACGACGAGTAGGCCGCCGCCAAGCACTGGGCTGCGTGGCCGCGCGCGTCGCCACGTTGCCAGGCAGGTGTTTGGCCCAGGAACTGCTGTCGCGGTGACCGTGTGACGGGCGGTACTGCCGGGGAGCCAGTTCCCGTCGCGTCATGGACCCGATGGGGGAGCCTGGCCACTTGGTAGCACGGCTCGCCAGTGAGTCGCTTGCGCTGCGTTCACGGTTTGACAGCGTGTACGGCAGGTCTGCCTGTTCTCAACACGATGCCCGCGCTCACACGACATCAGCCAGTGCCCGCCTAACCCCCTTCGTTCAGATTCTCGATTCTATCCCCTCTCATTCTGTCTCGTCCACTGCGTCATCTTGGGCTGTTGTAACCCCCGATCCCCGATCTCCGATATCACCATGTGTCCTACCACCGGGATATGGATGGATACTTTCATCACATGCTGCGCGTTTCTAAACATTACGAGGCGGCCGAGTTGCTCGCGGGGGTGGTGGACAGTCGGCGGGGCGGGGCCATTGGAGGACGATTAGTGGCATCACAAGCAGCGGTCGCGGCAGCGGCAGTTGGACCCGGAGTTAAAAGCCAGGCGAATATGTACAGGAAACGCGGTGCGAGGATGGAAGATGCCCGCGACCTGCGCTGGCGCCGCCAGCGCAAGCCGCGACAACCTATGTCCGCGTGGCTTGAGAGCTGCTCTCCCAGCTCTCGCTCTCATCCCACGTCTCCTCGGTCGCCGTCGCGCTTTCCGTGGCCGGCGTCGCGGTGCCCGACGCGGAGCCCGTGAGGGTCCCGGTAGCCGTGCCGGACGTCGTCGTACTGCTCTCGGTCGCGCCACTGCTGGTTGCGCGCGCCGTTGCCCCCACGGCTGCGCCCGGGGTGGTGCGCGCCTCGGGCCCACGCGCAGGCGAGTTGGCCTGAGTGCTGTCAGTCGCTGTTCCATTCACTCCCACGCTGTCAGGCTGCTGTTGCGGGTCAGGACGCACCTCGAGCTGCCGTCGGCGCTCAATGGCCGCCCACGCGCGCCCGTGCTCGAGGAGCACATCGTCGAGCGCCTCGCGCTCAAACAGCCCGCGATCCAGGCCGGTAAACCCGGGTTCCGGCGGGTCGTCGTCGTCGCCGTCGCCCCTGACGGGGTCAATGTTGTCGCGCGACACCGACTTTGCGTCCTGGTCGCTGCCGTCTTTTCCAGCCAAGGACTTGTCGGCCTCGAGCGATTTCGACTTGTCTGCCTTGCCGGCCTTGGCCTTGGAGCGGCGGCCGAGATAGGTGATGACAATGAAGCCAATGAGCGCCGAGGTGAGGGTAAGGCCCAGCGAGACTGGGGGCAGAAGGATGAGGGGCGGAATGAGGTTGGCGGTGAGCAGCCATCTGAGGGGTCAGCACCAACCAAAGCTAACGCTGTCACTCCTCGAGACGCACCGTAGTCCGGTGGGATGCGGGATGAAGCGGACGACGACCCAGCCAGTCGTGCGAACCTCTCCATAGTTGCGTCCATTGTCTCCCGGGCTCGAGTCCTCGCGGCCAATCGACACGAACGCAGACCCCACCGCGTCGCCGCGGCCCGGGTTGATGACAATGCCCTCGACGAGCTCCTTGGTGAGGACGACCACCTGGTTGCCGCGCGCCGGCGACACAAGCGTGCCCTTACGCCGCCGCTCCTTGATCTTGGCGGACGGGTTGCCAGAGTAGCCGAGGAGCCGGCCGGGGCAGAGCGCGCGCAGGGGCCATGGGATGATGCATGGCGGGATCATCCAGGTCGGGAAGACGGGGAGCAAGAACAGCGAGTTGGGCAGGGGTGGCGGCGGGAGAGACTGCAAGGCGTCAGTGCGTGCGCGCGGGTCAAGTCGAGAACTCGTCGCGGCGCGGGTACTGCTGCCCCGGCGCCGTGAACGCTTCGACCACTCGCCGCTGGACGCGTACTCACGGGCTGCGCGGCGTGGATGATGTTGATCTCCGGCGCGCGTATGCTCCGGAGGTCGAGGGTGACCATAAAGTTGCCTGGCATTAGCATAGCGGTCAGCGCTGCGCGGCGGCGCGCCGTCAGCACACTCACCGCCCAGCTCCTCTGCGGGAAGCGAGGGGCGCACAAGCTCGAGCTCGACCTGCACATCGTACGGCAGGTCCTCTTGGAAGCGCTCCGGTGCGACCTGCAGCAGGGAGTGGGGCATGCGGTGCGCGCGCGAGCCGTATGTGAGCCACCCTTCGAGCTCGACGTTGCCGCCTGTGCCCCATGACCACCAGAACGCGCCGACGGCCGCGATAGACACGACGGCAGATGCCGCGATGAGCACGACGAGGAGGACAGCCTTGACGGCCACGGAGATGGTCAGCGGCGCGGTGAGGAGGCTGCGCAGCAGGAAGAGCGGGTAGGTGATGCTGGTGGTGGGTCAGCTCGTGGTAGCGCACGGCGTGGGGGCGGGGAGGGAGGAGCCAGACGCGCGAACCACGACCGGACCCACGGGAGAAAGGCCCAGTCAAGGACGCGATGCAGGAACTCGACAAAGTCCGAGTTGCGCGTGCGCGCACGCGGCGCGCGGCCGCGACGGCGACGCTGTGCAGCGGGGCCAGCGCTCTTCGCTGCGACAGGAGCGCGCCCGCGGCTGCCGAGGCCGTAGCTGCCGCCGTGGGAGGAGGCTTGTTGCCGGCGCGTCGGCATGTCGGACTGGGACGGTGGCGGCGCCAGCCCGGGGCGGCGGACGAGGGCGGGGGCGGAGGACGAGAAGCGGAAGGGGGGCAGCGTGGGCGGGGTAACGAGCGGGGGGCAGGGGCTGGAAGTTGGTGGGAGGTCGGTGGGTGTGGACAGCGAGTGAATGTGGAGCAAGATGTGAAGCAAGACAGAAGATGTTGAAGATGGTTTGTTGTCGAGGGCTCGCTTGCCGGGGCGGGAGCGCGCATGACGCACGAGCGGACACCGAGCCCATAGCCGGTGGTGGCGCCGACGCGACGGGCGACGACGAGCAGCGCGCGGCGCCAGCAGCACCGCGACAGAGATGCATGTCGCATGCTGGGCGGCATCCGCAGCAGCCGCCGTCCCCTAGATGCCATGCATAGAGTCACCGTCTACGGCCACGTCTACTCGTCCACGACCCACACGTCCCCGAGGCTCTCCCACTCCTTGCCGACCACGGTCTCGTCCATGAGCAGCACGCGCGCGCCGCCCAGCTCGGCGAGGCCGCCCGCGAGCGCGAGGAACCTTACGGGCACGCTGTACGCCGCCTCCCAGCGGCGGTGCATCGTCGTGCCGGGCACCTCGGCGGCGTACGTTGTCCCGACCCTCTCGCGGACCAGGCGCCACGGAACGGGGGTCGGGAGGACGAGGGACGCGCCGAGCGGCACCGCGCGGCCGGGGGGTGGCGGCGCAACGCCGCGCTGCATGACCGGCGTGCCGAGTGGCGGCGGCGGGAAGGCTGCCGCGGGCGGGACGGCGGGCACGATGGGCGGCGGGGTGACGACGCTCGGCGGCGTCGAGGCCGGAGACGCTAGGTTGGACACGGCTGCGTGGCGGAGCTGCTGCGACACCGGGGTCATGGGCCGCGAGAGGGACGAAGAGCGGGAGAGGTTGACTGTCGGCGACGCCGGGCGACCTGGGAGGGCGGACGGCGTGTTGATACGGGACGGCGGCCGGATGGACAGGACCGGCGGCGGCGCCTGGTTCGGCGGCGGCAGCGTCGGGCGGTGCAGCAGCTGCACCCCGAGCTTCAACGGCGGTGGGGCCGGCGGGTCGGCACTATCGCCCAGCACGGGCGCGGTACGCACCGCGACCTTGAGCTCGACGTCGAACACGTCCTCAATCGGCACGCTGCGGGGGGCCTCGAGCAGCAGATCAAACTCCCACTTGGGGGCCACGAGCGAATTGCGCGCCGAGGCCACCTGCGACATGGCCATGGACAGGCGCGTGGGGGTTCCGGGACGACTCCCGGGGCCAGAGCCCTGGGCATTCAAGAGGGGGACGACGGGGGTGCGGCGGTTGAGAGTGGACGTCTGGAACCGCCCGCGCTCGCGGTACATGCCCGATACCCAGCCAATGTCGAGGCGGCCGAGCGGGAGGATGGTCGCGGTCGCGTATGTCGGCGGGAACGACGAGACGGGGAGGTTGGCGAGGAGCGCGCCGGTCGGGCCTTCGAGGGCTGGCACAGAGGTGTTCTCGTCAGTTGGCGACAGCACGAACAGACGCTGCATCGTGTCGCCAGGCAGCAGCGACGCCGCCTCGCCAGTCGCGCCGGCCGCGCCGTACTCGCCCTCGGGCACGACCCCGGCGGCCGCGGCCTCGCCCTTGGTGATGATGCGCGCCTGCAGCCCCGGCACAGGGTCGAGCACGATGCGGTGAAAGAGCATGGCCGACGGGGAGATGTTGTACATGAGCACCTCGAGGTAAATGTCCGACCGCTGCGGCGAGAGCACGGCGTTGGGTGCCGACGGCGTGTACACGCGCGTCTTGATATCAATCGGCGCGTTCACCTGCAGAGTCAGCCGCCGCGACGAGTCAGCCGCCGCAACGCGCCAGCCACCCAAGCATCCTCCAGCCGCCGAGGACGGCACCGCGCCGGCACGCCTGGGCCCCGCGCATACCCACGTTGAACTTGAAGAAGCGCTGGAACGTCCGTCTCCCCTCCTGTGTCTCCCACGCAACCGAGCAGATGAGAATATGCGTCTTGAGCTCGGCAATGTCATGGCTGCCCGCCAGCTCGAGCCCCTCGCCGGGCGCCAGCGCGGGGAGGTCCTCCCACTTGCGCTCGTCCGCGTGGCTCGGGTCGGTCCCCGGGGGGCGGTGTGTCTCGCCGTGGATGGCCTCGCCGAGGCGGAAGCGCCCCACCGGGGACTGCACCTCTAGCATCATCTTGGCGCCGCGCACCGGCGTGCTGCTCGTGTTGGTGAGCGCGACGCGGACCGCGAGGGTCTCGCCGAGGGAGGCGATCCCAAAGGGCGGCGGATAGTTTGAGGTCGGCGAGAGGAGGACGCGGGGGAGCGTCGGCGGCGGCGCGGGGGTGGCAGGGACGGCGGCTGCGGGAGCGCGCGCGCCGTGGGATGGGGACGCCGACGGCGAGGGGGAGGCGGGGTTGGGGGTCGGCGGCGCGCTGCCGGGCGACAGCCCCGGGACGACCGAGTACGGCGTCAGGCCCAGTCTGGGGAGTGTCAGCTGGGGAGGGAGAGCGGAGGCGCATGTACATCTGTACCGTGAGCGGCGGGGGTTCCATTGCTGTTGCCGACGTGGGATGATGGCGAAGAGCGAGATGGTGGTGGATGGGCCAAAGACGACATTGGGATCGACGTCATGATCGCACTTGGCACTGCCGTCGGCAGCAGTGTCCCATCCTGGCCTCAGCCGTCGCTCTATCAACATCGATGGCATATGCCCCAGCAACCCGTACAGTGGACGTGCATAGCACTCGGCACCCGCTGCGCACGTCCAGCAGGTGAAGCCTGCTGCTTGCTGCACCACGGATAGCGAAGCAGCCGTTCATTGATTACATTTCTGCGGCTCTTCGCGTGTGGGACCACACCAGTACAAATTGTTCGTCCTACCGCTTCTCCTACGACAACACGGCAATCAGATGCGACGCCAGCACGTCCACGTCCTCCACCGCAATCTTGAGCACAAGCTTGATAAACGTGCCCGCGACTTCCGGCTTGTCCTTTTCCATGCGCGCGAGTGCACTCGGTTCAAGCTTCCACAGCACGGCCTCGCGCTCGGCAACCACCGTCGCGTTGCGCAGCGTGTCGCTCAGCGTGCTCAGGTCGCCCGCCACCGTGCCCGCCACCATCGTCTCCTGCACGAGCTCGGAGTGGTCGTTGTACGAGTATGTCGCGCGCAGGCTGCCCGTCTCGATGATGTACAGCCCGTCGGCCGACTCGCCCTGCCGCCACAGAACGTCGCCCTGGTGCACGATTACCTGCTTAAAGTACGGCGCGAGCTCGACGTACAGGGCCTCGGGCTCGTCGGCGTACGCGCCAATGGTCTGCAGCAGAATCGGGACTGGCTGCGCGTAGGGCTCTGGGCGCTGCGCCTCCTCTGGAGCATTCACCTCGTCGACAAACTGGGGACCAAAGGTGATGTCTTGCAAGGGTCAGCACTCAGTTCCGGGCACTGCAGCACTCACGCAGGTTGTCGTCGCCAGCACGCGCGAGATGGCTCCTCCGGGGTGAGTTCTGGAAGCTCTCGGCCAGGTTAAACGGCATGCGATTAATCTTCGGCAGATCGATCGTCTTGGGCGCGGCCGCGTCGTCCTTGACCTTGAGAATCTGGTTCTCGTAGAACGCGGTGAGGTACGCATTCTCGGTCCACTCGAGGGCCTCGTTCAGGCTGCTAAACACCTCGACGCGCGTGCCCTCTTGGTCCGCCCAGAGGTCGACGGCGCGCAGTGCCGTGCCAATCTGGTTGTGCGGGTCCGCGCCGGTCAGAATGAGCAGCACATCTTTGGCGGCCAGCAGGCGCTGGATGCGCACAAACGCCTCTGCGGACGAAAAGTCGAGCCCGGCGACGAGGTAAAAGTCGATAATCAGGAAGCGGATGGGGTGGTTTTCCCACTTTGCAATGTCGAGCAGCTTGCGGATCTCGTCCTCGACGTTCGAGATTGTGCCAAAGAAGAGGAAGCCCTGCAGCTTCATGACCATGGTCTGCGAGCCGACGTTCTGGATGAACGCGCGCTGCGCACGCGGGCGACGGACAGTGGATTTTGCGGTCGAGCCGGTGAACACTGCGCGGATCGGGCGGCGCCGCGAGCTCTGCACGACAAAGAAGATGCACGCCAGGATGACACCCATGAGGAGACCAATGACAAAGTCGAAGACGGTCATGCCGAACATGATCACCCAGATGGTAATGTACTCCATCCGGTTGACTCTGTTGCGCGTGTCCCAGACCGACTCGATAATTAGGTCGATGCCGAGGACAAAGATGAGGGCGCCAACGACCATGACGGCTGCGTGTGTGAGCGGAGAGCAAACAGGGCGATACTTACGAAGGACGCCGATAACGGAGGGGCCCATGACCATGACGCCGGCGGTCGCAATAGCGAGCATTACACCAGACAGCCGCGTGCGACCTCCGACGCGGACGACTGCACTGTCAGCCCACTGCCGCTTGTGGCCACTCACAGAGGATGGTGTTGACGTAGGTGAGATAGTTGGGAACGGTGCCCAGGAGACCGGCGCCAAAGTTGGAGATGCCGTGTGCGATCAGCTCGCGGTCGAGTTTGACGTTGTCCTCGGCCAGCGACACGCCGAGGGCCGGCACATTGAGGGGGACGTGGAGGATGCCAAAGAAGACGAGCGCGCACTGCGTGGGGAACGAAGCCCAGAACACGCGCCAGTTGACGTTTGCCCAGCTCTACAGGGTCAGCATACGCTCCGAGGGCCGATACGCACAAAGTAGGTGTAGAATTTCCACCACGGGTCCTTGCTGGCGCCGACCTGGAAGACCCAGCCGGCGGCACGGAGGGTGACCATGTCCCATCGTCCGATCAAGACGACAATGTAGAACACGACGGGAATGAGGAAAAAGTAGACGGGGAAGATGAGCTGGTGGTGGAAGTGGTGGGTGATGACGCGCAGCAGGACGGCGAGACCCAGCGGGATGGTCCACAGCAGCACGGCGTGGCCGTTGGCAAAGAAGAGCTTCAGCGTCGTCAAGTTGTACTCAAAGTCCTCCTCGGGCAGGCCGATGGAGACCTGCAGGCCGGTGACGAAGAGAAAGACGCCGACGCCGCCGATGCAGCCCACGAGGATGTGGCGGGGGAAGTAGCCGATGAGCGAGCCGAGGCGGAACGCGCCGAGGACGAAGAAGACGATGCCGGTAAGGATGGAGCTGAAGGCGAAGGCGACCATGGTGGTCGCGACAATGGCGGCGTTGTCGTCGCCGAGCTCGGCCGCTGGGTGCGTGAGCAACTTAGTGCCCCGGGCACAACTCACTGAAGAAGGTGGTGAGGAGGTGGAAGAACGGGACACATTCAATCATCATGCTCCCGTTTCCACTCGGGAAGATGGACCCCCCGAGGGAGAACACGAGCTGGGAGAAAATGCAGC
This sequence comes from Apiotrichum siamense, assembly GCA_023653615.1. NCBI lineage: Eukaryota > Fungi > Basidiomycota > Tremellomycetes > Trichosporonales > Trichosporonaceae > Apiotrichum > Apiotrichum siamense. The sequence goes on along the minus strand of JALJEG010000052.1, from coordinate 140,509 downwards.
TGAGCGTGAGTGTGGCGAGCTGCGCGCGACGTACGACATGAAGAACATGGAGACACCGATAGAGCCAAAGTCGGGAAACGCCTCGGTGGCCGGGAACCTGCTGGTCAGCGCAGCTGGAGAGGGAGGAGGCAGCGCGCGCCGCCGACGGTTTGCCGACGCACATGATCATACCATACGACACGCCGTCGAGGAGGTTGAGGAGCAGCCCGAGGAGGACGGCGGGGAGACACTCGATTGGCTCCTTGACGCACATGCGGAAGACGTCGGCGGGGGTGACCTTTGCGATGCGGCTGCGGGCGGCGTTGAGGTCGATCGCGGTGCGCTCGCGCCATCCGCCGCGGCGCTTGTCGGTGAGCTGGGTGCGGAGCAGCGGCGTTGCCTCGGAGGGCGGGAGCGCCTCGCGTTCGAGGAACTGGCGCAGGTCCGAGCCCGAGCCCGAGCCGCTCACATAGTCCTCTTCGGGGACGCCGGCCAGGGGCCGGTCGATGGTGATGTGCGAGTGGCCGTGGCCGTGGCCGTGGGCCTGCGCCTGCGCCTGCCTGTGGTCCTGGCTGTGGCTGTGGTACATGGAGGTGGTGGGCGAGTACGCCTCGCCGGGGATGCGGGCGTGCTGTGCGTGCGGGGTGGTCGGGCTCGAGCCGTCGTCGCTGGACGAGGTCGCCTCTGCACGACGCCCGCGCTCCATCAGCATCGAGAGGGCCGAGGGGCCGCTCTGCGAGTGGGGCGAGACGGGGACGAGCCGCGGCGGCGAGAGCAGCTCTGCACCGGCACCGTGCTGGCCGCCGCCGCCCGCGCCGGCCATGTTGAGCGGCGAGGGGTAGATGGGACGGTGGTGATCGAGGGTGATTCCCGACGCGCCGGGGAGGCCGGAAAAGCCTGACCGGGACGTGAACGACATGGACGCCAGACGGTTGGTGCTGTCGCGGATGGCGCGGGAGGTGGCGCTCGTGCCGAGGACGGAGCTGCGGTCAGTGGGCTGCCGCGAAGAGACCAACGGCGAGAGGGAGATGCGAGCCACGGACAGGAAGGGGCAGGTCATTGTGGGAGACGGGCTGTGGGAAAAGAGGCAACTGCGCTCGAGGACGCCGGCATGCACTCGATGTGGTGCACGCTGGCAATGCCCGCAGCGCCCACAGTGCCCCGAGAGGACAGCCTGCGGGCGTCGCGAGGACCGGCCTCGGCGCCCAGACTCGACGACACTCGAAGGATACAGGCTCGCGACCATGCGCCGCCACGCTCGCTCACCGGAACGGCAGTCTGCGGCGACGCTTCGGTGGGAGCGAGGAGGAGAAGCACGCGCAGGCCAGCGTCCCCCGCCGCGAGGCCGTCTGCGGCGGCGTCTATATGGGAACCGGGGGGTCCTCGACGGAGCAGGATGCGCTGCGCGAGCACGACCGACTGACGTCGTTGGGTGCGCGAGCCCATGGTGGCTAATGATGTGATTGCGATTGCGCGGCGATGAGCGATTATGGTGCGCGATTAGCGGAGGCGAGTGGGACCCCGACTGGACCCCCCACTGCACGGCTGCGGCTGCCATTCGCAGCTGTGCCGTGCTGGGGATGCAGTACGAGGCATTTAGATCGCTCGCTATCGCATGCACGGCAGGGGCCTAGCCGCGGCGTGCGTCGTGTCCGTCTCGGGGTCCTGCAACTGGGGCCAAACACATGCGCACCGCTCACTCACTCTTCCTCGTCAAACGCGCTGTCGCTCGTGTACTCGAGCGCGTCGGGGTCCGGCGGGGGCGCGCCGTGCTCGTGGTCGGCCTGCGTGCTCACGCTGAGGCGGCGGAGCAGCTTGCCCATGAAGCCGACGCCGCTGGCGCTGCTGGTGCCGTGCGCGGCGCCGGCGGAGACGCGCCGGTCGCGCAGGCTCGTGCGGCGGCCGCCGCCGCCGCTGCCGCTGCCGCTGGGGGAAGTCTCGACGCGCGGCGCGGCGACGGCGCCGTAGCGGTGCGGGTGCTGGGCGGCGGCGTGGTGCGTCGGGAGCCCGGGGCCGTGGCCAAAGCTGCTGAGGTTGCTGAACGCGGACGCGCCGGCGCCCGACGCGCCCTCTGGGTTTGACGCCGACGGGTCGCGGGCGGGCATGGGGGCGATCTACAGAGGGGGAGAGAGAGGGAGTATGTGCGGTGCGGCGCAGGCGCGCTGCGGGCGATGGGGAGTGCGGAGACGGGTCGCGATCAGTCGCGAGATGGGACACCGACGGGTCGAGATGGATCGCTAGAGATGGCTCGCGACAGATGGATGGCGCGGTGAGGGCGGTGAAGCAGCAGGGGGGAGCGAGCAGTACGCCAGACTTGCAGGGCTGGGGAGATATCCTCTCGCAGAGGTGGGCTAGAACGGATGCGAGCGCAACAGGGCCGGCGGTGGATGCTGCGATATCGCGAGCGTGTCGGGCTCCTGGAAAGGCAGCCTGCATGATATCATGCGGGCTGGCCGATGGGCCTCGTCCAATCGCGCGGCGGGCAGAGCGGTGACACCCCTGTACGAGCCGCGCGTGCAGGCTGGCGCTGCCGCCTGCTGGCGCTGCTGCCTCTGGCGCTGCTGGCGCCGAGCATGTATGCATGTGGCGAGCATGCTGGCGAGCACGCTGGCGAGCACGCTGGCGAGCACGCTGGCGAGCACGCTGGCACGCACGCCGGCGAGCACGCTGGCACGCACGCCGGCGCCGAGCGCGTCGCCGCTCCCCCCGGGGCGACGCGGCCGATACTAGATAACGGCGCCCGCACTGGCCCCCGGTGGCAACCGCAGTCCGAGCGCTGATAAGCCGGGGCGAATCGGGGACCGGGAGATCGACCGCTCCGAGCACAGACCGGCGCATCCCCGGGCGTCGCGCTGCCCTCGTCGTGGTCACTGGCTGCCCTTGGCCGCGCAGCGGCGCAGCCAGTGCGTGCTGGGGATCCCAAACGGCGTGTCGCTGGCCAACCACTCAGGGGGTGGAACAGCCGACCGGCGCCGAATCCAGTGCGCTGGCGCTGTATCCAGTGCGCTTATCGCCGAATCAACTGCGCTGGCGCCGAATCAGGTCCTCGTCGCGGCTGCCCCCGGGGCCGCTCGGCACCCCGCGCAGGCCCCGACGGAGCGGCGGTCGGTCGGCACGGGCGGCGCGGCCGCAGAGAGGGACACCGCGGCGCGGCGACGGTCGGCGGCACTGATAAGCGCCGAGCAGCTGAGCATATCGCAGATGCCCGATGCGCCGACGCCGGGATTCGAACGGCGGCCCGTGCTATTCCGGGCGCTCGTAACCGGTATGCTAGCGGACATGGCCCATTGATTACGTAATCACCTTCCACCCCCGCCACCTGCCGACGATCCCTGTCCGGGGACTCCACAGTCCCGATGACGTAAGGGCCCGTGTTGCAGTCCAATTCAGTTTCAGTTACGAGACCACCACGACGACAGGTCTCTCATCTGTCCATCCTGCTCGACTCTGTTGCCTGTTGGCTGTCGCCCTCGCTCTCTCTCCCGGTATCTCTCTCGGTCTCGCTCCCCCCGCCATGCCTCCCGTGCAGCCCGTCCTGCCGGGCCCAGGAACCATCGACTCGCTGCTCCGCTCCACAGAGTCCATCAAGGCCAGGACGACGTGCCGGCTGCACACGCGCGGCGGTCGCGTCCATGCCGAGGTCGCCGTCCTGCGGCACGCGTCCAGTGGCAGCGGCGGAGGCCCTGGCGAGTCTGCGTGAGTTGCACACGTCGTATGCGCCGGAGGGCATCTCGGTCATGGCATCCCGGGTGCCATGGCGCCTGATTTGCCATGACCCGCCGCGCAGCAACCGCCGGCCTAACCCCTCCCCAGCGTCCTTGTCTACGCCCCCTCTACCGACGAGTCCTCAGTCACCATCCTGCGTGCGCTGCCGATCACGAGCACATTCTCCTCGTCCCTCCTGCAGACTCCGCCGTCCCCCTCCACCTCGTTCTTCGCCCAGAGCTCCAAACCCCGTACGTGCCCCTACGTGCTCCGCACCCGACCATGGACCCGCTGACATGCCGCCCAGACATTGAGCTCATCCTGAACAAAGGCGACACCGCAGGCTCAAAGGTGGCCCTTCAGTTTGCGCCAAAGGACTCGGTGCGCGTGCAGGCCCTCGTGAAGGAGATCCGCAACGCCGTCGACACGTGCTGTGAGTGGCCTTGCCAGCCGGTGCATCCCCCAAACTACGCTCACACCACCCCGCAGTCCCCTGCCCCTTCTCGCACGCGTGGCTCGAGTTCTATCCCACCACGTCCGCGGTCCCACCAAGGTCCAATGCGGGTGAGTTTCCCGCGCGTGTTCACCCCAGCGGCCAAATGGACTAATCCCGTCCAGAGACGATGAAAGCCGACCTGGAGGAATCCTTTGGCAAGTCTGACAGCGAGGAGTCGTCCGATCCCGAGACACCTGCGACCACCGTCAACGAGACCATTGCTCCGTCGACGTTGAACGACATGGTCGTGGAATCGTCCCTGAAAGACTTTAAAGATTCCGACGACGGCCCTTTGGGCACGCCACTTGGCACAGGCGCGAAGCGTGCGGACGCGGTCTCTGACTTGGGTAGCATTAACGCGGAGGATTCCAAGGAGCCGGAGAAGGAGAGGGGAGCCGAGGATAACGAGGTTTCTGCGTTGAGCGCGGAACCGGAGACGGAGGAGCGCGAGGGAGAGGAGAAAGCAAAGGAGAGCCTGACTGCTCAGGAGGACGCAACGAAGGAAGCGAAGGACCGCCGAGCGGCGGCCAAGGAAACGAGAGACGACGGCGACGAGAAATACAAGAAGACGGAGGAGGAGGAGGATAGCAAGATTGAGAAGGAGCCGAAAGAGAACACGGATCCTGTCAACAAGCCGGATAAGCAGGCGGACAAGGTTGAGAACAAGCAGGAGACGACCTCTCCGACCCTGCAGACCAAGACAGACGAACCCGACCCGAACGCCGAGGACGATCAACAGGATAGCGAGGACGAGCGTTTCCCCAACCCATACAAACATGGGTTCTCGCGGACACGCTTCCTGCGCACACGCTTGTTCGAACGACAGAACATGTGGTCCTCCACCCAGGCCGTCAGGTGAGCTTCTGCACCCCGCCCCATGGCTAATCACAGCCTCCGCGTGGTGACGTACAATGTCAACGACCGCGTACCGCCTGCGGGTACCAAAGAGCTGGCCGGCATTCTTGGACCCGACACGGAGGACATCATCGCTGTCGGCCTCCAGGAAGTCGGTGCGTACAAGCATCGCAGCGACATGGTGCTGACCCTAGACCTTCGTGGCTCCGCCCTGTTCGTTTCCCAAGGCAAGAGCCGCGCAGATTCCTGGGAAACGGCCATTCTTGCCGGGCTCGGCGACGCCAGGGACGACTACAAGACGGTGCGTGCTCAAGGTTGGGTTACCTGCTGATGCGACAGATCGCGACGGTGCAGTATGTCGGCGTGCTCCTCTTGATCTTTGCTCGGAAGAAGTTGTCAGAACATATCACTGCAGTGCAAGACTGTGCTCGCGGCATTGGGCTGTTGGGTGTCGGCGTGAGTGCTCGAACAGGTGACTCGGTACTGACTGCCGCAGGGAAACAAAGCTGTGCGTACCAACAAGGGGGACGATTGCGGACTAACAACTAGGGCGTGTCTGTGCGACTCAAGGTCCATGACACGACTCTGACCTTTATCACGTCGCGTAAGTGCAGTGGACGCGGCTCGTGCTAACGCGTGAGACCTGGCTGCGTACACAAATCAGCTTGAGCGCCGGCGGTCCGACTACCAGGTCCTGCGCACCGGCCTTACCTTCCCGCTGCAGCCTGCAGCGCAACCCGCGCTCGAGGCATATTATCCGGACATGGGATCGCTCTGCGTCGACGACTGCGACGTTATCGTGAGAGGCACTTTCTGGCCTCTGTCCGAGTCTAACAGCGCAGTTCTGGTTCGGCGACCTCAATTACCGCCTGGACCTGGAGGACTCGGAGATCAGGTCGCTGATCGAGAAGCGTAGCTGGAAGGAACTCTTGCTGGGAGACCAGTTGCTGAGCGACGTCTCCGAGTCATTGTCCTTCACGGGCTTCTCGGAGCCAGACATCGATTTCAAGCCGTGCGTTTCCTGTGCGCGGCGCGCTCGCTCACATCCTCAGCTCGTTCAAGTACGTGCACGGGTCGGTCACATTGGATCCCAGGCGCTCGCCTGCGTACTGCGACCGAGCCCTGTACCTCGCGAGCGGGACCAAGGTCGTGCCCAAAGAGTACAAGTCGCACGAGCTGCTCTGGTCGGACCACCTGCCCGTCAGCTGCTCATACGACGTGGACGTGCGCGTTGTGGACGAAACCAAGCGCAGCGAAGAGCTTGTCGCGGTGCAGTGCGAGCTGGACAAGCTCGACGAGCTGTACCGCGCCAACCTGACGATTGACACGGACGAACTCGACTTTGGCACCGTAAAGTACCGCCGCAGGGTGCAGCGCGAGGTGGTGCTGCGCAACACGGGGCGCGTGCCGGCGACCTTTTCCTTCCGCACGCCCTCGCCCGGCAAGCCCATCTGCAAGCCATGGTTCTGGCCGTTCCCGTCGACGGGCACTGTCGAGAGCGGCAAGGAGCTGCGGTTGACGGTCACGACCGAGGTTGACGAGCACCACTGCCTGGGCCTGACGGCCGGGGACGAGATGGCGGATGTACTGGTGCTCCAGGTCGCGGGCGGAAAGGACAGCGTGAGTCGCAAGCCAGTGTGAGATAACGGTGCTGACGGTCAGTTCATCTCGCTCCGTGCCCAGTTCACGCCGACCGTCATCGGCGTCCCGCTAGAGTTCCTCCCCGAGCTTCCCGACGCGATCACCAAGATCTCTGTCGCGGACCGCAAGGCTCTCCTCGGCCCCGGCGCTAGCGAGCCCGCGGCGGAGGGCGACGAGAGCACGCACGCAAAGAGCGCCAAGCCGCCGCGCGAGGTGTGGCGCCTGCTTGAGAAGCTGATCGACGAGGGGACTGGTGTGGGAAAGCTGTGGACCGACGAGGTCGACCTGCCGTCCGTGCTGGGAGTCATCGACGTGGGTCCTCCTAGCAGCACGCACATGCCCCCGTGGAGAACTGACGATCGCAGGCTCTGGACACGGGCGCCGAGCGGGTTCCCGGCGCGGCCAAGCCGACGGCGCAGGCGCTGCTGCACATTCTGTATGCGCTGCCGACGCCGCTGGTGCCAGACACGCACAAGCAGGCGTGCCAGACGGCGCAGGAGCGCTTTGAAGCGTTTGGCGTCGTCGAGAAGATTCCCAGCGTTCATGCGAATGTGAGTGGGAACTGGGAGCCAGTGCGCCTGGCGCCTTGGGCTGACGGTCAGGTCCTCATCGGGTTCATGAGTGTGGCGAAGCTGTGTGCGGGCGAGGAGGCGGTGGACGACGCGTCGGGTGAGTGAGCGCTAGAGCCGCGCGCGAGCACCAGCCGTCGGCCTGACGCAAGCGCTGACAGAGTGTAGTAGCGGCACTGGCGACGGCCGTGTTCGGCGGCGCGCCTGCCGGGCGCGAGGGCTTTATCCGCGCCCTCATGGAGGGATGAGGGCGAGGGGGCGAGGGGAGCGATACCGAGGACGCGACGACCGCGTGTATGCATAGTCCTCTGTGTCGCGCTGAGCGCTCCGCTGACGTTGACTACTGACCTACATGCTGAGCCTCAACACGACTCGGTGGGAGGGACCGGGAAGCGTTGGGTGGCCCATTTCCGGGCGATGCTTCTCGACTCGCGCCACGACAACGCCAGGGATAGTGGGAAGCTGCGTCCTCTGTCTGACCCAGAGATTCCTGCGCTCGAGGCGTGCACGCGTCTTGCGGTGTGCGGTTGGGGACGTCCCGCTGCCGGGGGGCCTGCCACTGCGAGCGATGGCGAGGGGTAGCGAGAGCGGGACGTGGCAGCGGGCTCCCCACGTCCTGCTGCAGCACCTGCTGCCCTCGCCACCAGCTGCACCAGCACTAAGATAAGCCTCTTTCGCAGGTACGAGGTTAACCCCTGTGGGCCGAGAGGATCGCGCGTGGTTCGCGGACGCGGCGCGAGCGCTGCGAGGCAGAACACCACCGCACGAGTGGCGCAGGGAGAGCACGGGCCAGCACCAGCATCGTGGGAGGATGCGGCCCGCGGGACCTCCCCGAGTCCTGGGGATCATGCATGAATGGAAAGTGTCGGAATCGGAAGCAGCGGGGACTCTCTGACGGGACGTGCGGCAGGACCAGGCGGGGCGGCTCGACGGCGGAAGAGACGGGATGGGGGCCATCGGGAATGGGACGGATCTCGCGCAGTGGTGGCCAACAGTGGGCTCGACGGAGGGCGAGGAGCGGCAGTCGGGGCCTGGTGGGATCCACCAGGCCATAGGGGACGCGGTGAGGACGCGAGGAGCACGCGACCATAGTCTCGCTGCTGTCGTTACCGCGGGACGACTGGGGGGTTTCCGGTTGGCTGCGCCGCGACGACGGCGACGACGGCGACGACGAGCGCGGCCGGGCTCGGTCCTCCTGGCCCAAGGACGAGGCTCCCCCCAGCCCCATCCCAGCCCATCCACCGCCGCTCCGCAACATGTCCAGAGGTCGAAGAGGCTTCCGACAGAAGCTGCATGTCCGGAAACGTCGGCCGGAAACGTCGGGAGCCCGGGACGACTGTTGAGCTCCAGGGCGGATCGTGGCTCGGCAGCTCTTGAGCCCGACGCGGAGAGATAAACGATTGATGCATGACAGTGACCCGGCGAGCCCGTTACGGCAGCGTGCGCGTGCGCGTCTGCGATGAGCTGCACGGATCCCTGCCCTCCTGGCGAGGACTCGAGGGGGCAGGCCTCCGCACTGCAGAGGGGCGACAGGCGCGCCGCAGGGCACCGCCGAGAGCTCGGACCAGCGGCGGCGCCGTGCAGCTCTCTTGTCCGAGTGGCGATCAGTGGCCCGTGCTGGGGGACGGTGGGGCGTTGCTGGGTTGAGCGTCGCCGTGCATGGGGGTGCAGGGGAGTGCAGAAGGGGAGTGAGGAGTGTGGAGAGGGCGGCAGGGAGTGCAGAAGGTCAGCGGCGAGAGCAGAAGCGGCAGCGTCGAGCGCACACGGCCTTCTGCTCGACAGATAGAGACACCCTCCCGCCGTCCTCCTCGTCGACCTCGTCTCGCCTCCCCTCCCAAGACCACGCCAGCCGAAGCCCACCCACCATGCTCGCCGCTGCGATTGTCCTCGTTGTCGGTACGTCTCTCGTCTGCACGCGCGCCAGCGAGCGCGCTGCCCACACTGACCGCCGCCAGCTGGCTCCGCCGTCGCCTGGACCAACCCCAGGCTCCTGCCCCGCCAGGACCTGGCGTCGCTCGTCCCGGCATACTGCTCGTCGCAGTGCAATGCTCTCGTCACCAGGCTCGGAGCATGCAGCATCAACAACCCTTTGGCCTGCGCCGACTTTCAGTGCGATGTGAGTGTGTCCACAGGTCGGGTGAAGACGTGGGGTCTGAGGTGCTCGGCGTGGGATGCGGGCTCGGTGGCGTGGGATGCGAGCTCGGGGGCGCGCGATACGGGCTCACGGCGCGCGATGCGGACCTCCGAAGCGGAGCTCGGCGTCCAGCCTGGGCATGCCTTGCTGCCTGGCACTGCCTCTGGCGAGCGCAACAAGTCAGGCGGCGTCGCCGCCACCTTGGCCGCCACGCTCGCGGCTGACCATTGCAGGCCACGCTCGACGCCGCATACTCGTCGTGCATGACCTGCATCGGCGGCGGCGCATTCAGCGGGATCACCATCTGCAACACGTCTGGAGAGGACTCGTCCGCCACTGGCGCCACTGGCGCCGCTGGCGCTGCCGGCGTCTCGGTCGCCGGTGGAGCCGCCGCCACCGCGGGCTCCGGCGACGGCGCTGGCACCACGGCTCCTGATACCAGCGACGGCTCTGGAACCACGGCCAGCACCGGCGGCGGCACCACGGCTCCCAGCAACGCCGGCGGGGGCTCTGGCAACGCGGCCCCCAGCCTTGCGCCTCCCAAGGCTTCCAGTGCTCCCAAGGCTCCCAATGCTTCCAAGGCTCCCAAGGGCGGCGCGGCCACGGCCTCCTGGTCGGCTGCCTGTGTCGGCGGTGCCGCAGCTGCCGCCGTCGCCGTCGCCGCTGCCCTCGTCTAGCGGCGAGGCCTGCTGACGGGCCGCTTGGCCCCCCTCGCGCTTGGGACCCCATACCCCGCGCTCAGGCGTGAGCTCAAGTCTGTGACCACCACCGCCGCCGCCATGGGCGGTGCGCCGACGCCACCGACCGACTGATAGGTCTGCGATGCAGCATCCCTGACGAGCGCGCGTGCCGAGGGTACTAACACTCGCCCCGCTGGCACTGACACTGCGCGGCGGCGACTCGTCGCCGACGCGCCGCCGCGCCGAGAGGTGCGCTGACAAGACATGCCGGCGGTGGTCGGCGGCCTTCGAAGCGTCCCGTCTGCTCCGCGTCCACGCCGAGTCGTCCACACCGCCGCCTCCACAACACCGCCTCCACGCCCCCCTCGCGCGACGCTCGGTGGGAACAGGGCCGTGGATTCCCGCGGCGGCATTGGCTCCAGACCCACGCCGCGGCGCGCCTAGCGCGTCGTGCCCGCCGCCCGGCGCGGATGGCGCCATTGGCGTCCAGCAGCAGCGGGCCAGCCTCGGCAGGGCCGCTGCGCTGCCCGCGCATTCAAGGTTCGCCTAGGACCCGCGCCACTTGCGGCGCCACTTGCTAGTCGCTGAATGAGGAGGCCAGCGACGAGCCAGGCCGCAAGCGTCGGTCGGGGCAGGCGGCGGCAGGCGGTCACCGGGCTGATAAGGCAACGCCTCGCTGTCTCTTTGTCCCACCACCCCCGCAACATGAACCTCCTTGCGCTGCTCCTCCTCGCCGCCGTCGCCGTCGCCTGTGAGTCGTTGCCGCGGGCTGCGCGCCGCGCGAGCCGTCCTGACCGCGCACAGTGCGCCGCGGGCAGAACCCCCTCTACCACTCGGACGCCGGACGCTGCGCCGCCGTGTGCAGTTTTGGCGACATCCCCGGGCTGGACCCCGAGCTCGCAAAGGCGCGGCTGTGCAGCACCCAGGGGCGGCGCACGCTCTTCCGCTGCGCGCAGTGCGTCGACGACGGATACCGCAGGGGGCGCCGGCCGGACTACAGCGCCATGTGGGAGTTTGGCAACGTGCTGACGGCGTGTGAACTGGGCGGCAAGGTCATGGTGAGTTGGGGGGACGCGAAGGATCTGACGCTCGCAGCCGCAGCAGCTGCCTGTCGAGTAGCTGCATGGACGACGCTTGCCGCTGGGCGACGGCTGCCTGGCGGGACAGCAACGACGACAGGCGGACAAGTTCTGCGCACAAGCTCCTCTTTGGGCCTGGGTCTCTTTGTCTCTGTGAACACTCTCTCGCTACCGCCGCGCGCGCGGCACACGCCCCCGCCGACGGATATCTGTACTCTCTACTCGCAAGCATGCATTGGTTGTATCGTCCCCGCAAGGCGCGCGGGTCGTGGTGGATGGCTCGGCGCTGGGCGAAATTTTTGCCGCGCGGCGCGGCGCGGCTGTCAGCACCGGCACCGTCCATGTGGCCGCGGGAGTGTCCGACGGCGACGACCAGCATGCTCGGCGCCGGGATGCGCCGAGAGCACGGCGGCCACCCCGCGCACGCCCGCACGCCGTCGGCCAACAGCGCCGTCGCCGCCGCCGCGCAGGCCGGCTGCCAGCCGCCAGCCAACCGGCGTCGGCCTTTTATGGCGCGCCGGCCGCGGAGCCCCAGCCACCCTCCACGAGCGTCATGGCGACGCCGCCCAACCCGCCGGCGTGCTCGACTCCTCTCCATCACCCATCTCACCACCCATACCCACGGCTGGCAGCATGCGCATACGGGACGCGACGCGAATACTGGCCGCCGGCGCATGCGCAAGCGCGCTGCTGTGTCCCGCGGCATGGGCGATGGGCGCGCAGCGGCGCGCCGAGCTGCGCGACGAGGTCCGGAGTGTGAGTCGGCGGAGCATGTCGCGTGCCGCTGGCCGCCAGCGCGCGGCGGCGGCGGGCACTCGGACGCGTCGTGCGCGGACACGCACCGTACTCACTCGCGTCTGCAGATGTTCCACCACGGCTACACGGGCTACATGGCGCACGCGTACCCCGCCGACGAGCTGCGTCCCCTCTCGTGCAGCCCGCTCTGGCGCGACCCCGACCCGCGCAACATCGGCGTCAACGACATCCACGCCAACGTGTCCATGACCCTCGTTGACAGCCTGAGCGCGCTGCTCCTCATCCTCCCCGAGGAGTGGCCGGCGGCCGTCGAACGCGTCGCCGCCAACGTGTCGTTTGACCAGGACGTCAAAGTGCAGGTCTGTCACCCAAGGACGAGGGCACGGACACGCGCCGGGCTCACACGCACAGGTCTTCGAGCTGACGATTCGCGCACTCGGCGCGCTGCTCTCGACCCACCAGCGGCTGGAGCGGCTGCCCGACGGACCGGCAGCGCAGGCTGCCGACCTCGGCCTCGCGGACCCCGTCGACGTCAAGCGGCACTCGGCGCGCATGCTCGACCTCGCGACCGACCTCGCGCGCCGGCTGCTGCCCGCGTTCAGCTCGCCGACGGGGATACCGTATGCGCGGGTCAATCTGCGGCGCGGCGTCGAGAAGGGCGAGAGCCACGAGACGTGTAGGTTGCGCTGGCGAGTGGCTGGCGCTGATGGCAGGTTCTGCTGGCGCCGGGAGCCTTATTCTCGAGTTTACGTTGTTGTCGCGGCTCACTGGCGATCCGATATACGAGGTGGGTACCATCGAGCTTGCAAGGTGACTGCTGTCGGCGCTGTCTGTCCTGTCGGTGCTACCTACGCTGCCTGCCCTGTCGGTGCTACCTGCGCTGCCTGCCCTGTCGGTGCTACCTGCGCTGTCCGCGGCGACAGCGCCGACCCCGCCGCTCCCTCGTCCCCGCCGTCCCCGCTGACACCCAGACTCTGGCTCATCGCGCGTTCATGGCCATCTGGAACCGCCGAACAGACCATGACCTCGTCGGCAACCAGATCGAAATCATGCAAGGCCGCTGGCTCCCACCGGGGGTCAGCGGTATCCACGCGGGCATCGACAGCTTCTTCGAGTACGCTCTCAAGGCAGCCATCATGATGGGTGCGTTCCGCCAGCAGACACAGCGCACAGCGACTGACAAGCAGACGACTCGAGCTACATGGACATCTTCAACGACGCGTACGCCGCGATCCAGACGCACGTCCGCACCGACGATGGATTCATCGTGCGTACCCCCCTCATACCTCTTCTCACGTGCAGTACCGCCCCGTCTACCTGCGCGGCCTGCAGGCGACGTCCCCGTCGTACGTCGACTCGCTGTCCGCCTTCTTCCCAGGCGTGATGGTCCTCGCGGGCGACCTCGAGTCGGCCGTGCGCGGCCACCTGTTGTTCTGGAACATCTGGAGGCGGTACGACGCGATGCCCGAGAGCTGGGACTCGGGCGCCCGCAGCGTTGGCTGGGGCGGATGGCCGGGGCGGCCAGAGTTCATCGAGAGCACTTACTATCTGCACAGGGTGAGTGGGCGACTGCGCGCCGCCCGCATGTGAGCCAGCAGCCCTGACAGCAGGCGACGGGCGACGACTTTTATCTGCGTGTCGGCGAGCGCGTGCTGAAGGATATCCTGCGGCGGACCTTGACATCGTGCGGGTTTGCGCGCCTGTCTGACGTCGAGAAGGGCACAGTGGATGACCGCATGGAGAGCTTTATGCTTTCTGAGACGCTCAAGGTGGGTACTCGGCGTTTCACGTTCTCACCTCGGCGCGCAGTACCTGTATCTCCTGTTCGACACTTCCGAGACGCCCCTGTCCAACACGGTCTTCACGACCGAGGGCCACCCCCTCAGCCTACCTATCAATTCCGTCCCACCCACTCCCGCATGGCATGCCTCGCACCGCCGCGAGGACCTGTACTGCCCCGTCTACGTCCCACCCACCATCGGCGGCCTGCCCGTGGGTATCGAGGGGCGGGCCGACTACGACTACGTCCGCGCTCTCGTCTTTGGGCCCGGCGATGCAGGCCTAAAGGCCGAGCAGAACCTGTACGCGTGGGGTGACGGCACCTGTGCCGCCTACCCCGCTGTGCCGAAGAACACGATTGAGCTCGTCCTCGTGCCCGCGGACACGCCACCGGACGCGCCGCTACCCCCGCACGACGCAGCTCCGTCGAGCAGCAAGGTGTTCCAGACCGAGACGGGCGACTGGGTCATTGCGGACATTGACGGACTGCGCGTCACGGTGCGCTGGCGGCTCGACGGCGACGGCTACGACGTGGTTAGCAGTAAGTGGTGGCGCACGGGACGAGACGTGAACGGCAGCTCACACGACAGTTGGTCCCCACCGGGTCCGCCACGGCCAGTCTGTGACCATCACCGACAAGCGGATGGACGGTTATCTCCCCGCGCCGGCGCCAGTTGCCCCCTACGGGCTCTCGCACCTGCACCTCTCCATCAGCCCGTACGCCAAGCCGCACGAGGCCCTGCTCTCCATCGAGGCGTCGACTGCGCTCTTTGGCCTCTCGTTCCAGCCCGTTCCGTCTGCGGCGTCGAGCCACGGCAGCGACCCAGCGCAGCAGCTGCCCCGTGATGGATGGTACCTCGACACGTCCGTGCTCCTCGCCATCCCGACCGACCCCCAGGGCTGCAGCGCCATCCGCCAGCTGACGCCCGTGCCCCGCGGCCGCCCGTTCGTCCTCCTCGTCGACCGCGGCGGCTGCACATTCATGGACAAGGCGCAGCGCGCGGCGGCGGCGGGCGCGATCGGCCTCCTGGTCGCCAACCACCGCGAGGAAGGGGACCACCCGATCCGGCCCAGCGCCGACCCTCAGCCCGCCGCGCTGCGCAGCGTCGCCCATGTCGGCATTGCGGTCGTGCCGCACTCCGTTGGCGCGCTGGTGCGTGGCGTGCTCGCTGCCGGTGCCGAGGCGGACCCCGAGGCGCCGTTCCTTGCCGTGCGCGTGCGGGATCCGGACAAGGCGGCCGCCGTGGCTGCCGCGGCGCCCGGTGGTCGCCCGACGGACGAGGGCCGGCGCGAGGGTCGACTGGTCGTTGGCGACCACGAGATTGTCAACATGCGCGTCGTCGAGCCATGAGGACTTGACTTGTATCTCCCTGTCTGTGAGCTGCCTCCCGGCATTGTTCCCCGCATACTCATATACGCTTGGTCCGTCTTCATACCGCACAATATAGACATAGACGACAGCAATGTATCATTTTGCATGTCTGGGACACGGCACGCTACCATACACGCCATAAGACTAGTAAATAATTGTGCTAACAATTGGTTTTAGGGGGCTGAGGCCAATACTAACCCACAACCACTACACTCGCTGCTGCTGCTGCTGCTCAACACACACACGCCCTTCCTTGTTCCGCCTCGCCTGCGGCTATGGTTCCCTTCGCGCTTAGGCCTGGAGCTTGCCGCGGAGAAGCTCCTTAAGGGTGTTGCCGTCCTTGGCAAAGCCACGGATGCCCTCGTGGAGCTTGTCAAAGGCCATCTGGTCCTCGAAGAGGGCCCAGCGGAACTTGGACTCGTCGTCAATGTACGAGACCTTGGGGATGGCCTCGGCGGTCTGCGCCTTGTTGACGGACAGGATCTGGTTGACGGGCTCGGTCGACGACTTGAGCTCCTCGAGGAGCTTGGGGGCGATGGTGAGGAAGTCGCAGCCGGCAAGGGCCTTGATCTCGCCAGTGTTGCGGAACGACGCGCCCATGACAATGGTCTTGTAGCCGTGCTGCTTGTAGTAGGTGTAGATGCGGCGGACCGACTTGACACCCGGGTCGGTCTCGGCAGTGTACTCCTCGCCGGTGGCCTTCTTGTACCAGTCAAGGATGCGGCCGACGAAGGGCGAGATGAGGGTGACACCAGCCTCGGCGCACGCAACGGCCTGGCCGAAGCCGAACAGGAGCGTCAGGTTGCAGTGGATGCCCTCCTGCTCGAGCTGCTTGGCGGCCTGGATACCCTCCCAGGTGGAGGCAATCTTGATGAGGACACGCTCCTTCTCGATGCCGAGCGACTTGTAGAGGGCAATCAGCTCCTTGGCCTTCTTGATGGTCGCGGCGGTGTCGAACGAGTGGATGGCGTCGACCTCGGTCGAGACACGGCCGGGGACGATGGCGAGAATGGCCTTGCCGAACTCGACGAGGAGGCGGTCAGTGGCCGCCTGGGTCTGGGCCTCGATGTCACTGCGCTGGTTAGCGGGAGGGTCCTCCAGGGCTAGTGCTTGCGCTATGACGTAGGGTGTGGACTACGCATGCCATGTGTTGCTGAGCTCGGTCTGCACGGTGGAGGGCGTGTATGCGAGTGTGTAACTGCGGCAACGGTAGTCCCCGGAGGTCGCGAGACGTGGCGAGGAGGGCGATGCCGGTGCCGCGCGACGCGTAGCACACATGCACGCACACCACAACGACACGGGGAAGCGCCAACGCGCCGAGCACAGACGCCCACATGCCGATTCACACAGAGCCACACGTACGCCAGCACGAGCGACACACAACACAAAAGAGCCAGATACTCACCCGCCCTTCTCCTTGCCGTACTTGACAGCGGTGTCGATGAGGGAAGCGTACGCCGGGAGCTTGGCGGCAGCGAGGCTGCGACGGGTTAGCACACAGTCAGGCCGGCACGCGTCGCGCATGGGCAGTCCGACACGCACATGAGCGAGGGGTTGGTGGTGGCGTCCTGGGGCTTGTACGCGGCAATGGAGTCGAAGTCGCCCGAGTCGGAGACGACGGTGGTGCCGGTGCTGTTGGGGAGATGAGATCAGGAGGAATGCGGAGACGGGGCAGGATCGGGAGCAGGGCGACGACGGGAGGGGCGAGGAGGTCCAAAGGAAGGCGGAGGAGCGGGGAAGGCGGAGAAGGAAAGGAGAAGGAAGGCGGAGGAGGAGCAAGGAAGGCGGAGGAGCAGGGAAGGCGGAAAAGAAACAGGAAAGGCGAAGAAGGAACGGGGAAGGAAGGCGAAGAGGGAACGGGTAAGGTAGGCGGAGAAGGAAAACGGAAAGCGGAAAAGGCCAACATGGATCCCAGGTCAAGGACACGGGCAAGACGCGCAACACCAACATGCAGCGCAGGTCGACGACGCCGGGCACAGCCAACAGACGGACAGGCCAGAAACGGCGGAAACGGCAGAGACGGCCGCAGACACAGCACGATCGTTCAATCCAGCACGAAGATGCGTGTTCCAGCGCAGCGGGGACACCGAGAGGTCAACGTGGTCACGGGCGATTGCGTGCGACATGTATCAGGTGGAGGCGGAGAACAGCGTCAGCCACGGCAATGCTTCGGTGCCGCTTGCGCAGCAGCAACTCACGCCTTGAGAGCGTCGAGAGAGGTGGTCATGGTGGTGGTGGCACGGGTGCGGATGGGTGGCAGAAGAGGATGAGAGACGAGAATGAGAGACGAGGGGGGCCTTGGTCACGGCCGGCCATTATAAAGCAGCGGGACGGAGCGGCGACGCAAGGCGGCGGCATGATGACTAGGCGCGCCTGGCCCCGCGTCCCTGCCGGAGCGGTGCGGTGGGGGGACCGGACCTGCGACCTCCGCTCGGCAGGCCAACGTGCGCGCAAAAGCCTCCGCGCACGAGGCTCCGACCCGGTCCGGAGGGCCGACGAAACGCCCCGCGCTCGCAGGCCTGAGTAATCCCCCGCAATTGGGCGAGGAAATCCTAATGCACCATTACTCAGCCGCGGCCCGTCGCGTGGCCAATGACGTAGCGCGTGCCGGCGCTGACACCGAGCGCGCGACGTGCTCTGCGATGCTCGGCGCTATGGAGGTCTGCAGAGGGGTGCGCGGTGCTGGCGCGATGGGCCATGCGGCGGGGAGGAGACGCGTCGCTCCAGTTGCCGCAGGCGCAGCTCGGCCGAAGGGGCGGGGGGACGGCGGCAGCGGCGGCAGCGGCAGCGGCAGCGGCAGCGGCAGCGGCAGCGGCAGCGACAGCGCAGCCGCACCCACTACCCCCTCTCCGCGTCGCTCTCCCCCAGTCTTCATCCCTCTCCTCGTTGCTCCATCGCACTTCGCTCCTGTTCCTCGTCAGACGCCGGCGTCCTCGCCATCGACAACGGCCTCCGGTGCTTGTCCACCCGCCCGCCCCCGCTCGCCGCCGTCCACATCACGACAGAGCTCGTTCCTGGGTTCCCCGCAATCGTCATGCGACTGAAACGCGCCGTTAGCGCCCAAGGGTCTCCCGCCGAAGCGCATCCGTTCGTCATCTCCGGTCCCAGGCATCTCCTTCATCTCCGCGCGGCGCAAGATCCTGTCCGCACTGGCACGGATGTGCTGCTATGCACTTGGCCCGCTACACCCCGCCGCTAGCACTTGGCATCGCTGCCGTCCGCCACGGCTTGCAAACTCAACGGGGCCATGCCGTCGGCCGCTGCGTCCGAGGTTGGCTGAGAGGCACGGCCCAGCCAGGAGGGTCCCTGGGCCGGTCGTAACCTCGGGCAGCGGACTCGGTCCATGCCTACCGCAAGGCCCACGAGCCTGGGACCGAGGACCCGGCGACCATGTCGTGCAGGGGGTCGAGGTCGACAACCGGCAGTATCGCGTTCGCCGTCGCCGCGCGTCAAGTCACGCCGCGTGGGGGATCAGGTCGTATGGCTCATAACCTCCCATCGGTGGAAACTGACACGAGCCGTGACTCGCCGAACCATGTCGACGACCATCATCATCGTTCGCTTCCCTCTTCTCATCGTCTCAGCCTGCCCAGATCGGGCGACGCGGTGCTGCCATGCTCGTCGACAAGCTCGCGCCGAACCGGCCCTGGCGGCCTACACGAACAGCCGCGGACGGGTGGGCCGGCGACTGGCGCCGCGCGACTACCTCGAGCCCGCCGGCGGGAGGACACCCGCCGCCGGCCCTGCCACAACCCCACAACGTCGCCGGCTCGATTGCGGGCATCCCCGAGCGGACGGTGCGGATGCCCAACTCATCGACTCTGCAGTGGATGCGACCGGCGGGTCGCTGCCGCGCATCTATCCGCTCGACCTCGTCAACGACGCGCATGACGCGGACGTGGACTTTGGCGCCAGTGGCTCGAGTACTGCGCGTGCCGTTGCGAAGCTCCCAACTCCAGCAGCAATCGCACCTAATCTGTCGGTCTCACGCTCCGAGGACGTTGTTCGACCGGCAGCACCCGCCACCTGACATTCGACAGCGAGGCACATACCGCCCGAACCGCGCCAGCATCCTCCTGCTCGGCATCGCCCCCGGAGCTCCGCGGTGGCCCGCCTACCCGACATTTTACACGCACTGCTCGCTTCTGTCCCTGGAGCAGAGCAACTGGGCCTCGCGTCGCTAGGGCAGCCGGACACGAACGCGGCGCTCGCAACCATGGGCCCTCCAGGCGCAGCGAACGGGTTAGTAACCCGTGTCCCCCCCGCAAAGGTGCCACCGCTGCTCAACACCTTGGCGTCTGTCTGTCTTGGGACACTCAAACGAGGGGCCGGCACGGGTCTCGCTGCTCAATAGGGACGAAGTCAGCGCAGGCGCAGACGCACGGGGTGCGCTGTACAACATGCCGTCGATCCCCCGACGCGAACGGGACGAGCCCGCACGCCGCACAACCTGCCGCTTCACGAATCGCACAGCATCAACCCCGACGACACCGACGAGGGCGTCTCGTGAGACAGCCTCTCGCCTCCCGCTGGCGGCGGCGGCAAGCTTGAGCACTTCTGCTCCGGACCAGAGGCCAACTGAGCGGCATCTCGCAGACTCGTGTCCACTGGTGGCGTGGCGTATTGCCGTGCTTGTAGGCGCAATTCAAGATCAATCCCGCTCTTACCCCCACAAGCTGCTCCCAGTGGAGCTCGTTCCCGGGTCCGCTAGCGAACACGATCCTTACCTTACAAGTATACATGTTTGTCTATGTACTGTATTCAAACCGCGAATGATGACGCAGCGGGCGAAAGCCGCCTAGATGGGCGCCTCGGGGATCAGACCCCACCAGACGGCCTGGAGCAGCCGACAAGCCGCGAGGACACCGATCGTGGGCCCGGAGCCAACCACGCCGAGGAGAAGGCGCGCAAGGTACGCTCCGACGACGACACCCGCGACGCCCGCGACGCGCACGTCGCGGCTCGGCGAACGCAGCGCGAAGAGGGACGGGTCGTTGAAGATCTCGACCCATGTCGTCGTCAGCACGACGGTCGTGTTCATCGGCGAGCCAATCTTCTTGCCGACACATGCCTGCAGGCCGAGGCTGGCAGAGAGGAACGCAAAGGCGGCAATGCCCATGGGTGAGGACCACGAGGGGTGGTCGCGGCCACTGCACAAGTCAGCACCGGCAGGGATGATGATCACAGGGAGGCGCCACAGGGTGCCGGTCAATGCGCGTCCGCTCTGCTCCGCTCATTCGAACGGGTACTCACTTGCCGTAGGGCTGCTCCCCAGAGACATGAACGAGCACCGCGCAGACAACAACCATGGCGACCTGGACGAGGGCCGAGGACACGAGCCATGTGCGGGTCTTGGGCCCGATGCGCGGTGCGATGCGGCCGAGCGACGTCCCGATCCAGAACGAGACGAGGGCGGTCAGCGCGTGCTGGTCGCCCTTGTGGAACGCCACCGGCCGCTGCTGGACGGGGTCCCACGGGCGTGCGAGCGCAATGGCGAGCTGTGCGACGTTGCCCGTCTGGAAGCCCGGCCAGACGTAACATGCCTGTGCGGAGGTTAGTCGCTCGCCGGCCCCCAGGATTGGAAGCTACCCACCGTGAACGCAATGGCGCTGCTGAAGCCGGTAAGGAAGCAGGCGTAGACGCTGACGCCGTTGCACCGCTTGCTGTCCACGCTTCGGCCGAGGTACTCGCGCAGCTCCTGCCACCACGACTGCGGCGGCTTGAAAAGCGACACGGCTGGCAGCAGCGGCAGGTCAAAGCTGTCGTTGACCGACTTGCGGGACGAGCGCGACATGCGGCGCTCAGGGAGATGTGCAACGGCGCCGTACGATCTGGGCGACATGGCGGCGGGGTGAGCGCTTGTGGCGAGCGGCGTCGGGGACGATTAGATTACACTGGAGTGTGGTGCACGGTGCTGAATGCTGAATGCTCCACCGGATGCGGCCCAAAAAGTTCAGAGACAAAGGAGATGGTGGGATTGCAATGTGTCCACTGCTGTGCCATGGCCGGTTTATCTATGCTGCGCATGCCCACCCGGCCGTGCTCGGCGCTCTGCAGGCCCGCAATGCGATGCTCCGTCTCGCCGGGGCTCTCTGATCGAGGTCGCTAATTGCAATGCAAATCGATGTCAAAGACCGACCGTCTCCGCTGCACCGTCCAACCCGCAACGTCACTCTGGCCGCAGCCCGCGTCGCCAGCCAGGGGGGTCGGCGACCATCGTCCCGGGCACATCCGACGGCGCTCGTGGCCTGACGCTTTGACAAATTCCAACAGTTATCCTCTACGGCCGGCAACCAAGACGCCGACCATGGCCACTGCGAGATCGTGGAGAGTGTCCTCTGCAGGACATGCTCCATCGACTCTGCCGGGATGTTCAGATTTGTATTATGGGGGGTGCGGCTAAATAGATAGCGGCGGCGACATGACGAATGTCGCGCCGCGATTTGTATATCCCTCTTCCCGAGCCATCAAACTGTATCCGTCACGCGAGCGCGTCGTCTGTTGTCTCTGCGTCCTCTGTGTGCTCTGCCTCCTCTGCCTGCTCTTGCGTCCCACGTCGGCCGCGTCGTCCGCGTCGTCCGTCTTGTTTGAATTGCGGCCGACTAACATTTGTCTTTTCTCGTCTCCCGACGTTGGTATTACCGTTCCATCCTACTCTTGACAAGGTCGCAACCGGCGACGTCTCGCGCCTCTTGTCCACGACACCGTTGGCTCATCCCCTCCTTGGCGTGGCCACGGCTTTCGCAACCGGCTTTGACGCGTCCCCGCTCATGTCCGATGAGAAAAACAGGCGCTCCGCCCGGTGGCGCAGGATGTTGGAGAGTCTCACAGGCGATGGCAATGTCGGTCGTTTCACGTCGGCTACTTCACGGCGGTGATCGTCCCTGGCTTTGTCATCTGAGAGGTTGGAGGTAGCGAAGAGCACGAGGAAAAGGGTTGCGATGGGCGAGGGTCAAGGGAGCTCGAGCCCTTCCGAGAGAGAGCCCACAGGAGGACGAATGGCCAGGTCCAGTTAGGAATGGCCATGCAGTCGATGAGGACCAGACCGACCACGTTGGCCCTCGTCTGTGGCCAGTACTCTTGTTGGTGACTTGCCTGGGCCACATCTGTCCACGACAGCCCTCTCGGCCGGGTTCGGAGCCCACGATGGGGAAGAAGCCTCAGAGCGGTAATCACAACGACCACAACAGGTGATGGCATGCCACACGTTCTTTGAAAGTCGGGCCCCAGCATCCCCCTCGTAGCTGTAGAGTGCCCTCAAAAGATATCCGTAATAAGCCATGCCCAGGTCACTCTGTCAGCCGACTGAGTGCAGGTGTTGTCTTTGCGCGTCCAATGGCGAGTTGACAAGGACAATGAGGCGTCGGTTGCAGTCGAATACCGACAGCAGCCAAGAGGCCTATGCCATGGTGGAGAGCTGAACATCCTGGGGGGCTCATATAAACCACGTGACTGAAGGATCAAATTCACACCTCATTTTTACCGCTAATCGGGATCATTTCTATCGCCAGACCTCATCCGAGATTGTTTCAACGAGGCCGTCTCCGAAAGACCACGGCAAAAGTCCATCTGCTCACCACCAAAAGTGTCGACCTCACCACCTTGACCGTTCGGCACCTCCCACCATGTCCACACAGGTCACCAAGATCCCCAAGGGTGCGTTCTGCTAGCCCGCACTGTCGCGTGCGGCGGAATAGCCTGCTGACAGCTTTTCCAGGCTTCTGGCACCTGAAGAGCACCACCAAGAACAAGTTCCAGCTCCGGTGCGTTTTTGTCCTCCCGGCGCCTGCGACGGACGTGTGGCTGACCGTGTTCTAGGTATGCTCCGCGCGCGCCGCAACCTCCCAAGGCGTGGGTCAAGCCCAAGGACCGCATTGGGCGATGGAACATTGTGCCGGGCGACAAGGTCCGCCTGATGGTCGGCAAGCCGAAGGAGCGGTACAACAACGAAGTCGAGGGCGCCAAGAGCGGATACAAGGTGTACACTGTGCACAGCGTGGACATGGTCCGCAACCGCGTCTTCCTCAACGGCCTAACTGTGAGTGGTGGCAGCTGTTGCGCGGGGATGGACAGAGGCTGACGGCGACCTACAGAACAAGAAGTCCAACACGATCCGTCCGATTCCCGAGAACATTGATGAGCTTCCCGAGGACGAGCGCGGGCAGTGGCTGGACCAGAAGAACTACGTCGACACGCGCCGTGCTGTTCAGTACAGCAATGTCCAGCTCTGCATCGAGGACAAGGGACCCGCCAGGTGAGATCATCGCGGAATCGTCGCACCCGTTACCCCGCTCACACTTTCCAGCGTCTTTGCGACTCGCATTGCGACATCAGCTCCTGTGCTGGACAAGAACGCCCGGCGGTGGCGCTGGGACCGTTTCGCGGCTCAGACGAGCAAGGATAGCGACCTCCCCTACAACGAAGATCGCGAGCAGATCCCGATCCCCTGGCCAAAGGTTGAGACCCCTAAGCCGACCGAGGCCACCGCCTGCGACACGGTTGCGGAGCACGTCACACAGCGCACACTCCAGCTGGGAACGAGCAAGGACATTCCCGCCCCGCTCGTCCCCAAGTCGATGCGGGCTCCGGTCGCCAAGGACCAGACGTTCTCCAACTCGTACATCTTCAAGTCGGACGATCGCAACAATGCTCTCCTGGAAGCCGCCATGCCGCTGTACCTCGGCGAGGAGCTCGCGCCCCGATTTGGGCGCTTCAAGATGGCCAAGGCTTGGAAGGCGCGCAACGAGATGGTGGACACGGCCCGCAAGCAGTTCATTGAGCAGCGGCTGGCGTCGTGGGAGGCCGGCGGCCGCGACGGCGGCATTCTTGAGCTCCTGAGCCTCGAGACCGTCGGTCTCGACGGCGTCAACATGCGCCCGCGTACGCGCAAGGAGATCCGTGAAGAGACCGGCGCCGAGTTTGACGACGGCCTTGCCGAGCACAAGGCAGCGTACTCGCGCGCGCTGTTCGAGGGCAAGCAGTTCGACACGGCAACGGGCGAGTTTGTTGACGGCCCCAAATCGATCAAGATTGCGGCTAAGCGGGCGCGGAAGGAGCACAGGGCCGCCAAGAAGCTCGAGAAGCTCCGCACCCTCACGCTCAGTGATGAGAAGAACCAGGTTGTCCCCGAGGACGTCCGCGCCGCCTAGACTCGGCATCCACCATACACCTCTGCATGCACATCATTCCGGCACTGACCTGCGCGCAGCAGCCTCTATTGGCGGGGGTGCCATTGCGCCGACCAGATGGCTGGAGCCGGCGGGGACGCCTGCAATCTAACCCGTCAGCGCCTGGATATTGCGCTAGGGGACTAACGCCAGATGTTCGTGTCTAACAATACCAGTCACGAAGACGGCACGGACGCTCCAAAGGCGGACAGTGGGGCGGTTTCAACGACCTCTTTGATTGGAAGAATACGCGCAGGCAGGGCCGCAGGCTGCTAGCACTACTCGCAGGACGTCAACCAGATCAGAGCTGACAGTCCCGAGTTGTGCCAAGTTTGTATCGCGACCCCCAGGCGTCATACACCAGCTTGCCCGCGCATTACGCGCACACCCTGTGCCAACTGCTCTAGAGTTGCCAAGTGTGATTGGTGTTCAGGGGACCCTGCTGCGCCGCAGCCTCACATTTATTGCGCAAGAACAAGGCCAGCATTCATAGGTCGTGGGAAACAGTAAACAAGACGGCTGCATGAAGGAGATACGAAATGGAAAGCTGTACCCGGCCGTCAAAACGCGCCGCCCACGTTCGGGTCCCGAAGGACGAGACGGAGCGATCTGCAGGCCGGGAAAGCGCATTGGTATAGCCACTTAGTTTATCGCCGCCGACGTTGATGGTCTAATCGGTGGGAAGATAGAATGGCGTGTACGTCGAGAGACGCGGGAAGGAGACGGAAAGGGGTGAGCGGAGGAGGGGACAGGAGTTGAGGAACGAGGAAAGGCAAAGGGAATGGGGAGGGTGTCGATCGGGAGAACGTCAGTGAGCGAGTCCGGAGGCGAGGGACAGGACATCGACCTGCATTCGAGTATTACAGCCGCTAGGACCGTTGCTGTTAAGAGACAGTGACCGTACAACGCCATCATGGCACAGGACAACGAGGTGAGGCAGCGGTGAGGTAGCGGTGAGGCAGCGGTCAAGCAGCCGATCGCCGCCCCGCGATGCGGGACAATGCCGAACAGCACAGCGCCCGGCACCTACCACGCCTCGGGCCCTTTGGAGCGCCTGCCGTCGTGTCGTCGTCGTCTGGCCGATGGAAGATGTGCGCTTCCCCAAAACAACAGTCCGCCCTCTGAGGGGTTGGATGTTACGGTCTGTCCTGCGGGGTGCGCCGCTCGCGAGGAGCGTCCGTCTGGCCGCACGCCCCATCTCCCCCGTCATACCCGAGGGCATCCGTCGAGAGCAGAAGGACTGGGGTGACAAAGCGCACGGCGATACCATAGGGAAGAAGAAGAGGACGCGGAGCAGATGCCGGCGGCCTTTTATGCTGCCGCCGCCCCGCGCCTGCCGATGTCGGGGTGCGAGCGGAGCAAATTGGCGTGCGAAAGGAGCGGAATCAGATCTCCCGCCTTCCCCCTCAGGGCCCGTCGCGTGTGTTGACGCGCGTGGCTGGGCCCGCGGGAGCAGAACGGGGATTACGTATGCACCCCCCTGGCAGCGGGCCCGCGTGCCGTGTCGCTCCAGGTGGCCAGCGCGGTGCGCGTTGACACGCCTTGCTCCCAACAGCCTACACACCACCCCCACTCCATCGCGATCATACTCCTCGCATCTCGCACTCGCATCTCGTCACCGTATCCCACTAACGCTTACGAATAATCATGGTGGGTACGCGCGGAGCTGCAGAGTTCCCCGCCGCGTGTCTCTCCGGGGTCGCCGTAGCGGAGGCGGGGGGCGACGCGCGGGCGGGCGCCCGGGGCTGTGCATGCAGACCAACCCCCGGCGGGGCAGGCGGGGCAGGTGCCGCTTACTTCTAGCGACGACAAAGTGCTGACACTCCACAGGACAAGATCAAGGAGGTGAGAATGGCCGAGCGACAGCGCAGGGCAGCAAGCAGCCTGAAACTGTTGCGTGCCGCCGTCGACCGCGGCGCCCGATACAACACGCACTGACCGTCTCCAGCGCTTCGCCCTTCTCGGCCAGAAGATTGAGGCCGCCGAGCTCCGTGCTGAGACGTCGGAGGGTGAGAACAAGAAGGTAGGTTTGGGTTTGTCTCGGTGGCGGATAGTGCATGTCGCGTGTCCCCTATGGCTGTGGCGGCCGTGTCCGCGCTCCCGCAGCGCCGGTTCTTCCCCCCACAGTCCCTCGGAACCGCACGAACGCACCTCAGAGCCCGAGACGGTGCCACCTCTGTTCCGCCGCTAATTCCGCAGCTCAACCAGACTCTGCTCGAGCGCGACCAGGAGATTTCGTCGCTCCAGCACAAGCTTTCGCTCGCCGAGGAGGAGCTTGAGAAGGCCGAGGACAAGGTCAAGGAGCTCAAGGGTGCCGCCGAGGAGGGCGACAACCACCGCACCACTGGTGAGAACCTCCAGCGCAAGGTGCAGCTCTTGGAGGAGGAGCTCGACAAGGCGGAGAAGGACCTCAAGGAGACAACCGAGAAGCTCCGCCAGGTCGACGTCAAGGCCGAGCACTTTGAGCGTGCCCTCCAGCGCGCCGAGCAGGAGAGGGACGACTGGGAGAAGAAGTACGGAGTGAGTACAACTGCCCGGTCTCGGTGTCGCGCGGGATGGCCCGAAAGACATGTTTCACGGCGGCGCCAACCGCTCGAAACACCTGCGGACTACCACCGCTCGAAAATGGCGGTGCCTCGGTGGCATGGGGTGACGCAACCGCGCCGCCGCATGTTTACATCACCGAGATGGCTAGTTGAGCATGTGGCACAGTCGGGCAGTGGCGGACATTTCCCGAACGTATACTGAGACTACCCCAGGACGCCGTCGAGAAGTACCAGGCTTCGAAGCGCGAGCTCGACGAGGTTGTTGCTCAGATGGAGAGCTTGGTGAGTGCTGTGCAGCGGGGCAATCTGCTACCTCCACACTGACACTGCCTCAGTAATTTGCACGACCCAATGCGTGCAGCAGCTGGCAGATCTCTCTTAATCCTAGAGTGCTAGCATTACGCGACAAGTAGGCAGGCCGCCCGCTCGCCCTGGGCCTAGCCAGGAGACGGCGTCCGAGGCATGATGAATGTTATGATTGCGGATGGGCGTGGTGTGTCCGCGCGAGATCGAACGCTGCTGTCGCCTGACGATGATGACTCACCGGAAGTGCATTGAGTACGCTAACGACATGGTCTCCCTGGTGATCGCCCTTCCTTGCATAGCAATCTACCGAGATCCTCATCCCTGCAAACGGAAATGGGCCAGAGTGCTGCTGGAGCTGATAGCCTCAGGTGCCCGTGGGACTGTGGGCGCTGTTTCCAAGCGAACTTGCAAAGTCATCCGTTTCACTCTATCTACGCTATTGCCTCGGTCTATCGACAGAGCGTGGGCAGAGAACGCCATTTGAGACCGGGCATGAACATTAGGGTGCAGGTTCCTTCAGACCGGGGACAGTAAGCAGCAACTCACGGAAACGACAGCACCACTGTTGTCAACTGTCATGTTCGAGCCTATGCAGAGTGGGGCTCGTTGACCCACAGTCACTGGCTGCCCGAGGCTGCACCTGGTGCAGCATGTATTCCACCAGTGTAGTCGCACGAGTTGGAAAGCAGCATCAACCAAGCCACTCCACCCTCGAAACCGCCTGATGCACATATGTGCTGCCCGATACTACCACCTCGCTGACAGTGTCATAGACCAACATTGCGGTCTAGGGCTTCGAGGCTAGCAGCGCCGAGCCCATGCGTCGCCCATCGCGGCGTTCAGTGGTACCCTCACGTGTGCGCTCTTGCCGCACGCCGCCGATATAAATAAAAGACCACGCTACCGAAGTACGGGACCGACGGTGCGGGATTAGGGCTCCGCCAATGTCGGTCTGCATACGAGCGACCACTGAGAGAATGATGGCACTCGCTGCTTGTCTCGGCGCTCCTCCCTCGGCTTTTTCCGGGTAGCAGCCCGTCAGCTTGTAAGACCGTCCGCCTGTGAGACCGTCCGCCTGTTGGACCGTCCCGGGCGATGGAACACCTGGCAGGGCGAAAGGTCTGACGCTCTGGCGGTTCCACCCACTCTTGCTTGGTGGGTTCGGTACTCCATTTCGTGAAGGGGTTCCGGGCGGTTGCGCTTAAGCTGGGCTGGGGGCAGACCATTATCTCGTCGGACCCCTCGCCGCACGCAGGTCGTCCCCCCGGGCGCCGCTCCAACCCGAGCGAAGCTCACTCTCCGCCGAACGTCGTGTGGGTGCCATCGATTCCGTTCAGCTGTCGACCATTGGGAATCCCTCGGCCTCGGGCTTCGCACCAGCATCTGCATATATGTGTCCGCACGAGTGTGAGCCCTCGGCGGGCTGATATCAGTGCAGCCCATCATTGGACGTGTACATGCCGAGCCAGTTGTCTCTGGATCTCTGTCGTCCCATCAGCCTGAGGGCGACGATTCTTCGGGAGGGGCTGACGGTGTCGCCTGGCCCCGTCACCGGGGCCGCGCTAGGGACCACAGGGGGTCGCGAGCCTGCTGTGTGGTCCCCGACGCGCCCTCCATTCTGCGATGCCTGCGGTCGCCACTCGGGCGCCGGAGATTAAGATCCAGGAGCGTCGGCCAGAAAGGGGAGGGGGACATCATGAGATTTCTAGGAGTGGGGCCGGGCCTCGGGCCTGGCTGCGCGGCAGATGCGTCGGCGCAATGAGCGCTGCTGCTGCGGCCTGCGGAGGCGGCACTGCATTCTTCGCCGCCGCGGTGCGGTCCGATTGGGCGCGCGTGCAGCCTGTATGCATAGCTGCCTGAACGCGCGCTCCCGGTTTGCCTTGCGATTCTATATTTACCTCGCGCGTCTTGAAGAGAGGTGCGGAGGGACGCGAAGCCCGAACTGGGGAGGTGAGTGAGTGCGAGGGTGCGCCGCAGGGCACGGTGCGCACGCGGCACTGCCAGGGCACGCTGCCGTACAAGACAGACCCCAGGCGCGCGGACGCGGATACCGGTCCGCTTAGGCATCTGGAGCCCGGGGTATGCCTTGTAACTGGAGGCCGCTGGTGCTCGTCGGCGCAGTCGCCCATCGGAATCGTGCTCGCAAGGTCGCAGAGGCCCAGCGTCGCGCGGCGGAACAACTTTGGGGACACCAAAGTTTGCGGGCAGATGCGCAGCACGCACGCGCCAGCACGCCGTCGCGCCCGGCGGCGATGGAGCGCTCCGCACGCGGCTCGGGCGCCATGCCGCCGGCTGCGCGCTGCGCATGCCGCACCGGCCAAAAGTGGGGTCGGATCTCAAGACGTCGGACATGTGTCGCTGGGTATGAGGCCCCCAGCGCCGCTGATAAGCAGAGCGGGGGAGCGGCGCGGTCTCGACGCCGCGCGCCCCGGTGCGGGGAGGCAAGGCCGCAGCCCGCGGCGCGCTTCCGCTCCGCATGCCAGCATGTCGGCACGTTTAAAAATGACTCGTGCTGCAGCCCGCAGCGCCGCCGCACCAGCGCAGCCTTGGCTGCGGGCCGCGCAGCGGCGCACCTGCCGCGTGCCGAGACGACCGCCGTACGAAATGGGCCTCGCCCCCGGCGGGCGTGCCTTGGCAAAACACTTGGCGACGGGCTAGGCGGCATCTCATGAGATACCTACGACACGCGCAGGCGCAGCTGCGGCGACCATCGCCAGGTGCCCGAGTCGAGCGCGAGCGATATCGTCGCAGCATGTGTCAGCTCCTGTGGCCGGGGGGCCGCAGCTGCGAGATATATAATCTTGCAGGTCTTGGCTCCTAGTCTGTTCTTCATCGGCTCAGTATCTCTCGTTACGCAAGTCAGTCTCAGCGCAGAGCCACGACAGCACAACCACACCCCACCCCACACCACACACACACAAACCAAACAGCAATGTCCGTCTCCATGTCGCAGTACCGCAGCGTGCCCGACGTAGACGCGCCGCCGCGTATCCGCTCGCGTGTCGCGCCCGATATTGACCCGCTCGGTGGCGGCATTGTCGACGACACCCAGGCCGGTGAGTCGTTGTGCGGCGGGCGCGCAGCCCACTCGTTACCCCATTGCGCACCGCGCCGCTGACACCCGCAGCCGAGACCCACCCTGCCTCGTCGCCGTCCCGCTCGCGCTCCAACTCTACGTCCCCGCGACCCGGCTCGCCGGCGCCCAAGATGGGCTTCCTGAGGAGCATCCTCGGCCGCCGGCGCGTCTCGCAATAGGCTGAGCCGTTCGCCCATCGAGTAGTATTCCGTCGCCGTGTGTATCTCGCCCACATATAGTTATCACGCCCGTTCATGTTGTTTATGAAATGCCACCTTAGACCCGACTGTTGGTTGCACAATATATCCAGATTTCCAGACAGGCGGAGACGCGGCGCACGCTGACTGATGGATGATTCAGCGATAAAAGCGTGCGGGGATTAATTAAGCTACACATTGAAACGGGTGGTGTGGGGCGCCAAGGCTCGGGAGATTGTCCACGCCTTGGCGCGCCGCATGCCGAGGTGGACGGGGAACTTATCTTGCATGGTAGCCGACGAGGGGATGCGGGGACGGTTAGGTTGACCTTGGCACTTGGCAGCCCAGGCCATTCAACTTTAAATGACTTCATAGGGTCTTGGCAGCCGGGCAACGGAGGATCCAACATGGGAACCCACCCGTAACAGCAACGCGGCATGGCGGAGGCTCCGCTCATACGGCGACAGTGGCAGTCGGCGTAGTGGAGCGCGGGGTCGACTTGTTGAACGTCGTGCTCTTGATGCTACCGTACGCCTCCGTCTTGTCGTCCTCGGTCCACTCCATCTCGATGTCTGCGTAGCGGTTCGGGTCGTTCGTCTCTTCCTGACCGATGTGGTCGTCGATCGTCTCCTGGATCTTCTCCATCGACTCGTGGCGCCGGTTGACACCCGTGGCATGCGGTGGACGATCGAGGCGCTACTGGTCAGTGATAGGAGGCACAGCTGCGGTGCTTACCGTCTCGTACGTCTCCGTCTCGACGTCGACCATGATCGCGTCGGTTTGGCGCTGGGACCACAGGTGTGCGCTGTTCTGGAGCAGTTAGCAGCTGAAGGGCCGGATGGAAACGGCCGTCGTTCTTACAATCATGGTCACTGATTGCCCCTGCTTCCACTTGATCCGCGCGTTAAGCGAGTAAATCAGGCCGATGGCATAGAGATAGGGCTGGATCCCCGTGACCGTAAAGGCGAGGAAGGACGACGAGTTGATGGCTGCGGGTCGCGTTAGCAGCTCCACTGTTGCACTCCTTCGCTGACCGCCACTTACGAAAACCGATGAGCCAGATGACGGCGACGGACAGGGGTGGTACCTGCGACTCGAGCGTCATGCGGATGAGGCGGAGAATGACCTGGGGTGAGCGACACGACCTTGTTTCCAGAACGCACGCGGTCGGTGTGGTCCCAACCCGTCCGCGACTTCCAGAGACCGTACATGATAGAGACGGTGATGATCAGGTCGGCAGTCATGGCCGCAGCCAGCCACAGGAGCTCAGCTGTGGGTGTTAATGGCCGTGGCACTCCTGTATGCTCCGCAGGCGACACCCACGTATCAGCACAGACGGCGCGTGCAACTGGCTGGGAGCGCGGTAGAAGATGACGGAAATGGAGATGGTGGAGCCGACACTGGAGGTCAGAGGCCGGCGGACTGGACCCAGGAGCGCTCACGAAGTGAGGATCAGCATCTGGCCGTGTTAGCCGCTAAAGAAGGGAGGACGCGAAGACAGATAAAATTCGTTACTCACTCCCAGAGTGCACAGAATGCACCAGTTGCGACCAGTGAGACGGAAGGCACGATGGGCGAAGAACGACTGGGTGACCATCGAGGTAGAGACTGGCGATCAGCGGTCCGTTCGGGAGACTGGAATAGCAACAAAGCTGGGCAGTACGATCTCCCTTGTTGCCTTTGACTCGAGGGGCTTCACATCGCGTCAAAGGGACCTACCGGCGAGAATTGGATACCACCCGCTGGGCATGGTCAGCGTGCACAGCTGCTTTGCGGGTCGGCTCACGTCTTGTCGGTCTCCAGGAACTGATGGTAGCTGCCCCAGTTTGCAATCAACTACGGGTGAGCAGAGGGATGGTGGAAGCGGAGCGTACCAAGTAGTGCATGTCGTAGAGCATGAAGCCTGCAGGATCAGCGACCGAGTCGGGGCTCAGCGAGCGAGTCGGGGCTCAGCGAGCGAGTCGGGGCTCAGCGAGCGAGTCGGACACATCAATACCTCCTGGCGACACTTACCACAGCTGACGGACAACGTAAACGTGACAGAGACGACGGCGCCCTTGGTCCACCACGGGTCGTTCGACGTCGACGTGTTGGCCCAGTACCGCGTGAACATCATGAAATACATGCCTCTGGGGGCAGGTGGCCACAAGTGTCAGTCCCCAGTGTACCACGGCAGAATCTCCAGGAGCGTCAAACGCTCACGTGAAGAACATGGTGACCACGACCTGCGCGTACAGCGCGTTGAGGTTGAAGAGCTGCGCGGCGTCAGAGTCCAAATGTCGCCAGATGGGAACGGGGGGTTCTCTCGTGATCCGCTTGCAGCCAGAGCGGCAGGAGCGGGGCATAGCTGCCAGCCGCCACTCCCCAGCACATACCTGGTGAGGGCGGAAGGCCTCTGCGGCCTGCGCCTCAGTGAGCGCGCTGTCGAGAGCTTCGCGGGGGATGAGAAGGGGCATCGCGGGATGCAGTGGGAGACGAGAGAAGAACGGTGAGAAGCGACCGGCTGTGGTCCGTGAGGAGCTGTCCAGGAGAGCGGAAGAGGCTGAGAACGCGAGTGTCCAGAGAGTCAAGCGAGGAGACGAATGGCCGGCGGGTAGAGGTTATTCTCGTGTCTTCTCACAGCGCTCTTAAAAGAGTGGAAGGCGGCGATGCTACGCGAGGAGCGAGGAGAGGAGAGCAACAGGATAGGAGAGTAATGGAGGAGAGAGAGGGCCAACGGGCGCTGTCGATACCCCACGGCGGGTGCCCGCAGCAGCGACGAGGAGCCACGGGCCCACAGCTCACACCAGCGTCTGCGCCTGGCTGCCTGTGCGCCTTGTCAGTAGATCAGCCCAGGGGCCGTCGGCGCATCGTGCAAGAGCCTGTCGAGGGATCAGAGATGGGCAACATCTAGAAGAAACAGGGGTCGCCTGTCACTCGTTACCGTGGCAACACCCATCCCGCGCCGGCGCCACAGTGGTCCCCTGCGGAGCAAGATCGCGGAGCGAGCGCACCCCGTTGTCCCCTGCAGAGCAAGAACACGGATCGAGCACATCCCTTCCACGGTACGGGCGGCATGTCCCCCCGTTCTGCTGGTGATCAGGCGCATGCGATGCGAGAAGGGCGTGCACCAAGGGCGCTGCCGCGACCGTTGTCGCCACGGACCTGGGTGTCATGGTCGAGTTGCTGGTTGTAGCGGCAACTTGCCGCTGCCAAACTGACGCTGCTGGAGGGACAGGACCGCCGGCAGAGCATGCTGTGGTCCTGCCTGCCCAGCGCTTGAGGGCACCGACAGGACAATCTCAGAGCCGGGGAGAGGTGGACGCTGCTGTGCGCTGCGATCCGCCGCAAGACACGAGGGGATGGTAGACTAAGCGAGACAACCTGGCAACAAGGGGTCGGAGGTGCTGCCGTTCATGCGCTGCTGCTGCCCGTCAGTTGCAGCTGTCACAGCATGCTATCACCCATCCTCAGCATGGTGCCGCGCCAGAGTATGATATGCCATTCCCGACCTGGAATGCTGGTAGCTGCAGGCAATGTACAGCCTTCGTCGCCAGCCGCGGGGGTGGTTGGCCCAGGCACCACCACATCCCGAACGGATGCGACACATGACGGGAGCGACGACATCTTGACATCAGCGGCACGGAACGGATGCTGCGCGAGGTGCCCAGTTCCTCGTTATCTCCATATGGGCAGGACGCGTGAGGAGGATTGTGCGGATAAGTCTTTATCATCCAACGTAAATACCTCGAGAGACACGCTCCCACATTACCCCTCCAGACCACCACGCCGTCAGACACTCGTTCCTGACGAGAGCCGAACGCGCCGCACCCACTCCCGATACCACAACACAAAGGTCATCAATTATGTAGCGTATAATTGAGCTATCTCCTCATCTCCTTACCTCCTCGACTCTACACGAGACCCAGCGGGTTCTCAAAGAAGGGGTACAGCAGCTGCGTAAAGGTGGACGCAAACAGGCCGATACCGAGGTAGACGACAAACTTTGTACCCACTGTAGCGTGTTAGCTGCCTGGACCTTGGGTATGCCCACTCTCGCAACCCACCTTCCGCGTCGTAGTGCTGCTCGCCTTTCTGGCGGTATGGGCGGTTGCTGTTACCCTGCACGGGATCGATTGTGGACGAGCGGGGACGCGTCTTACGCTGCGTGGGCACGCGCATGTGCAGGCCATCGCCGTTTTTGGGCGAGAGCGACGGGGAGCGCGAGCCCGCGGTGCTCTGGTCCTTGGAGTCGACGACCGGGAGGAGGCCAAAGGACGGCGACTGGTGGAAGGCCATGTCGGCATTTTGGTAGTCGCTTCGTGGATCAACTAAGAGAATACAGATGGGCCGAGACATACCTGGCAGGAGTGTAGAACTTGCGCGTGGGCAGCGGACGGCGAATGACCTTGGTGGTGAAGCGGAAGATGGGCGGCAGCACGTGGAGGAGAGTCCTCTTGGCGATGAGGCGCCAGACGACGATGCCAACGATGCCTGTACATGTTAGCGAGGCTCGAGATACTGTATCTCAACTTACCGATAGTGACACGGATGAAGAACTTGGCGACACCCCAGACGGCACCATGTGCCCAGAGACCAGGGGCGGCGAAGAGCGGGTTGCGCACACTGTACAGGTGACCGAAGACGACGCCGAGGATGACGGACAGGATTGCAATCGCATCCTCAAAGCACGGGCAGTCATCCGGCGTCTCCGGGTGGTAGTGGATCAGCGCGAAGGTGACGGGCAGCATGACCGCGGCAACTACGGGCGTCAGCTGAATTCTGTGCCAAATGTTCAGTGCCTCACCCCAGAGCGACCCGGTTTCCACCCAGGCGTCAAAGGTCGGTCCCACAACCTCCCACAGTGCCCAGCAGAACGTGCCGAGCAGCGTGCCGCCGATAATGTCGACTACGAGATCAGCCACGCACACACACTAACGTAAACGCACCCATCGAGTGCATGCCGGTGTAGACACGGCCGCCGGCAACGGTAGTAAAGTAGAGGAAGAGCACTGCCATGGTCAGCCTGTCCGCAAGCCAAGTGCCGCCAACATACCGGACCATCCCGCGAACACAAGTGGCAGGCCGAGATCCTCACGGCACTCCCAGATCCACCCGCCCACGTACAGCGCAATGCTGATCGAGTTGGTGGAATGGGAGGACGGGAAGCCGTACTCGCGGTGGTGGGTGCTGATCGCTGCTGGGTTAGCCACGACGGTCCCCATCTGGGCCACAGTCACCAGACCAGGTCTGTGGAGTCACGTACAGAGGCGGGTAACGGGCGGGGAGAAGGGGCGCGGTGCACATGCGATGTCTTTCGCCACGCAGGAGAGGTAGATGCCAAGTCCGACGACCATGAGCAGCCTGGGCGATGAGAATCTTGGACTGATGTCAGGCGCAGCGTGGAGACGTACCCTCGTGCGCGCTGGAGGTATCCCAGCCAGAACAGAATTGGGAGGAACGCTGTGAAGAATGTATGTGCTGTACGTCGTCAGTTGTGTTCTCTCTCGGCCGGCCTGTTTTGTTGTCGTTGGCGGCATCCGCACCACCCGTCCTCCCATCTTTGTCGCTTCTCCCTCCCTGCTAGCTCCTCTCTTGGAATGGTTTCTCTTCTCGACGCTCCCTCTCCCACGCAGCATGGCCCGCTACTCACTTCCTAGCACTGCGCTCCAGAAAAAGTACTTGTCCCGCGCCGGCGTCCGCACGTGTTTCTGGATGCGCGCAATCTGTTCGCTCTCCCCCTTGAGCGAGCAGAACAGCGCCTTGCGGATGGCCTCGCGCCACGGCGCGAGCATGGCGGCGTACACGCCGTCGGGCTGGCATCCCGGCTCGATGTGGACCTTGTCGCCGCCGTTGGCGCCGTTCGCGACCGTGTCCAGTTTTGCGGTGGCCGGCGGCGAGGCTGCGCCTGCGCCCTTCTCGCCGCCCACCGGGGAGCCGTTGGCGCCGTTGGAAGTGTCCACGCCGTTGGGGGTGCCCACGCCGTTGGGGGCGCCCACGCCGTTCGGGGCGCCCACGCCGTTCGGGGCGCCCACGCCGTTGACTACGATCTCTGGGGGTGTCGTTTGTGGTGCCATTGTCGATGGACTGATGACAAGATGGGCTGGGATGCTCGTATCAAGGGCGATGCCCGGCGAGTGGAGATCGAAGGACGGCCCTGAAACGAGATGGGGTCGTTGCTCTCGCTCGGCATGCGCCAGGCACCGCCCTCTCGGCGGTTGCTGACTGGAGGGCATTATGTAAACACGGCCCGATCGTCGGGGTGGAGGTCTTGGTGTCAGCCTCTTGGGTTGATGTTTCTTGTTTCTCATTCACAGATGCGATCCGACGTGAGTAGTCTGCTGGGCGATATGAGAGTAGGGGGTTCTCAACTGTTTGTGTTGATGCGCCGCTAGAGAACCAGGCAGACATGCAGCTTCGCCACGGCGGCGCCTGTGGACGCTGAATGGCGTTGAATGACCGTGTGGGCGGCCAAGATGCCGACCGAGCAGAAGACACAGGCCACAATGCTGTGCAGATGCCCAGACTGTGGGCTGTACTGAACATACAGTGGGCTGTACTGAACATACAGTGGGCTGTACTGAACATACAGTGGGCTGTACTGAACATACAGTGGACTGATCGTTGACGGACGTCGCCGACGCCTGGCGGGGACGATTGTGCAAGGAGGCTGTTCTGGTGCTGGTGCGATGGAGGGCACTGCGGGATGATCGAGGACGGGCGCTGGGCCATCCGCTGCGGTGTCGCAGAGCCACTCGGCAGGAGGTTCGTCATCGGGAGCGGGGTTGTAGTCGGCAGAAGGTCGTCGGCGGCAGCAGGGTCGTCGTGGTTAGGATCATCCTAAACGGCTACCGCTAGACCGCCGTCTGGTACCGCAGGCCCATCATCTTCGTGGCCGACAAGGGGCATCTCGGGACATGGCGCGAGCATCCCACCTACTGCCGGCCATCATCTACCGCCGGTCCATCGTCTGCTGCAGGGTTATCCGTCGCAGTGGCTCATCTTCTGCCAGGTCGGCTCCTCGAGCGGACCCCAACTGGTCCGCATCCTCAAGCTCAGCCATTGGCGTTTGTCCTTGAGTCACGCTGGGTGGTCGCATGAGAACTGGCCACCATCACACCCCAAGGGTCACAAAGCGCCCCCGCGCGTGATCATCGCCGTGTGGACCGACATTGAGACGGTCAAGAACGTGCAATGGCGGCTAAGCTCGTGTGGCCAGAGGTGCAGATTGCGGGCATCGAGTCGCCGCCGTCGTCCCCAGAGCTATCGCCCGCGTCAGGAAAGCGCCCGGCCCACCTTTCCTAGCCCATGTTGGGAGAATGCGGTGCGGGGCAGCGGCGCATGCTGGTGGATGGAAAGACTCGTCTACAGCGGTCTTCGTGACTTTGCTGTAAAGGCTAGCAACCAGTGCAATCGCCATCTTGCGACCATCCTCAGCAGCGCCAGCCATCCGGCGTATACTCTGTGTCCATACTGATACTTTATCGCCTACAATATGTCGTGGACGCTCCCGAGATGTTGAATGCAGCATCCAACGGACATATACCTTTGACAACAGGCATAGAGCTTCGACACAGGTCACAGAGCCGGTCGAGGTGGAAAGCCCGGCACGCTTAACAGCGGTTCGTCTCTGACGGTCAGTGAGGCGGGCTGGAGCCGGAGCCGTTGGCTCTGGCGACTGGCGATTGGGCATGCTAGAGACAGGCGACAGGACTAATTACGATACGAGACACGGATAACAGTTCCCTACTGCAATGCGCGAGCGCCACAAACGCCGCACTTTAAGTGGCATTCGAGACACCTTGCGTCTCTTCAGTCCGTGCCGCTGGCAATAGACTTTAGCATCGCTGTGGTGCACCAGATCAGCTCAGCTGCAACTGACTGCAATGCGAATGGCAAAAAAAAATGTTCACTGGTCTCATGTCCTGTCACAAACTACCAAGGCACTGATCGGGGTTGTGCGCTTCAACTTGGTGCGGGTCGTTTGTGATAGCGGAGTGAAAGGCTGTAATGTCAGATTGTTGGCTATTGCATGGTCCGAGTCTGCATCGGATGAGACTGAGAGAGACACCGTTCTTCTGAATGCCCTCATGGCGCTCCCCGAGACGAATGCCCCGCTGATGTCTTTTCGGTGCCATAGCACATAGCACACGCTGGGATCCTGACCAGCAACGGCCTCTGCTGAGGGAGACGGGAGGCCCCCGAGGGTAGCCACACCTCCATCTCCCCTACTAGAGGCAGCAGGCGCGCGTTCGTCGCCGCGACGCAGTCAATGGTCTCTTGATTCTTGGCGGCAGCACAAGCTCCAGAGGGACCTCTCGCGGCCCTCACCGCGAGGCAACCGACTCGTCCTCCCAACACGTCTTCACGTGCTCTCTCCACTCCTCTCATCCCCGACCATGCCTGGCCTCGCAGCTGCGTCAAGGCAATGCATGCGGCCTCGAGCTGAGCGCATCGCCGCACTGGAGCCGCAAATACGTCAGCCAAGCTTCCATCCGGGGCCCCGCATTATAGTGAGGCACCGCTTTAAGCATAGCCGCCACCCAAGATGCGTCTCGACTCGAGGCATCCCGCGATCACATCCCGACCGCTGTGCATCTCGGCCTTTCGTGTCGATATCTCCCCATTCTTTTTCGCGGCAGCATTCACGGGAATGCGCACCTGGTTCACCATCAGCCGCGCGCAGACGCCCCCGCCCCAGCGGGCGCCCCCCGAGGGGCTACTCAGCTTCCCCGACGAGGTCTTCCTGTCCGGCGTGTTCCCGTATCTTGCGCCAGAGGACATTGTCGTGCTCGGGTGGACGAGCCACCGCCTCCACAGCCTGGCAGTGAGTTCGCGCGGCGCCAAATCGCACCTAGCCGGCCCTCCTGACCGCAGATTGACAATGCGTTCTGGTCTTGCGCCTTGCGCCGCACGTTTGACGTCCCCGAGGTTCTCGACGCCGAGCTCAACCCGCCCGCGGACGCGATGCTCCCCGTGGACCACTTCCGCCGCCTTTATTTTGGCCTCACATACCCGCGCGTCTTTGTGTGGGGTGTATGGGACGACCGGATCCCGTTCCCCCGCAAAGCGAAGACGGTCGTCGACAGCATCGGCGCCGAGGTTATCCGCGAGCCGGTCGACGTCACAGACTTCTTCAAGGGCGCCCGCGGGCTGCACCACATAGAGTCGATGGAGGCAAGTATCCTCTTCGGCTGCCAGGATGGGAGCATCTGGACGTGGTGGTCGACACAGGAGCTCGCCGTGCCGATTCGCCAGAACCACGTCCGCATTCTAGGACTGCGCGGCGGTGGCCGCGGCCAGAACAAGGACCCCGCCACTGCACCTCCCCCGCCGCTTCTTGTCTCGCACGGGCCCACCGCCACCGTCTTTGTCGAGGACTCCGGCTGTGTAAAGTACATCCCCAACCAGCGATTCCGCAGGCCGTGCCAGTACTCGGTCGTCGGCGACTCCACGGCCGCGAGCACGGCCTTCTCGTTTGAGCCCCGCGTCGTGCCTCTCCCGCCCGGCCGCGTCGAGCAGGTGCACGCGACGTATAACCGTGCCGGCGCCCTCATCGATGGAATCATCTACGTGTGGTTCTTTGACGAGGTCGAGCGGCCGCATAGGCTCGTCCCCATCCCGACACGCGACACGTTCGACCAGTGGCAGTGGTACCAGGTCAATCACGGGGAGAGCCGCGAGAAGTGGCACGCGCGGTGGGCCGCTAGCGAGGCAGCTCTCGCAGCCTTTCAGGAATCGGAAGCTCGGAAGGATGCCGCCGCCGCGCGGCGCTGCCACCATGCTAAGACGGAGACCGAGTCGGAGTCGGAGTCACACGACCAGAACCCGGAGCGTGTCGTGCGAATCGTCGTCTCGCCGCTCAGAATTTATGCGCTCAAACGTAACGGCGAGGTGTGGACCATGGGCGTCGCACTCAACGAGGAGTTTCTGTCGCAGTCGTGGACCTTTGTACGTATGCTCTGAGGCAGCACTCTCCCAGATCCTTCCGCTGACGGACGCGCATAGCTACCTGGCGCCTCGATGCCGACGACGGTCGACCTGCGCGAGGACCTGCACGGTGTCGTGGTCGGGAGTGTCACCTTGCCCGAACCGGCGGTGACGGCGCCCGTACCCATGCCAGCAGGAGCTTCCATCCAGTCCGTGCCCAGTCGCGGACAGCAGGTTGTGTACCACCTGCGGGACGTGATGGGCCGACCATATTCCAACGTCGACCAGTCGTGGACGTGGATGGCCACGCTCCACGCCCCGGTGGTGCAGATCGCCATGAGCAGCCTGACGTATGTCGCGCTCCTCGGGGACGGCACCGTGCTCTCGTGGGGTTCGAACCGGTGGGCGGCACTCGGCCGCGAACCCGGCCGCTCCGAGGCGGCGCGCAACGGCCTGGCGCCGCCGGGGCGGGTGCTCTTCCCCCGTGCCGAGCGCAAGGGACCGCCGCCGCGCGTGTTTGCGGTCGCGTCGCGCGCGGCGCTGGCGCTCGGCGACGGGCGGTTACCGGCGTGGCTTGGGCGCGGGCATTGGACTGGCGCTGGGGGGGGCGCTGGCGGGACGGCGACTGCGTCCAAAGGCAAGTCCTCGAGGCTGTCGGCGTTCGACCTGGTCGAGCACGGGCGGCGGCTGCGCGACTGGTGGGACGACTTTAGTGAGTGCTCCTAGTGCTGGTGCCGCAGGGGGGTTGCTAATAGCAGAGCTGCTGCGCGATATGTGAGGGGTTATCGCTGCCGAATACCGCTCGGCGTATCCTTGCTTTTGCAAGCGGGCTAGAATGGTTTTGAGGGTCATACGGACCTCATGAGGGCGTTACGGAGTGGGATACGGACCCTATGATGGAGCTCGGAAGGAGACTTATGAACGAGTGGGCTGGTGTGAGAGGACGGTATCTTATTGACAGCTGTTGTTCGTAGTTGTTAGGACATTCCAGAACAATGCACTTGCCGTAGTTGTACGATTGCGTCGCTGGAGCGGGGAGAACACGCGCGCCGTCGTTCCGGGGGCTGGCTTGGATGGTCGGCGCAGTAGCATCTGCAGTTATCCATCATTGGCCTAGTATCACGCGCAGAGAAGAAACAGAGGGAACAGGGTACAGGGAAGTGAGCAGCGCAATAGCAAAAGAGTGTCTATGGGTGGTCTACACAGTCATAATGTCCGTCGTGTGAATGATAATGGGATGGGGGGGTGGGCAGGATTGTCGGTTGGTGGTTGTTTTAGAACGGGTTAAGGCGAAGGCCACCGGCGGGCAGGAATTGGCCCAGTATCAGACGGCCCCGCACCCACCCAGAGTTTTAAGGAGCGCAGTGCTCGAGTCTCGCTTGGACAGCGGCTCTTCGGACTGGTCGTCGAAGCGCTGGTCGTCGGAGCGCGAGCGCACCTCGGCAATCTCCTCGAGCTCGTCGCCGTCGCGGTCGCGGTCTCGCTCGGTGCCGCTGCTGTGCTGATTCAGAAGGTGTGCCGCGTCTTCCATCTTCGTCCTTGTCGAGCCTACAGGCGGGCCGACCAGATTGAAAGCTGACTCTTCGGAGGTTAGGAGGTCCCACGGTCGGTGGCCAGTCGACCCCAGCTCAGCTTGCCTCACCATGGCTCAGCCTGACGCAGTACGGAGGAACGAGAGCGAGGCCAAGGATGCGGCTAGGCTGCCACACCGCTGTCGTGTCTGGATATGAAACATTGGCAAAGTGTGCGACCTTGACAAGTTGTTAAAAGAGGGCTTCTATATCAACAGCCGCAGCGAGGACGGCAGGGTTGGCGGCGAGTGGGCCTGTCCACTGGTCTCTCGCCTGCGAGAGGACCAACCGAACGGCGGACGTGTTCCCGCCTTCCCACCCCCCACAGCCGCGTCTCGCGTCCGCTACCCACGGCAGGCCCCGTAGCGACGACGCATACCCCATCATTGCCATCGGTCGTGTTCCGTAACCCCAAATGACTCTTCTCCCAACCAATTCCACATTCGGAGACCGTCTCGAAGAGACGAGCCCTTCCGCCAGAGTCCGAGACTACAGCCCATAGCGTTGGTACGCCACAGTAGCCCGCGCCAACAAGCGACAGGAGCCGATGTGCGGTTTGTTCCCGCACTGATCTCAGTTCCAGATCCCAAGAGTACGATACTCGTGTTGCTCCCAGTCCCAAGACAATGGCTCCATGGCGGCATTAAAGAAAAAATGACGGGTGTACAAACATCTCCTCATCTGCTCGTGTGCTCCTCGCCCTGCGCACCAACCCCGGACCTACTCCAGAGGCATGTTGTTCACGTCCTCACTCATGCGGTTCCACAGGCGCGCCTCGGCATTCACGCCGCTGACAGAGCCCTCGACGAACACGCGCCACCCGAGCGTCGCCTGCGCCGCTTGGCGCGAGTGCAGGACCACCGCCAGCTCGTGCCATAGGCACGCGCGGATAAAGCCGCGCCGCGCGAGCAGCGCGTTGATCATTGTGTTGTCCTGCTCAATAGCTGGAGAGTGTAAGTGGCGGCCTCGCCAGCGCTGGCGACTCTCGCAAAGTACGTACCTGATACGTGTTTGTCAAGCTCGGCCTCA
This sequence comes from Apiotrichum siamense, assembly GCA_023653615.1. NCBI lineage: Eukaryota > Fungi > Basidiomycota > Tremellomycetes > Trichosporonales > Trichosporonaceae > Apiotrichum > Apiotrichum siamense. Next base: position 97,663 of record JALJEG010000052.1, on the reverse strand, counting down.
AAGCCGGGTTTCTGCGCGGCGCGGAGAGCCTCGATCTTGGCTTGCCGCGCCTCGACCTTCTTGCGCAGTATGGGAACCGAGTCGACCGACAGGCGCTCATGGCGTACGAACAGATCCCGGAAGGCGAGGTAAAGATCACGCTGCGACTTGAGCGCCTCTATCGCGGTGGTTATTGTGGTGGTTCCCTGGCGATGTCAGTTATAAGCGGACGCAGTAGCACCCACCTTCTCGCGCTGGTCGGCAAGGCTGGTGTATCCGTTACCGACGGCGGACAGGCCGCGACCAACGCTCTGGCACAGGTCGCAGCATTTGCCACCGGGCACGCAGCGGTGGCATGACGCGGGCATGTCCTCTGCAACGGCCTGCAGCGAGAGCGCGAAGCGCGTCGCCTCGGCGGCGGACACAAGGACGCGGTGCAGCTCTCTCTCGGCCAGGGTGACCATCTTCTGGTACGACGCAATGAGGAAAGGAAGGCGATTGCGGAGACCGCTGGTGGTCAGCGGTGTTAGTTCTAGTAGTACTCACTCAAGCTTCTCCTCCAGGTCGGCCGGGATGGCCATCTCCTGTGCGGGAGTGAGGCGTTTGCTGGCCGACTCCTCCTCCGTGGAAACCTTGACGCGCTTTCGCCATTGCTCAAAGCTCGGCTCGGTCATGAACACGTTTAGAGCGCCGTCGTCGCGCATCACGGGGTGATTGACAACGGCATTGAGGAACCGCTGCAGCCCCTTTCTGCAGCATCAGCAGCCATCCGCATGCAAGGTGGGCATACCTTCTCTGCTCCAGAAAGGCCTCGTCAGGATTGAGCTTCTTTGGTGGAAGCGCGGGGAGAAGACGGAAGGGCTGAGCGTTAGTGCCAGAAGACGGCCCGACCAGCAGCGACTCACATAGCGGGCAAGAAGAGTGTGGTGGAGCCAGACAAAGTCCGAGTAGCGTCGAATAAGCGGCTCAGGCCGGCGGTCCGACACGAGGCGGTACTTGCGAAGAAACCAGCTCTCCCTCTCCTGGACAAGGCTGACCTCAATGGTCTCCATGCGGCGCCAGTATCCGCGTTCGGCCTCCGCGTCGGGGTTGCCGCCGAGGAAAGGGGTGGCTGTACTAACACCGTTTTCGCCGTTGCCCGAGGTGTACCGCGCGGGCGTGTCCCACGGCGAGTACGTCGACGGCAGCGACTGTGGTGGCAGCGAGCGCGTCTGGGTCGCGGTGGTAGACTTGGCCGACGCGACCTGGAGCCGCGGGTTGGGCAGCGGCAGCGCGTCGTTGGCAGCGCGCAGGCTGATCTCGGCGTCGGGCTGTGACTGGCCGAGCGCGACGAGCGCGAAAATGCGGAACACGTCCTTGTGCTGCAGCGTCACCTTGTCGCCGCACGCGATGTGGACAATCTGGGAAAGAGGTTAGCAGACATGGCATAAAAGGGTTGGGTTGTCGTGTCAGGGAATGGCGAGTGACATGGATGGGACCAGAGCCGCGAGACGGCTTGGATGGGCGGAGCAGGACGCACCTTCTCAATGGTCGATGCAGGCAGCTGCGACGACGCCAGCATGCGCGGGATCGCAGGCAGCGATATGCTCTGTGTCCTGTCCGGGTCGAGCTGCTCCACGAGCGAGATGTATGCCGTCGGCGGGTCCTCTAGATCGGTGTCAGCCGCCACGCACGCGACCTCCGAGCACGGTGTGTCATGAGTCACTGCGATACGCACCGAGATACGCCTGGAGCGCGGGATATTCGCCCGTGCTGCTCGCCGGCGGCGCTATCGAGCTCGCGATCGAGCCGATGCCGGCGGTGGGGGGCGATGCGATGCGTGCGGGCGTCTGTGTCTCGCTCCACGGGTCGACGTCGCCAAAGCCGGCCGACGAGCTGGCGAGGGGGTCGGCAAAGCCGCCGCCGTCCGCCTGGTTGACGAAGCCCGAGGCCATGAGGGACCCGCTGACGCGCGGGGTGTTACTGCGGTGTCAGCGGACGGCGTGCTGAACGTGTGGGCACGCACAACATGATGCGTGCACTTGTTGATGGGGATTGCGACGGCGACGAGGGGGCTGGTTCGGTGGGAGATGTGATGGAAACGTATGGCGGATGGGACACGGTGCCGGGCACACGCGCTATGACGATGCCGACAGCACAGGTCCGGCGGGCCCCACGGACATGCCCCGCATCTCCGCTGCTCGCCGGTATTCCACCCTCCCGATCCACCATGCCCGTGTTCCTTTCTCACAACCCACCATCGTACGCCCGGCTCGCTCCGCCTGCATAGCACACCGCAACAGCACCCCGCGGCGCGCCGACATGATCGCCGATGCCGTCGCCGATGCCGTCGCCGAAAAGCGGGCCCACACTGGCTGGATAGACGAGAAGCCGCCCGTTCTCGTGGAGCGGCAGCACATCAACATCTCCAGCGACAAGGCGCCGCTCGCGCACGAGCCCGAGCCGGCGCCGGCATGGGTGGCGAGACGGGAGGCGGCGGTGGCCAAGGCGATTGCCGCGAGCGACGATGCCGAGCTGGCCCGCCTGTCGGCGCTGCCGGGCGGGTTTGGCTCGCGGGCGTCGCGGCGCGACGCCTGGTGAGTCGTGGCCCCATTGCGCGGGCAAGGGCGCGGCTGAGCTGACGCGTAGGATCCACCTCCTGCATACCGAGACGCTCGCGCTGCGGGACAATTTGTCGCGTGATTCGTCGCCCGAGACAGACACGGAGGGCGTGCGCGTGCATGCGCCGCACGACGACGAGGCGCAGGTGCTGCTCGACACGCGCCGGTCGTTTGTGACGTATCCGAGAGGTGGGCTGGGCTCGCGTCCCGGGCAAGGAGCATGTTCCTAACGGGGTCCAGATATTACTAGCTCCAACAAGGTCGTGATGCAGGAAGACTTGCACAACCTCATCTGCACCGTCCTCCAGCGACACCCCCGGCTCAGCTACTTCCAGGGCTTCCACGACATCATGACCGTCATGTATCTCACAATGTTGGACAACGTCCCGCGGCGACGAGGCGAGAAGAGTACGCCCGAGGACCGCGACCGATGGGCAACGCTGGTGCGCGCTGCCGAGGTGATTGCGCTGTGTCGAACACGAGACGCAATGGGCAAAGGTCTGGCGCCGATGATGGGCATGCTCAAGTAAGTTGGAAAAAAAGGACACTTGACCGTGGTGCTGACATACATCCAGACTGCTCCGTCGTCTTCTCGCTGCCGCCGACCCGCAGCTGTATCGGGTCTCTGCCTCGTGGGTCAACCACTGATGACTGCGACTAACCCGCCAGCATTTCTCCTGTCCCAACATTACCATTCTTCGCGCTCTCCTGGATCCTAACCCTCTTTTCTCACGACGTTGACACATTGGAGCCTGTGCAGCGGATATTCGACTTTCTCATGGCTCGCAATCCGATATCCGCAATATACCTGGCCGTGGCGGTGAGTTCGAGAGTGCGACACTTTAGTGCACGATGACTGACCGCTAGATCCTCATTGCGAAGAAGCCGCAAATGGCTCGCCTGGTCAAGGAGCTTGGCGCCGAGGCGCAGCGGGATCCTTCGCTCCTGCATCCATTGTTTGCGCGGTTGCCGCCATTGTATCCGGACACGCCTGACCAGCCGACTCCGCCATCGACGTACAAGGCGCCGGACCTGGGACCGACAGTGGAACCAAACCCGTACTCTCCGATCCCTCTGAGCACAGTGTTTACGCTTGCCGACAAGCTCATGGCCAAGTATCCATGGGACGGCCCGAAAATCCGCGCCGACCAGGTGCTGGGTCCGGGAAGCATGGTGCGCACATACGACCAGGAGGGCAATGGCGAGTGGACGCTATCCGACGCCGAGGCCGCGATCGACCGCGACGTCATCTTGCCGGGCGGCGACGAGGCGGACCCCGAGGAGGCCCTTGTGACCGTGACGCCAGCGTCGCGCTTCTCGCACCCGCTGCTGCGCCTCGGCCGCTTTCGGCTGCGGGACGACCGGCTTGGCACGGCGCTCGCGGTCGGCATCGTCGTCGTCGGCATTGGCGCGGCGCTGGTCGGGTGGCATGGGCGTGGCGCCCGGCACGTCGACGGCCAGTGGGCCAGGTTCTGGGGACTGGTCGCTGCGCAGTGGGTGGCCAAATCGCGCGAGACGGCGCGCTCGTGGACGACCGTCACCGGCTATCTGACCCGCACGCTGCGCGAGGTGCTGTAGGCTGCGGGCTGTGGACGCTGCCCGATCTCTCTTGTTTGTACCCGTCGTCCATACTAGTATAGTTATATATATATATATAAGCGTTGTTTATGGTCTGGCATGGGGGGGACATGGGGATGCGGCAGTGGTCGCCGACGGGTCCAGATAGCGTGAAAGGGCAGGGGTAGTGTCTTGCAGGGGGACTTGCAGGGGGTACTTGCAAGGGTACTTGCTTGCAGCGGCAGTGTCCTTGCACCGGTACTTGGCTGGGCGGCCTGCCAAACCTTGTCTCCATACGCCTAGCCCCAAGCGGTCCCTGGGTCCCTGCCCGCCCACCGCCCGCGCAGTGGCGCCTATGCGGCCCTATTACACCTCCAGCGCTCCGACCTCAATAGGCCCAGCACTGGGGGCTGGGATGGCTGGCGACCCCGAGCCGCTAGGCGCCCCTGCGACCCTCGGACGACAATGTATATGCGGCAGGCGGATAGCTATTCTCGTGGGCCCAGGTCTGCGCGTGCTCGCCATCTCGTCCCCGACCTGTCTGCGGTGCGCGATCACACCTTGGTGCCATGGTTATCTGCGAGCGCGTCGAGGGCCGGTGACGCCGCTGGCCGCCGGAGGTGCACTGGAATAATTCAGCGCCGCCGAGAGGGTGCCCGGCCGCCTTGCCGCCTCCCGGTGTCGCGCCCAGCGTGCCGGCCCCGACTTGTCCTGCTGGGTGGATGCGGGTGCCGTCCAGTTGTCGTGAAGAGCACCGCCGAGTCGAGAGTGTCGTTTTTGTTTTTCTTCTCGTCTTGTTTGCACTCTCATCCGCGACGAAACGAGCAGCAGCAACCGCAGGAGTGATCACCACCGCACACAAAGGCACCCTCGGCCCGAAAACGTCACGCGTGGCCCCCGTCGCTCCCCCTCTCCCGAGCACCTGAGACGCCCGTCCACATTCACACTCCCGTCCTCTCAACACTGCACACTCTTGTAGTCTCCTCATCCACCTCCGTCGCTCTGCCGTCTCCGCGATGCCCCGACGGCCACGACGCGGCGCCATGCCCGGCTCCACCGTTCTCGCCGCTCTGTTGCTCGCGGCATCCCCGCTTGTCCGCCCCGCACGGGCGTTTTCGTTCCGGCACACCGCCCCCACGCAGTGCGGACAGTGGACCGTCGAATGGTGCGTCCGCGGAGGAGGCATTCGCTCTGTGCGCGCGTGCGCGGGACGGCACGCACCGCATCCGCCGGTCCGAGGAGCATGACGCTGCTCGCCGTGCCATGTCCGAGCGCCGCAGGGCTGGCTCCCAGAGCGGCTGTTGCCCCTCGGCCCCGCGCCGCGCCGCCCGTGCTGGTCTACCACGGCCACAGGTTGCTAACCACCACAGGGACGGAGGGACCGCGCCGTTTCACCTAGTCATCGTGCCGGTACGTGCACGCGCTCTGCGTTGATGTGCAGCTGGCTGACGCGCGACAGACCATGGCACAGGACTCTGGCCGGATCATCAACATGACCGTGCCGGCGACAGGTTCCCCGCCGTACCAACACACCTTCCAGCTGCCCGAGCCAGCGGGTCTCGAGATGGTTGCTACAATGTACGATGCCAATGGCTTTGGGTCCGGCGGCGCGACCGACCTGCTGAGTGAGTGTTGGCCGTCGCCGACGTAGCCTGCGGTACAACAGGGGATGCACCGCAGGGCGGGTACAGGGAATCGAGAGGGGGTTGCGCTCAGCTTTATTATTGCTGGAAACGGCGCACACCACCCAACGCTCCCCCCCTGCCCTGGTGATCCTGCCGAGGGACATAGTCCCTGGTGGGCATGTATGGCACCGACCATCCCCCTCGGACGTGAATCTGACGTCTTTAGCTGTCGGAAACTCGACGGACACATCCTGCCTGGATAGGTGCGTGCTCCGACGTCAACTAGCACAGTATGGTGCTAACCTGCCAGCAACGTCGTGGCCGACTTTTACTTCTGGATCCAGCCCACGTCCGCGCCGCCACAGTGCGGCAACCTGGCCGTGACCTGGAACGGGAACGCCCAGGCGCCTGTCGGGCTCCACGGCATTGTCATTGGCGGCACCGCATGGGACATTCCCGTGACATCCCAAGCCACCGACGAGCTCACCCTCGACTGGCACGTCAACCTCGCCGCCGGGACAGAGTTCTTGCTTCTAATGTCCGATGCCGGGACTTACGGCACGGGCGGTAGCACAGTTATCCTCACAGTCGGCGACAGCTCTGACGCCACGTGTGTCAACAGCAGCAGCCCCCACTCCACCTCGGTGCCTCCCTTGCTCTCAACGGCCTCGTCAACGGCATCAGTGCCGTCCCAGACAAAGACCTCGAACCCTACTGGCAGCACGTCCAATCCCGCTGGCAGTTCCTCGGGCAACACAGATTCGACGACTGCATCTGGCGCTCAACAATCCCATACCAAGGGTAGCACCTCCACCCATTCGCCATCGGGCCCTGCGTCGTCGTCGGCCTCTGGAGCCGCAGCGGCTGGTGCAGGATCTGGCAAAAACACGAGCACTGTCATCGGGGCCGTCGTTGGCGCCTTCGCAGCAGTGATCGCTGCTCTTATCCTAGCCTTCTGCCTCATCCGCCGTCGCCGACGACAGAAGCAGCAGGACCATGACTACGCCCCTATGCCCGATCCTTACATGACCGACCGCATGCAGGCCGAGGACAGCCCCGGTGTGAGGCAGGCGCTCCTTCGCCGCTTCACCGTCGCCGGCGGTCGCCAGCCGCACGCGCGCATCAGCAGTTTTGCTGGCGGCGTCCCCGAGGGCCGTATTACCAGTGGCGTGGTTGCGGGCCTGCCGCACGGCGCTGCGCCACCAAGTCTCTACACCAATGACAGCCGGACTGAGATGTACGAGCTCAGTCCGTTCCCGTACGAAGAGCCGCCCGCTTTCCAGTCGCTGGGCTACACGCGCCGGTCCAACGACACCAAGACGCCCCTGTCGAGCGGCACGCCCGAGACGCGCACCACCAACCCGTTCGCCGACGACGCCCAGTCGTCCCACCGCGCTTCGTACGCGTCCGCTGACACGCTGGTTGTGCCTGGCGCGATTGAAAAGGACGCGCAGGGCAGCTCGGACTATTCGTCTCCGCCTACCAGCAACAACCAGCCGCCATCGCATCTGTCCCATCTGTCGGCCCACGACGCGGCACTGCTTGCGCCGCCCACCGGCCTCCTCCTCGACCCTGGTGTGCGGACCCCCGGTGGCGCGACCGGCGACAACCACAGCGATCGCGCCTGGCGCGCGGCCACACAGTGAGTTACCCCATTAGCATGGCGCAGCCACCGGCAGCGCGCAACGACCACTTGTTGACACACCCTCAGTGATCCGCCGCCGCAGTACAATGTGTATGATCGGCTGGAGGTTGCGAACCCGGACCCATCAGAAGCGGGGAGCTCGACGTTTGGGCACAGTCGCCAGTCGCACCAGTCGCTGTAGCAATGTGGTAATGGACACTTTGATCTATACACGGTTTTGATCTCGTACACGATGTTTTAGCTTGTCTGGTGTATGTACTGTGTATCATGGCTGGACTGATGCCGATGGCCGAGGCGGCGAGCGTTGATGGGCGAGGTCGCGGTGGACACGGATGGTGGAGGTCGCGCGGATCATGCGTCAAGCCTGGAGTTGTGGCTGCTGCTATAACGCCGACAGCGTGGCACAGCGCACGCCATGGATTTGGAACCACTGCCTAATGCACCTCCATTACAAAATTCTATATTGATTAGAAATGCCCCTGTTCGAGTCCGCTCGCGTTGGCAGGTCTTGACAGAACGTGCGGACAACATTGCATCAGTCTCTCTCTCCCCTCCCATCCTCCATCCTCATCACCATCACTCCCGTCGTCCCTCGCGAGCATCGAGCAGCCAGAGACGACACATCCCTTCCTCCTCCTCGCCTCCCCGGAACTCTCACCCCCGACCCCCGCAAACCGCGACCGGTTACAGCGCCGGCTCCTTGCGCATTCTTGACGCACGACACGCGCGCGAGATACCGCACCGCATCGCACACCAGCCCGACATTGCGACACGTACCCCAACCTGCATCACAGCCCTTGCCTCTACCCGGCACCCGCTGTCTCTCCCCAACGCCCTTTCCCCCCACGCTGCCGCCCCTGCCCGCGGCTGACCTGCCACCACCATTCCGACGACTGTCGAACAGGACCTCCTGAACATGTCGGGAGGCCGGAGCATTGTGAGTGCTTGTGTCTTCTTGTGACAGGTTGCCGGCGGGCGAGGGTAATGGTTGAGTGGGGGTGTGCGCTGCGCGCTGCGTGCTGGTGCTCCCGGAGGAGGTGCCGGACCGCTCACGATGAGCTGCCGAGTGCCGCGCGGCGCGGCGCAATGCCATTGTGAGCGGGGGCGCCTTCCCTGCCGGACTGCTGGTAATCGCTGCCAATTATCTGGAGGATGACCCCGATGATAGTGGTCGACAGCTGCGGAGGCTGTTCCCTCGACTTCGGGATCTTGGCCGTGTAGTGACCCCGGCTCTACCCGGCATTTGCTGACTCTGCAGGCGCGCGTATACGCCGACGTGAACGAGAAGCTTGGAAGGTCATGGTGGGACTATGGTGCGTCGTCTTTGGCTGGTGCACGTGCGGCGGGGCCGCAGAGCGCTGCCTATGACCCTATGGCCTCAGTCGTGGCGGTTGCTAACAACCACAGACAACCTTGTTGTGACCTGGGGTGCCCAGGACAACTACGAGATTGTGCGCAAGGTCGGACGGGGAAAGTACTCGGAGGTGAGTGCCTCGGTAGCTGATGGCGGCCGAGTGGTGACTAAGGCGATGGGACGCCTCGTCGTTCAGCGGCGCTGACTCGCGTGAAAAGGTCTTCGAGTCGGTCCACCTGCCCACTGGCCAGAAGTGCATTGTCAAGGTCCTCAAGCCCGTCAAGAAGAAGAAGATCAAGCGTGAGATCAAGATTCTGCAGAACCTTGCTGGGGGACCCAACGTCATCGGTCTCCTCGACGTGGTCCGTGACAGCCATGTGAGTAGGCAGCGGCGTGTCTCGAGTTGCGTACGTGCGCTGACATTGTACCAGTCCAAGACGCCGTCCATCGTGTCCGAGTATGTGAACAACACCGAGTTCAAGACGCTGTACCCCAAATTCACCGACTTTGACGTTCGCTTCTACATCTTTGAGCTGCTCAAGGCGCTAGACTTTTGCCACTCAAAGGGCATCATGCACCGCGATGTCAAGCCGCACAACGTCATGATCGACCACGAGAAGCGCCAGCTGCGTCTCATTGACTGGGGACTGGCCGAGTTCTACCACCCCGGCACCGAGTACAATGTCCGTGTCGCATCGCGCTACTTTAAGGGGCCGGAACTGCTCGTCGACTTCCAAGAGTACGACTACTCGCTGGACATGTGGTCGCTCGGTTGCATGTTTGCGTCCATGATCTTCCGCAAGGAGCCCTTCTTCCACGGCCACGACAATGCCGACCAGCTTGTCAAGATCACAAAGGTGTTGGGTACAGACGAGTTCTTCATCTAGTGAGTGGAGCCGGCGAACCAGCTGCTGGACATGTGCTGACGCCTGTAGCCTGGAGCGATACGATATCGACCTCGACGCACAGCTCGACGATCTGCTGGGCCGCTATCAGCGCAAGCCGTGGTCCAAGTTTATCACGCAGGAGAACCAGCGCTATATTTCGAGCGAGGCCATCGACTTCCTCGACAAGCTGCTGCGCTACGACCACCAGGAGCGGTTGACAGCGCAGGAGGCGCAGTCGCACCCCTACTTTAGTGAGTGCCATTTGCCTGGGGCTCCATTGACGCCGCAGCTCCCGTCACCGAGGCCGCTGCCAAGGCCGACAAGGCATGAGTCGGTGTGTGCCCCGTGTTTAACGGGCGCTCAGCCGCGCACGCCACGGGCCACTACATGGATCAGTAATGCAGCAGTGCCCTCGGCAATGCCCAGTTCCGTCATCTCCACGGGCGGGCGGGCATACCCGACCCCATCCTCTGTCTCTCTCATCTCTGTACCCGGTTTCCGGTCCTCGCCCCTCCCCCAACCCGCCGTCTGTTACCCCACGATGTGTGCATCAGACCTAGTCCCCCCTCCCCCCAAGAAAAATCCATCGCCGTCTCCGCTGGCGCGCAAGCGTTCCCGCATCACGATTCCCCCCCCCCGTCTCTCTCTCTCTCCCACGTCCCACAGGGCCGCGCGCCCGCGTCCTTCAAGTGTTCTCGGACGCCAGCTTTGTTTTTTACATCTCGTTCGTCTCCGATTTATATAGAGCTCGGGCATGATGGGCTAGTGGCACGCACGCGTCGCACCCGCTGGCCACGACCATGTAGGCATGTCACTGTGATCTGCGGCGCGACGGGGCCGGGGCCCTTGTGCGCTTGGGGGATGCTTGGCGGGGGCGATGACGCGGAGGCACGGCGGCGGCGCTGCGCGCGAGGCCGAGGTGTGCGGTGCGGTGCAGCGCGCGGACCCGGCGAGCGATGCACAAGGTTTGGCGCCGCAGGAACACGAGGCGGAGGCAAAACGCCCGATCGTCTGTGTGTGCGTGTCGTCATCCCTGTGCGCCGCTGGCGCCAGTGTGCTGCGGGTGTCCTTCCTTTTGCAGATCCCGGTGTGTGTGAGAGAGAGAGTGTGTGGTGTGTGCATTCCACTTTATCTCTCGGCGCCAGTGTCACATTGCCCCTTCGCCGTGTGTCTCGCCGTTACTGTATCGCCGCGCCGTTACCCCGTCGGCCCGCCGTTACGCTGTCGCCGTCGCCGTCGCCGTGTCGCAGCGCCCTTGCCTCCCCCGCCCCCGCCAGCCGCCGCCCGCGGCTCTTGGCACCCGCAAGCGCCAGGGCCCAAGTACCGACGCGTCCTCGCCGCCGCCGCCGCGATAAACACCAGGCCTGCCCCACCGCCCTGAACGACCGCCCCCGGCAGACCTCGCCTTCCCTCTCCCCAGACAGGTGCGGCAGGCACCCCGCGCGCGCATTTGTGCATTTCTTGTGCATCGTCCATCCACCCCCCCGCGACTGTCGGACACTGGCAGCCGCGCCGCACCTCCGCCGCCGCGCACCTCCGCCGCTCCCGCCGCTCCCGCCGCTCCCGCCGCTCCGCCGCCCGCCGCTCCGCCGCACCGCCTCCGCCCATCTACCGCAGTCGCCGCCGCGTTTTGCCACTGCGGTCCACACCCCGCTCCCACTCTCCCCACGCTTTTCCCCCCCCACTCTGCGCGCGCCGGCTCCCACGCCTCCCCCTGCCACCGTGTCCCGCGGCGACCCCACCCACGGCGCTCACCATGGCGTACGCCTACTCGAATCTCAACGACAGCAGCGCGACGACGCTGATGCGCAAGGGCGCGGACCAGGATGCGGACATTCTGCGCGAGTTCAAGGTGGGTGTGGTGCCGCCGAGGGGGGGGGAGTGCAGAGTACAGAGCGCAGAGCGCGGAGCGCGACGCCGAGCGTAGAGCGCGACGCCGAGCGTAGAGCGCGGCGCCGAGCCGAGATGGGCCATCGCCGACCACCGTCTCGCGCGCACACTTCCCCACGCCCAGCGTGCAACACCGAGCTGACGCCGCAGAGAAAACTCTCCGAAGGTACGCAGGCGCACCGCGCTGCGCCGGCCCCAGTGTCGAGCTGACCTGACCTGCAGATGAGGCCTACATCTCCTACTTCAACGAGCGGTACGTTGCTGCCCGCGCCGCACACTGACATGCAGCATCCGCATCGAGCAGTCGTACATCGAGGCCCTCAACCGCCTGCACGCCAAGCAGGCGTCCGCGGACAGCCTGCACGACGAGTATGTCCACGTCTGCGACCTTCCCCCCCTCCCCCCAGTGACAAGGCATTTGCTGACTGCACCGCAGTGTCACCCATCGCGGGACCGTCTCGAGCGCGCGCCGCGCCTGGCGCGAGGTCCGCGACTACACGCTGCGCGAGGTCGACTCGCGCGAGGCCTTCGTCAACGCCATCAAGGAGGACGTGATCAACAAGCTCGTCGCCGTGCGCGACACCCAGGCCCGCATCCGTACCAGAATCCGCGACGACCTCAAGGTCGCGACCGAAGACTATGAGGACTATGCCTTCTCCAGGCTCCCAAAGCTCAAGCGCACCTACCACAACCGCACCCAGGCCCTCGTCGACCACAAAAAGCAGGAGCATGCAATCGCCATGCAGGCCAAGCTGCTCTCCGAGTCGCAAGCCCCACCCACCTCGACGACGCCCCCAGAGCCGCGCCCGCACCCGTATGCCGCCTCGACGGCCCCCTCGAGCGCGACCTCGTCGCAGCCTCCGGGCAGCGTCCTCGGCGGCTCGTCCCCGGTCGACACCACCCCGCAGCCGTTGCCGCCGACCCCTCCCCCCGTGCCCGGCATCAGCTTCCAGGCCGCGCTCTCGCCCCCGGAGCGCCGCGGCCTCACTGGCCGCGCGCGCTCTGGCTCAGGTTCCCTCAACGCTCTCAGGGACGTCGCCGACGCAAAGTCCAAGGAAGTCTTCTCCGACATTGCCGCACACGGCAAGAAGGGCTTCTCAGCCATTATGCAGCGCTTCCAGGAACGCGACGACGTGTCCGGCGGCCCCGTCGAGCAGCCGCCCCGTCTATCGTCGCGCGGCAGCGTCTCGCGGAGCAGCGGCGCCCTCAAGGTCGTCAAGATCAAGCGTGAGGCCGACGAGGCCGACCAGGCGTACCGCACAGGCGTGTTCGAGTGCGAGTCGCGCCGACTCCGTCGAGAGAAGCTCCACCGGAGCGCGGTCGCGTCGCTGAGCCAGTTTAACGACGACCTAAATGCCACGCTGCAGGTGTCGCTGCGCTCGTTCACCGATGCCGCCCACGGCACCGCCGCGACACTCGCGCAGGCGACCGAAGTGCTGTCCGCGTCCATTAAGAACATCAGCCTGGATAACGACAGTGAGTGCAGCCAGCGCAAGCTGCCGTGCCTCTGGCGTCGCTTCTGACATGCTGACACCCTCAGCCATGCTGTTCCGCTCCAAGGCACCAAACCCGGTGCAGAATACGCCCATCCTGTACGAAAACTACTATGTCGGCCCGTGCCGCAGCCTCATCTTTGGCGTCTCGCTCACCGACTATGATTATGCGCGCGGCGAAGGCGGCGACCACGGTCGTCCGCCGCTCATTGTCGAAAAGTGCATTGCGGCACTCGATGCGCGTGCGATGCGCTCAGAGGGCGTGTACCGCTTGAGCGGGCGGCAGGCTACTGTCAAGCATGTGAGTCGCTCGCTGCCCGCGAGTCCGGCGCAGTCTGCTAACGCATCCAAGATGATCCAGGATATTGAGCGCAACGAGGAAGTCTTCCAGTTTGGCGCGGACGAGGACGTGTACAGCATTGCGGTCGTGCTCAAGCAGTACCTCCGTGAGCTCCCCGAACCGCTCTTCCCGCTGCCCCACGCCGAACGCGTAAAGTACACTGAGAACCGAGGTACATACACTCCTGGCGGCCTCGCGGCCTAGCCACCAAGCACCCCGCTGATCTCTCAGAGCAACACATTTCTAATGGCTTCACCGCGCTGCGCGGCCGTCTCCGCCGCCTCCCCCCGATCCACCAAACGACCTTCCAGGCCATCCTAGAGCATCTCAACCGCATCGCCTCGCACCTCATGTACAACAAGATGGACCCCAAGAACCTGGCTGTCGTCTTCAACTCGGTTCTGTTCGGCACCGACCAGGTGCCGACCGCTTCGGATGCCCTGACAATGCATCTTGAAAAGGACACAGTCCTGGAGGACCTGATCACCTATTCGGACATTGTGAGTTGCGCGAGTCGGTTCGACTATAGCGTCCGGGCCCGCTGACTATGAGCTCTTCCGATCTGCGTCGCCCGTCGTTCCGGAGCCGTCGACGACTCCCCGCCCAGACATGGTGCGAGCCGGCAGCGGACACGCCAAGTTGACTATCTCCCCTGCTGGCCTCACGCCTACGCCCACTGGCCCCACGGTCATCGCCGCTGACACTCCCTCGGCGGACGCACATGAAGCGTATTCGAAGCTCGAGGCGCTCGACTTTGAGGAGTCTACCACCTTCGACGGCAACTTCACCCCTGATGAGATGCTCACTCTCCTGTTTGACCCAGCCCTTATCCCCGCTCAGATGCGCGCCACCGTTGGGAAGGGTCTGCATGTCCGTCCGCTCGCGTCCGACGATCTCCTGCGTTCCCACTTTGGCCTGCTCGCCAACCTCTCGGCCTCACCCCCCCTCGCGCCGTCAGTGTATGGCTCGTTGTTTAACGCGCTCAAGAACTGCGCGAACACATACTTTATATGCGTCGTCGTCGAGCGCGAGACGGACCAGATCGTCGCGTCCGGCACGCTCATCGTAGAGAAGAAGTTTATCCACGGTGCGGGTATGGCCGGACATATTGAGGACATTGTGCTGTCGCCCAGTGTGCAGGGCCGGGGGCTCGGGCGGACGGTCGTCGAGGGCCTGCGAGAGCTCGGCGTTGCTCTGGGGTGCTACAAGATCATCCTCGACTGTCAGGAGGCCAAAGTCGGTGAGTGCTGTTGTAGTGGCTGCGTCAATACGACAACACATCGGCTGACAAGCAGCGTTCTATGAAAAGTGCGGGTTTAAGCTGCGTGGCCGACAGATGGCATACTACGTACCCGATTATGAGCAGAAGCCGCTCGAGTCGCAGCCGCACTCGCCGTCCCGCGCAACAACTCGCTTCGAGGACGCACGCACCGAGACGGAAAGCGTGGCGGAGACGGTAGAGACCGAGATCACGTACCACTTTCCCACCACGGCTAACGGCTCGAGCGGGACGACCACGCCCGGACGATGGACGCTGGATCTGAGCGAGAAGTGAGGTGGTACTGTCTCATCTCGCCTGGGCTTCCACTCCCTGACCCCGGCTCCGATCCCGGTCCGTTTTCCGTCACCCTCGCGGCGTCGCAATTACACAATGGTTGTGTCAAACCCACACAATGGAAACGACGGCATCGCTGCCCATAGACCGGGACTCGGCCGCGGCGCATCCAGACCAATATCGAAGGAAGGGCGGACTCTGCTCCTGGTTGGGCACTTTCGCGGTCTTTCTCATCTCCCTCTTTTGTCATGATCACGAACTACAAACCCCACTATAGTCGTATACTCCTACTACAGTACGCCGTACAGCCGTGCGCCGCAGTCTCACCACAGACACATGAAATGGGATGCCAGCCGACTGGTCGTTGGATGTTCCTTAGGACCTTGGGATCTGGACATGTTTATCTATTGTTGTCTGCTGCCCATACCACCTGCTCGGCATTCCATGTGCGACGAGTGTTCCAGCCGCACACGCCCAGCGTTCCAGAGCTGCGCGCGCATGACGTGGCAGGATGCCGCGGGCCTGAGTAAGGCCGGCGACGGACCCAGCGACCTAGGTGGGCGTGGGGCGTTGACAGGCTTTCTCGCCTCTGCAGCAGGCACGCTTGTCCGTCGGCTGCTGACGACTGCGGCGGACCGTTTGTCGATGGCTGCCGGGGGCTGCCAAGGACTCTTTGACTCTTATGATCGCTCGCGTATGTGGCAGCTATTGTTTAGCCATGGGGTGACATTCGAGAGACAACTGGCTGCAGTGTATGCCATAGCGGTGCAATGGAGATTGCACATGAGCAGAGGGGCGATATTCCAAGCGTGGAGACATGATAGATTCCACAGCGAGTTACGCAACGGCGACTCTTATTGCCTCTCCTGTCCTTGATCGTTTATGCGACTCACTCAATGTGGCGCCACGTTCCAGTCTGCCGACAACAAGGGAACCATCAGCTCATGCTCAATGGCACTAAGGTCGGTGCTGGAGTCCGTTCTTTTGTCTTGTGGCCCCCCTGTCTCTCCAGAGGACCCGCGTACGGCATTTGTCTGAAAGTGTTCGTGATTGGGATGGCAGCTGCCGCGAACGACAGTACCCGGCTGCGGAGTCTGGCTGGGTCAGGTGACCAGAGGCAGAGCCGTGAAGGCCGTGACGAGCGCAGCACGTCCCACATAGGGCTATGTGGTCAGGGTGCTGGACACTCTGGAGTACCGACGCTCCTTCGTCCATCACAATTGCGACTGTCGGCAAGGAGCCGCGAGCGGCTCCTCGGTGTTCGCCTCTGCCTCGGCCTGGTGTCTCGATTTGGTTCTTTCTTTTCAGAGAACAGATGGAGCTCATGGACAGGATCTCAGAGGAAGCTTTACACTGTATTTCTTGTGCGCTGTGCTTGTGTTCAACTTCACCTCGCACCTTCCGCTTGTGGCATGGTCGTTGACGGTTGATGATTTTTATCAACCTCAAGTGTCAGAGAATATTTCCAGCAAATGAAGCGTCATTGGAATCAGGAACTGTCAGCGGAGCCTCTCGTCTGCTTCTGAGTTGTTCTGAACCGGTGTTGGTCGTCGTGAGTCGACCCCGTCGACCTGTGCGACGGTCGACAGTCGCGCAGTGTTGGTCTCAGTATATCTCAGTGCACTGTGGCTCCTCACATTCACAGGACAGGGTGAATACCTCTGCAAGCGAACCCGATGAACGGGAGTCGAGCCATCACCCTTGATAGGGAGGTCCTTCACTTGCTGATGCGAGGGTGAAGCTCCGAGTCTGGAGGCTGTTGACAGCTCGTCTATCCTGGATGTTCGAGGCGGAGCCGCACCACTGTCTGCGGGGCCAAGTCCGATCCGGGGAACAACACTCTCCGACGACACCAGCGACCTCGGACAACGGAAATCCGATGGAGAGCGATGCCTGTCAACTGGGTGGCGTTCAATTGCTGGTGGTTGTGCCACTCGTTGCGGTTAATTGAACATACTCGTCGCACTAGCCGTACTAAGGCAGTGGTGGCTGATGTCGAGGTCGGTAAGCGATGCCTTCAATGGGCAGTCAGCCTATCGGCGCGACGAAACAGCGCATCCGCGACCGCCCCAGTTCCACGATGCCGTTCACCCGTTTCACGTTGCGTGTCAGCCGAGGAGCCCTTACTCTCGCAACTGAACCGCAGGCCAGGAGGCGACACTGGCCTAATGGACGACAGTCGCGCGGCAAAGAGATCCCTTCCAACAGGACGTCGGTGGTGGCGGCTTGACGGGGGCTGGGTTGCGCTGAATACGTCTTCACACGCGCCGAGTACTGCGAGTCGACTGAACGGCCGCCGCCACTCTTGGAACAAGCAATTGAGGTGTCCGAGAGCGGTACCCGAAGTGGCAGGAGGGAGTGCGAGAGTGGCACAAGTACGCGCAACGCCATCCCGGCACGGACGTTCGGGGGTTGTGTATGAAGGAATGACACCAAGTTGCCGTGGTTGTCTGTGCCACCAGCTCCCGCACGCTGCGGAACCGTCCTCGCTCCTGCGAGCGTGGCCAGGGGTTTACCAATTAGCAGACCACCCCAAGGGGGCATCCGGCCCGCTGTAAGGCACTCGCCGAGTCGTTCGAGGTGCGAGGTTGCTGCAGATGTCGCCCGAGACGGGCAACGGAATGGCCGTGGAGATGGGATCGTGTGCACGGGGACCTATTGGCCTGGCCCAGCGTCTCGCGCATGTGCCTGCGATGTGCCTGCGCGTGCGTACGGTTGGTCTCCTGCACAGGACCTTGTGCTTCCGCAGGCGAGGAGCGGAGTACCGATCCCTCGGCCAGGCGGCCGAGGTGAGAGGCAGCCCCTATCGCTGGGGCCATGCACTGCTCTTGTCTGTCTCCTGTCGCCCTGCTGGGCAACGAAATGGCGTCTCCTGGGTATCGTCTGGGCCCAGAGCTCTGATCCTGGAAGGAGTTGCGAGGGACCCCAGAGGACTTGGTTAACCTCACTGCGGTTGGGGTACAAGCCAAGATGTAGATATCGTCGAGACAGCCGCGGTGAGCTCGCCTCTGGCGGTGCCACGTCGGTAGGGCCCGTTGTACGTACGACGAGGGAACGTGCTCGTCACCCTCCCAGAGCACCTCTGTACATCTGCACATGTCGTCAATAGACACTTGACGACGGCTGTCGCCCCCGTGCGGCGTCCTCTGCCTCAGGAGCGCCCAGTCGCCTCCGGAGCGCCAAGTCACCTCCGTCAAGCCAGTGCCCAACATGCCGCAGCCGCGCTTCCAGCATCTTCACGTTCCGGAAGGGCGCGACGTATGCCCCAATGGCTCCCCTGGAGGGAGTGCGCGGTCAAGGTGGCCAGCCTCCCTGTGTGCCATGTTGTGTGCCATAGTGCTACTCACTCTGCCGCTTTCTTCTCACCGGATGATCTGTTGAGAGGCGAGGGATGGTGAGCGGTGTCGGCCGCATCCCATGTCCGCCATCTGCGCTCCAGACGGCCGAACGAGCCTCGGCGAACGAGTCTCGGTTAGTGGCGGATCTCGGGAAACACGCTCGCAACGCGCACATGGTTTTCTCTCTTTCTGCAACATCGCCTCCCGGACCCCATGTCCTTGCTGCGCCGGAACGCGCGAGACGAGCAGCCTCCCAACCTCACGAGACACGGCGCCACTGCGCGGGGCACCTGACCGTGCGTGTGGCGGCAATTGGAGCCACCCATGGCGCAAGGGTCCTTGCTCGAGAGTGGAGCCTCTCTTGCAGGTCCCCCCCCCCTCGTTCGCTGCCATGTCAGGGGGCAGCAGCCGCCCATGGCTGGGCCGTGTTGCTTGGCGAGGGTTCCTGCGGCTATGGCCGGCCTAGCGTACGGTCGACACTCCCAGAGCCAAGGTCCCGGACATCCTCGGCCAAGTCAGTTGCGCGTCAGAGGCTCGGAGCGTCAGAGAGGACTCATGTGACCGGCTGGCAGGTGCATTCGAAAGGGACATGTCCGACAGGCCACAAATGGCACGTAGCGAGGACTGGGCGACGAGCTCCTGGCGGCAGGAGCGCGTCAACAGCCAGCAGAGTGCCGTGTCAATGGGGTGGTAAGGGTGGAGTTAGCCTGCCGTTCGGAGGATCGGTGGCTACGCTCCTTCGGGGGCGAACCTCCATCGGGGCGAACCTCCATCGGGGCGAACCTCCATCGGCCGTCTGCAGGACCCAATCCGAGACTTGTGCGCCGCGACCTCAACAGCGGGGACTCACCGGTCAGCAAAGGGCCACACCGAGGTGTCTCGACAAAGGCAGGTCGACAAAGGCAAGCGCGATGGCGGTGTCTCACCCGGGTGTGGCGGAGCGGAGAATCGGTTGTTGGCGGTGACCGATCATTGTCGTTCTGGGCTGAACGGCTTGCAGGATGGCCCTAGAATTCCCAGATACCGGCAGTGCTCATCCTCCTCGGGCCCGGCCATGATCTCGCAACGGCTACCACCTCCACCAACAGCTCTCGCCAGCCGCTCAGACGTATCGCCCTTTCCGCCTCATTGTTCTCGCCCCCAGATTGCATCTGACGCTGGGTTTATCGATCCCCGAGAAACATGCCCTTTTGTCCTCACGCGCTTGCCTGACCCCGGTGCATCACATCACCAGCCAGGTCGCTGCTGTTGGTGATCGCCCTTCGGAGCCTGGCTGTGGCTGCCGGCATCCTCCTGGACGCGCTGCGACTGAGCGGACACGGTAGGCGGCGGCTACTTGGGAGACGGCTACTTGAGAGACCTGTCGGCCACAGGTAAAACCCGCCGCCGTCCACCCATGGGCCTTGGATTCAGACTGGGCAACAGCAGGAACGAGGCCCGCCTCAGAAGAAGACGCTCCTCCTCGGTTGGACTTGTGATTCCAGCGGCTACCGCCCCAGGAACGGTCCTCGAACTGTCCCGAGGAGTCGTGCATTGTCTGTCTCGGGAATCGACCCGGGGCCAACGGGGGGGCATATCAGCTGAGAAGATCTGCATATGGCTGGGAGGCTGGACGCCCACCCTTGGTGAACGAGTGTGGCGACGTCGGTGAGCATTCAAGCCGATCGAACCCCATGGGCCACCGCACAAGCCAACCTCCCAGGTGGGTGCTCTGGCGCCTCCTCCGCGCTGTTCTTCCCGCCCCTTTGAGCCTCACCCCGAGTCTCTGGGTGGTGCTGAGCCTCGCCTGGAGCCTTTGGGTGGTGGTTGGGATGCAATTACATGTCCTGAGGACTGCCAACGAGGGTGGCTGGGCTCACCAGGTTCCTGTGGCGGCGCAGGTGGACATGGTCTGGACCATCGCGAGGGGTTTCGCCACTGCGAGGGTTTCGCCACCGCGAGGAACGGCCATGCGAGCGCGTGGCGCCCAGCTGGTCTCAATCATATACGTTCCTGGCTGGTCTCAATCATATACGTTCCTGACCAGACCGGCACAAGACCCAGATCATCTCGATCTGTAGCGAGCTGCATCGTCACCTCACCTCGGCGGGGAGAGGTAATGGAGCGAGAGCGGACAGCCGCCCCCGCCACATGTGATCGGACGACCCTGGCTCTGTATGCTCAAGAGTGGCCTGTGGACCCTATGCAGTGCGTCGGAATTGTGCTTCAAGTTTCGGGGATACCAAGATGGTTTCCGGTGACAAGACATTGCTGCCTTGGCCCTTGGCAAGGGCCGTCAGCCTCTGCTGTCGTGTCTCTCGTCCCGTTTGCGCGAGTCTCTGGGGTTTCCTCAGTCGTGCCACTGTCCAGGCCGCCGTGGAACGACAGGAGACGGAGACGATGGGAGACGAATGGCCGCCGCAGCCACAAGCATGCTGACGCGATTGCGAGTGATCGGGACGGTTCGAGGCACCGTGAGGGAAGGTTCAAAGGAATGTGGCGAATAATGTGCCACTCTAAGGAAACTGCCAATGTTGTGCCTCTAAGAAACTGCCACAGGTCGGCGGGTACCTCGCTCGCTCGACTGTGGGTCCAGTGCATGCAGTCGCGGCATGCATGCTGCCCACTGGTGCCTGCTGGCTGGAGCGTGCTGCCCACATGCCTTGCCGCAGCCACGTGCCGCAAGGACCCAGAAATGATGCACCACACTCGATGTTGGCAGTGCAGAGTGGAAAGGGTCTGTGAGCGGAAGCCTGTGAGCGGAAGCCAGGAATGCCGAGGACGGAGGCTCTGTCTTCTTTGGCCCTGGGGATAACGAGAGGCTGTCGAGGCCCTGGCCATTCTGACCGCGCACAGAGAGAGACAGAGGGGCTGGTGAAGGTACTAGCAACGCTTCGCGCGGCCAGATAGTCCCCGCTGGGCAGCGTTGGATGCAGTGAGTGCACTGGCAGACGCCAGGTGTGGCAATATCCGGGTCCACTGGAGTGGCGAGCTCCGTCGCGACGTGCAAGGAACAGCAGCAGAGACAACTCCATGGTACGCGTCGCATCACCGCCACGGGCCAGATCAAGTTATCCAGCTACTGTCCTGTCGTCTCTCGAAGTTATTGAACATTAGAAGAGGACTGTTTGGAGGTAGGCAAAGATAGCCTAGGAGAAGGCAGGAGCGATAGCTTGAGTGACATTTGCTGCCCGCCATTCTCAACGATGCAAACCGCCTCATGGGCCAATGTTTTGCAGGCCACTGGGGTTCCACGGGGAGCTGCGCATATCGAGAATGGGGCGATGCCACGTACGTTTCTGCAGCAAGCCTGCGGTGCGGTCGCTCAGGGACCGCTGCCATTTGGTGCAATCTTTCAAGGTCCATGCTCTGTGGCTGCAGCCAACGCGGCCCGTGCAAGGGGTCGAAAGGCTGCAGATGGGTTTGGGGGGGGGGAGGAACAGCCTGATGGCTATCAGAATCTAATCGGAGAGTCCGGCACGCCGCCAGGACAAGACTAACCAGCACAGCAACAGTACGTGATAAGCGGTTGGACTTGGCTTGGGATACCCGGAAACCCGCATCACTGGAGCGGCCCCCCGCCAATTGTACCAGCTGTACAGCCCTCGGACGTCGCACGTTCTGAAGGATCAAAGTACGCGCTTTTCTGTTCCACGCACACCCAGATCTCAACGGTCTAAACCATGCAACAGCACCGTACCATCACGTGCGGGGTGGGCAGTGGGAACTGCTGCGGCGGTGCCTTTGGGTCACATGCCGGTCAGGCCACGATGCCAGTCTCGTGGTCCTCGTCAGCTGGTACTATTGTCAAATCTTCTTGTTACATATTCGTCTCTGGTGGCCTGAGGCGGGGTCACATGCACGTAAGATGCGATAAGAGGATGGATGTGGCACTCGTGAGCCATCCGCCGCATCGGACAGTTAACTCATGTCGCAATCGTTGAAGGATATGCACCAGCACTGCACGAGTGCTCGTTGCCTATGGACGGTACCGCATACAGCTGTCACAAAAGGAGTAAGTCTGCATATACAATGGTCGTAACAATAAACCCCTGGGTGGTTGGGCTTGAAGGGCCGCCACAAGGGTGGCACAGTGGCTGAATCGGATCAACACCTGCTGGGTCCAAATGTCAAGCAGGCCATGCCGTTTGGTTATCTCGTCCCACATCCATTGTCCGTCAGTCGTACTGGGAGACAACCGCTCCTTTTGTTGACCGCAAGAGGCCGAGTTGATCAACACAAGAGGCGTTGCGCGGCAGCAGACGACGCAAGGTGGCAGGGTTGCTGGGCGCGGTGGACACGCTTTCAACCATTGTCAGATGCGTCTAAGAATACCACAGCCCTACTAGTCATGAAGCTTGTACAACTCTGAAGAGGGCAGGGTGGGTAGCCACTGCTGGCCGCCCGAGGCGGAAGGACCATGGGCCGGCCGCTGACGCGATCAGATCTCGCTCGACTATCCGGATTGTCGAAATGACGAATGTGTCACAGAAACCGCAGTTGCCCGGTATCTCCCTTGGTGTGGACGGCTGTCTCGCACTCGACAGTTCCGATGCCCACCACCGGACTTGATTGGAGCCGTCGGGCTCGCAACCCCGGCGAGTCCCGAGCTGTTACCGCGAGTCATCTGCTGCGGTCACCTGGGGTCACCTGGGTCCACCACTAGAGTCCACTTGGGTCCTCTGGGGTCCACTAGAGGCCCCTAGAGTCCCCTGCCGTCCACCGTGGTCCACGGGGTCCACGGGGTCCACGGGGTCCACGGGGTCCACGGTGTTCGCAAGGCTGACCGGCTTGGGGTCTATTCCGGATCTGGTACAGCTTGTGGGGACGAGATGCCCAGCAGCACGTGCCCCATGTGCTGGACGCGCTGGAACGCCCGGTGCTTGGCGCCTGGACTTGGCGAGACGTATCACCTGGCACTGACATGGGCATGACTTGGCAACAGCGGACAGACCAAGTGGAGCGAGATCTGTGGGATGAGGAAATAGCGCTCTCACGTCAGCCGATCAGAGAGCTGATCATGCTTGATAGAATAGTGCCTGGTGCGTGCGCGCGCCCGCAGAGCCGCAAGTAGCTCAAGAGATGCCAATAACCCGGGTTTGGCAGCATGGCTCGGCCGCACGTTGACAGATGCGGCATGCAGCTGTGCGGTGTTGCCAGCGGTAAGGGGCTCTTGCGAGGGAGAAAAGTGGCTTGCAGTACGTAGGTGGCACATCCTTTTTCTTCAGGAAGTCCAGGACAAAGGGCCCACCAGGTTCCCAGCCCCCTCCTCTCCCCCCCTCCGGCTACCCCCCTCGATAGCACCATCTGACCAGCCGTGGGTTGAAACAGGACAACCGTCGCAGATGAGCCGGGTCTCTCACCCGCCGACCTCAGCAGCTCGGGTCCTGGAGCGGTCGAGCCCACTGCAAAGCGCCACACACCTGTCTTATTTCCTTTGCCTGGCCCACGGAGCCCGAGGTGCCCACTCGAGGGCAGGTCGCCACCGCCGGAAGGGTAAGCCCTGGGCTGGCCACCTGGGTCTGTGCTGCCTGAAGTGCAGCGCCATGCGCCATCTATGACATTCATGCCTCGCTGATTAACAACCCGCGGGGGGGTGCCACGCATTCCCTCGGCCAAGGTGCTCAGACCCTCGCTCGCCTGTGGCAATGTGTCTCAGACCTGCATTCCTGGTTCAGGAAACCCAGCAGCTGGCCATAAGCGGGCCATGGCCGGGGGGCCTGGCCTGCGGCTCTCCCCGGTGCCATGGCCTGCGGCTCTTCCCGGTGCCATGGGGCCCGAAGGACCGCTGCGCGGCTGAGGCTGCGCAGACCAGCGGCGCGACCGCGGCCAGCGACCGGGACGTGCGACCAGCGACCATCGTGAACAGATGCCAACAACCTTCACAGCGGCTGGATCCAGGGCGGGGGTGTCGCCGTCCGCCCTGCCTTGCACCAGCACCAGGATCGTACCCCCAAGCCCGGGTCGTCGCTCCCTGGCTGTCGCATTCCAGTGGGCGATAATAATAAAAAAACGCCTCCGGAAGCGCCTTCCTTTTAGTTCTCTTCCCTCTGGACCTTTTTGTGGTGGTGGTGGCAGATCGCGCCGCGGCACTGTTCAGTCATTGTGGCGGCCACACCTCGTGGATGGAGATACGCAGCGGCAGTGCGTCCTCGCGCGCTTGCTCTGCACAGCGCTAGGACCTTTTTTTTCTTTTTTTTTTTTCTTTTTTTTTTTCCTCTCGCTCCCTCCCTGCGACTCATTCGTGGCGGCCTGGCGCTCGCCACCGACCTGGGGGGCGGCAGTCGTGGCATGCCGGAGCAAGGGCCACGCTGCCCTGCCAGGAGGGAGCAGCGACGGGGCAGCGCAGGTCGTCGGCACAGCACGCATCCCCTCGCGCACGGAGACATGCGGCGTGCACTGCGGTTCTGCCCGCCAGGTTTCCAGCTGGCCCTGAGCAGCAGACGACGTCCCTGCGAAGGAGAGCGACGCGCTGGATCGCCCGTCGTCGCAGCTCGATCCCAAACCCTTTTAAAGGAATGGCCCCTCGTCGCGACCCCATGTTGCCCCGTCCATCCTCGACGTCCCCGAACGAGTCTGTACGGATCACAACAAGACTCTCCAGCGCGCACCAGCCTCGTCCTTGTGCCCATCCCCCCTCCACCCACCCTCGCCTTGTTCTCGCGTTCTCGGCTCATCTCTCGGTTTCGCATACACGCACGGAGACCGCCCCTCGTCCTTGACTCGCACCTCCCCTGTCTTCCCTGTCCCCAGCGATCCCACATATCTTGCAACATACCGGCTGGCTGGTAGACTTTTTATTTTTTGTTTTTATTTTGTTGATTGCGACGACTCTTGATATCAACACACGGCACATCACACCCGGTCCATCGCATATCTTGACGCAACTAGTTAAATATCCCATTCGTTTCTCTTCTTTCCGTCTCCCCCTTCCCCCACAACTCCACCGGCGTCGTCCTTGTTCTCTCCTCAAGACCACCTAGACACACGCCGCTGTCTCACCTCCTCGACCTAGTCCCATCTTGGATCTAGCCGAGCCGGCAGCTACCTTGGCCTCGCTCGCCCAACACACTCGTTCACACGCCCTTCCCGACGACTACCACCACCACCGCCGCCGTCGCCGCCA
Source organism: Apiotrichum siamense (assembly GCA_023653615.1). NCBI lineage: Eukaryota > Fungi > Basidiomycota > Tremellomycetes > Trichosporonales > Trichosporonaceae > Apiotrichum > Apiotrichum siamense. The sequence continues at coordinate 72,295 of JALJEG010000052.1, read as the reverse complement.
CCACTACCCCCCCACACCATGTCAAACAATTTCACCACCTCAGGACGGGATCTCGTCGGCCATACGGTCGACAACGGGAGATGGGAGCTGGTCTCCATCCTCGGCGTCGGCGCGTACGGCGTCGTCTATCTCGGTGTTGACGTGCGCGCGCGTGCACGCAACCCCCGGGGTAGGCGACGCCGGCACGTTGCCATCAAGTGCCTGTCGAGTGCAGGGCTCGAGGGGCGGCAGCGCCACTTTCAGCGCCGCGAAATCGCCCTCCACCAGCTCGCCACTGGCCACTCGAGCGTTGCCCGCGTCCACAAGGTCGTCGAGGAGGGCAAATACACCTTTGTCATTCTCAACTACTGCTCGGGCGGCGACCTTTTCTCTATGATCACAGAACGCCAGCGCTACGTCGGCGACAACGAGCTGATCCGCTCCGTCTTCCTCCAGATCATCGACGCTGTTGCATACTGCCACTCGTTGGGCATCTTCCACCGCGACCTCAAGCCAGAAAATATTCTCTGCAACTCGGACGGCACTCGCGTCTATGTAGCAGATTTTGGCCTTGCGACGACCGAGCGCATGAGCACTGACTTTGGGTGGTGAGTGTTCCAAAACAACGTGCCCCTTGCAGAGGCGGTACCAGTACAGGCGCCATGACCCACCGGGTTTTACCCGAGTTTTCATGTTCCCCCTGTCAGGCTGCTCGTGCTGACATGTTCCCCAGCGGATCGACATTCTACCTGTCGCCCGAGTGCCAGGGCGGCCTGTTTGAGCCAGTCGACGCGTACTCGACTGCCCAGGCCGACCTGTGGTCGCTCGGCGTCATCCTCGTCAACCTGGCATGCGGGCGGAACCCCTGGCGCCAGGCGTCTGCAGACGACGACACATTCCGCGCGTACCTCGACGACCCGAGCGTCCTTAGCAGCATCCTGCCCCTCTCGAGCGCGTCGGCGGCGATCCTCGCGGGCCTGTTTGCCCAGAACCCGGCGGACCGCATCAGCCTCGAGCAGCTGCGCGCCATGGTGCTCGCGGCCCCGACATTTTCGACCATGGTGCGCCCCACCCTCCCTTCGCCCCCGCTGTCGCCCCAGCCCGTCGACCCCTGCCTCTCCGTCATGGCCGCCACCTCGCACATCAACCACAGCGACGACGAGTCGGCCGACGAGACGGCCAACGACACGACCGACAACACGCCACAGCGGCCTGTGCCACAGGACGACGCGTGGGACGAGTACACCCCTCACTCGCGGCAGACCTCGAGCGTCTTTGCGTACAGCGGAGACACACCCGCCAGCACGCCTGGCCTCGTCGACAGCAACATGGGCCCGTTCTATCCGGGGACTCCTGGTCGCCGCAACCTGAGCTCGTCCACGACGAGCGGGTCAGTGCCGCCCACCCCCGAGCTCAGTCCGACTACTCTCCTTGCCCCCCTTGTTCCCACTCTAGAGGCGGCACCAGATTCCCGAGGCGCGAAGAAAGCCCGCCGCCACCTGGGCGTCCACCGTCCCTACCACCTCCACCACTTCACCCCAGACGACTCGGACCTCGACTCGCTCACTGCACCCTTCGTGTTGTAGTCTCCACCCAATGGGATAATCACATACATACATCCCACCACCACTACACGCTTTTCATAATCCATCCACCACTTCGTCTCCACATTACCTCCCCATGTCCGCTCCCTCTCTTTCCCCATCGGGCTTGTGACGCCCCTCTTAAACCCATTATCATCACTACAAGGGTTTCAAACACGTCTGTACGACAGTAACGACTATATATCGTGTATCACTAGGCCATAGAGGCATGTTGTCAATGCATCACTCTGGTAATCTGGATCGTCCGAGCCGCTGCTGACCCCGCCACGACACGCACGTGGAAGGAATCGAACAGGGTGCCACAGTGACAAAGCTCTACTAGCTCAACGCCACCGGTACACTGATATATTAGGCTGCCCGCCCTTGTACATATATCGCTATGCATCGACATTTCCACATCCATGTGTACAAAAGACTCCCGTAGACCCAGTATCCGACGCGGTCGACAGGGCGCTATGCTCCCTCGGCCACAATGTCGCCGGCGTCAACACCCGACATGCCCTCGAAACGCTCAGCCTGCCTCGCCTTATCGTCCGCCGCACCTGCAGCATCCCCCGCAGGGACAACATTGGCGTCTGGCATCTCGACATCCCCATCGACGGCCGCAGCGGCCTGGGCCGGCGCGTCGGAGGCGACGCTCGTGCCGACGTCGGCGGCCCACGACTTGATGTCGACGGGCGTAGCCTCCGTTGTCGGCTCGTACGATGCAAACGCCTTGCCACCATCTGCACCCTTATCCGCGGCAGCTGGTGGAGCGGTCGACGTAGATGGAGCCACCGTCCTGGCAGGAACAACAGATGCTTGAGCGATGGTGCTGGAGGGCCCAGCGATGGGTGATTTGGAACGACGTCGCTTCGCAGCGCCACCAGAGCCTTCACGGTGCGACTGGCGATGTCGCCGTCCACCCATGCCCTCGTCTTCCGAATCGGACAGCTCCGCCTCGTGTTGCCTTTCGCTATCCCGAATGCGCACTGGCAAGTCAGTCATGTCCTTTTGACAGTATCGGTCGTTCTCACCTGGTCTCCGGACGTCCTTGTCCTCCTCGTCCTCCATCTCGTTGTCATCCTCGTCGTCGTGGGCAAGCTTCGGCACACCTAGGGAGTTGTCAGCAAGCGCATCCAAAGAGGCACTTACTTTGAATCTGCACACTGGGCGCACCAGTCTTATCACGGAGCATCTCGAATACGGTCTGCTTCAACTTGTCGAGGTACTCTCGTGTGTTGTGGTCCGTCATGTTGGACGGCTTAACGTCCAGCTCATAGTCGGGGCCATAGTACTCGTAGTACTCGTTGTTTGGAATGGCTCCTCCGAGCTCAACACCAGCCGCCAGACCCGTCTCATAGGCCCATGTACGGGACACAGACTTGACCGTATAGCCACCACCGCCAAGCATCAGGAGAGGAAGGTTGAACGACTTGATGTACTGGACACAGGCCGCGTGTCCACGCATCGACAGGTTGAACGAGCCCAGTCGGTCGCCAGACAGCGAGTCCGATCCACACTGGAGAACGATGGCACCAGGCTGGTACCACTCGATGACCTTCTGCATTACGGGGCGGAAAATGGTCTTGTAGTTCTCGTCGCTCATACCGTCTCGCAGCGGAACATTGACGGCGTAACCCTTGCCTGTGCCGATGCCATTGTCGCGGATATCGCCTGTTCCAGGGAAGAATTCACCTGACATGTTAGATGAAGTTCAGGTTGAAAACCAGCAGTTAGTTGCTCACCATACTTGTGAAAACTACATGTCATCACTCGATCAGTGGTGTAGAACGCTTCTTCCACACCGTCTCCGTGATGAACGTCGATGTCCACGTAAAGGACACGCTGGTGGTACCGGAGGAGCTCGAGAATACCAAGAACAATATCTTATCCGTCAGTGAGGAAGAATCCCAAACGCACCGTTCACGTAGCAAAAACCAGAAGCCTCTGCCTTCTTCGCGTGGTGGAGACCGCCGGCCCAGTTGACGGCGATGTCACACTTGTCGCGGGACAGACGGGCAGCACCCTCTAAGGAGTCAGTGGAGATCGTTGCCACTCGTACACACCCATGGATCCGCCAGCAGAGATGGAGCAGTATTCAAAGAGGCCGTCAAAAATAGGGCAGTCGTCTCCGACATTGTCTGCCAAAGTCAGCTTGCCCTGATGCTGACGCCACTTACACTTGACCTGCTCCTTCGCAAAGTGGTACTCGTTCTCCGGGTTGATCCTGTAGAGGAAGTCGACATACTCGTCGGTGTGGAACTGCGACATTTCGCGTTTCGTCGCAGGTTTTGCTCGCTGACACGATGAGTAAGACATCAATCATCCTTTGCATCGTCGGCACTCACGAATATTTCCATCTGCTTGTACAATCCATAGTTCATCACAAGCGAGTGGCACATTCTGATACGCGTAGGCTTCATGGGGTGTCCTGGTGTCGTCAGCAGAGCTCTACGGCGGATGTCTCAAGCCCTATCGAACAGTTTACCCACCCGGTCCATAATGATAGTTGCCAATGTCAGAGTCAAAGAAGTAGCACTGGAGGTGTCAGTGAGCTCTGACAAGATGCACGGAGACGACATGGGGTGGCACATGGGATCTGAGAGGACACGGATGCCTCGCGCCATAACTCACGACGCGCTTCTTCGGCTCGCCCATGATGGGTTCAACGATGCCCGACATGGTGGAGGTCGGTTAATGAGATGATGTCGTTTCGACCCCGATGCGCGCGTTCTTCCGGGCGTGTCTGCGTTCTTGCGGTTCACGGGCGGTGGATGAAGGGAGTGGCCGGGGGGTGAGGGGATGGTGAGGAGGAGGAGGAGGAGGTGGGAGTGGCGTGTTGGATGATACGGCCTGGATGAATGGGGAGGATTGTTGATATGGACACCACTGCAAAGGGAAGGCGAAAAGGAAGGTGAGCGTCATGGCCGCCAGCCAGCGACGCAAAGTGCCATCCCCATTTTCGCCGGATAACCCCGTCGCCGCCCTCTACCGCGTTGTTTGTCACCACCATCCACCATCCATTCTCAACCACATCCACCACGCGCAACAATGTCGGGAGCGAGCCTCGACGCACTTCCGTACTACGACAAGCAGGTCGACGACCCAGGTTTGTGCTGCGCCGCGCGTTTCCAGCATCAAGGCTGACCCCCTTCCAGCTCTCAAGGCTCGCGCCGAGGCTCTCATCGAGGCCGAGCTCAAGGCCACACCGCCAGTCACAGAAGACGACCCCCGCGTTCCGCCCAACGTCGACGTCTTCCCTGTGGGTGGGATTGTTCCGGTTGAAGGCTAATGAGCAGAAAAGCGAGGCTCTTGCCTCTCTGTTGGCCAACTACGCCGACGAGCCCATCAAGGCCATCGACCCGAGCAAGTACGCACCCCCAAGCGTGCCGGAAGGAGGAAGCGTGGAGGAGTATGCTGCGGCCGCCAAGCAGGGATTGGTTGGAGAGGGACATATGGCCTTGCGGTGAGGATTGTACAACTCGTACTGAACGGTCTCTAACGAGTAGAAACGAAAACGTCAACGTGATCCAGACGTATGGTCCTAACGCTTGGCTGATTCGCAACTACCAGCTGAACGCCGAGCTCAAGGAGATGAAGGGCGCTCTGGACGAGCTCAAGGAGGAGGTCACTGAGGTGAACCGCTCGCGTCGTGTAGCACAGGAGGAGGCGGGCGAGCACTTGAGCCGCCTCGAGAACCGTTGGGGCGATCTCGTGTCATCGACGGTCCAGCTCGAGATGGCGTGCATGGCCATGGAAAGCGAGGTGCGCGGCCTGCGCGAACGTGAGGCCAAGCTGCGCCAGGAGGTTGCAGAGCTCGAGGGTCAGTAGACACAGGGTTATAGATTGACGCGGTGTCCTGAGGTAGGACACGACTGTATTGTAACTAGTACCGATATCATGTCACGAGCATATGCTGTACATATCCACTATCACAACGTTGTCTAAGGAGGAGCGACGAGGACGCTTATCAGAAGTCCGCATCCAGAGGAAAGAGTAGTTTAGTCGCCGCGAAGCTTCTGCACGCGCTTGAGGATGGAATCCTTCATGGGGTCTGCATGTTAGCGGCGGGCGAGGCGACGAATGAAGACCACACGGACCGTAAGGGTGCTCCTTTGATGGAATCTCGAGAAGCGCGGGGAAGGCAGCCTGGTAGCGGTCGACTGTCGGGCGTATCCTTTCAGCAACCTGCCTGTCAACAATGTGGAGGTGGGAATATAGTCGAGCGCAACGCGATGACCCACATGCTGGTTGATGAGCAGGATAGCAATGTCCTTGCGGTCCTCAGTGAACTCCTGGAATGCCGCCTCGATAACACTCGTCTGGGTCTCTGTGGAACGGTGTTAGACACAGAGTTGTTCGCGACGACCCATATGGACGATGACGACAACGGGGCGGTCACCGCCCACCGAACCACACATCCACGCACTGGCATCGACCACAACAAAGTTCTTCTTCTGGTGCTCGTCGACATGGCCAATTCCAGCGAGGAGAAGGCCGGTGACAGAGTCCTGGAGCAGTCAGCATCGCCGCAGGATATGTATGGCACAAGAGGAGGCAGCGTTAGCCAGCCTTGAGCCAGAGCTCGTTTTTGCACGTGGAAGCTGCAAGGCATCACCGCAGCCCCACGAATCGACGACCATGATACGCACCTCGTCGCCAATGACTGCGAGCAGGCTGCGGTCCTTGGGGTTGGTGGTGGGTGCAGCCATGTTGCCTGGCGTCGTGTTGATGGTCGGCGGGTGGATTGGTGAGTGACGAGATGTCAAGGTTGGCCAGGGTCCTTGCACCCACCGACCTACGACCACCGAGCCACCACCCAAATCATCGTCACCGCGCCTGGCAGGACGGAATGAAAACACAATCCTTGTCCCTCTTCGTATTTTGCCTTGTCCACACCACATCCATCTCGGTTTATACACCACCACCACTACCACCACAACCACGCAGCGGCGGCGACAGCAGGACCGTAGCGACAGCATGACCGCTCAGCTCGGCGTATGCGACATTACGGGGCGAGCCTCCGTTCGCGCGATCCCGCCAAAAAGGGTGCGTTCCAGCGCAGGCGAACGATTGAAACTGGGCAACAGCTGACATGGACCTAGTGGGCGAGGTTTGTTGCTGATGCAATCACCCGCAACGGACTAGAGGGAGAAGCAGCTGAGAAGGCTATAGCTGGTGGGTAGCCGCACGCATCCCTCTGGAACCTCCCTGACCCTCCAGATGGCCTGCTGCACCACCTCGTTCGGCCCCGTTCGCCGGCACTGCTGATCAACTACCTCTCGCACGCCCTGCTGAGCGACTTGATCACAGCGCGGTCCTTCTCTATGGCGCTTCTGACCTACCTCTATCGAACCGACAATGCGGCTGCCTTGCTTCCAATGCCCCTTCTGGCGTCGATCGCGTCGACACTCATCGCGAGGCCGACCGGACTGGACTTTGGTCACTTTCTTCCATCGCCGGTTCAGCTCTCTGCTGAGACACCAGATGTTGGCACCAGCGCTTCTGCGGCGTCAAACGAGGTCCCCGTGCTATCTCTCCTCATGCCGCTTCTCCGAATTTGCTCAGCCGGGCCGACTCCGCCGCCCCTCATAGCGCTCGCCGCGAGGCTGACCTCACTTATCACTCCACTGCCCGTGCCCCCATTTGAGGTCGGTCTCGAAGGTGCCCAGCTGAGCGCTGTGCTTCCCGAGGAGATCTCCAAGCCGTTGCGCGAATGTCTAGCGGGCCTGATGGCTGATCTTCCAATGCCCGATACGACGCCGGCCGGCCCTGTAGGCTCGCTGTTTGGCGGGGCGCTGCAAGACGCGACGGGAGCAGCGGCATTTGGCGACTTGACAGCGGGAGGACTGGCATCACTTGCGCCGTTACGAGGGCAGTCGTCTCTTCCATTACCTGAAGCTGCGTCATTCCTTATCGAGTACGCGCATCGAGCGCACTCATGGACCCGCAATCCAGGCTACGCCAACACTCCGCCTCTACCACCACCACACTACATGCGCATTATCCGCCTTGGACGAGCGCTCACCGCCAACTCGCAAGAATTTGTCACCGCAATCCTCAATGCAGCCGTTACGCGCCTACTCTTGAGCTTCTCAATGGGGCCGAGCGCAGCCGTGCGACCTTTCGCCTTCTTCACCGATGAGCTCCCTGTGTTGTTGCGATGGTGGCACGACACAGCCGACCCAAAGTGGCCATTCCCACCAAACCTGCAGGGAGCGTTGGCCGATGTGTTTGCGAGGAATGCAAGCTCGCTCATGGCCTGCTTCCAGAACCTCAGCACAATATACACCACCAAGTTTTCGCAGACTGAAGAGGAGGAAGACGCAGGACCCTACGTGCAACCAGATGGCTGGTCCATGCTTCCTATTGAGGCAACTGCCGTTCACCGCTACGTTGCGTTTGGGCTGCTGGACGAGGACGCTGGCCTTGCGTTGATTGGAAACCCCCTAAAGGCGCTTTCCCCTGGCGAATCTCTTCTGGAGCGCTTCGCTTCCTCGGCTCCTTTGCACCTCCCAGCACTGGAACTCTTCATAACCTACGCCGCTGGGGCACCTCAAGCTTTTGGATCAGAGGTGGTGAAGGTAGGAGCTATTAACCGTCAAGGGCCCCCTCTAACGTTCAGTGCATTCAGAACGGTGCTCAGCAACCTCCCCCCGAGAACCTCTTTATCCGTTTGGCGGGATCACCATCGCTTATGGGCCTTGTGTCATCATATATCCCGCCAGTCGACCTGCTTGACCTCCTTACAACGCATTGGTTGGATCGCGTCGAGGACGAAAATACGCGGGGAGAGGACCCCCAAGCAAGCCTCATCCGCTTTGGCGGCAGCGTTGTCCTGACAGAAGCACTGTGCGCGCAATTTGACGTGAGTCTGACTAAAACTATTGTCGCTGACTTCTGCAGTTGGCACTACCAGACCTCCTGTATGACGCACGACGCGCTTTGAGCATTGGCGACCTGGGGGAGAAGGAGTTGGCGTCCGTGAACGGCTGGATCAAGGCACTGGTATGTGGCTCTGCGAGCGACATTGGCGCTGACCCACAGTTTGGCTCGGACGGCATCGATGACGAGACTGTCATGACCACCTCTGCGCAAGAGTTCACCCGCTTCGCCTCAACACTCGTTCAGCAAGCGGTTGTGGCAGCCATGTCGGGTCAGATCGACTTGGACACACTCCACAGCGGACTCTCGTACTACGCCACCCCACTCCTGAGCTGGTCGCTCAGTGGCGTGGTCGGCTGGCTCTGTGCCGAAACTGAGCGCCAGGGGATGCTCTCGGGCATGCACCTCAAGGTTCTCCAAGCGCTTATTCTGGATTCAGCCTTCCCACAACCGATCCTCCGTGCGAACGCCAAAGCTATCAGCCACCTGCTAGAGCCTTCCACGGACCTGCAGCCTGTCCTCCAGAGCTCAGGATTCGACCACGTTGGAGTGCGAACTCGCCTACAGGAGGTGGGAGGTCCAAATGGCGAGCCAGTCCTCTCCTCCGTCCCGTCTTCGAATCGCCTCCCCCTACTGCAGACCGAACTCCGATCCATCCGGCACCTCCATCTTGCTGCTCCGGGTTGGGAGGAACGGATACTGGATGAGCTGATCTCTGCGCTGCGCATCCATGGGCCTCTCGAGACGCTCAACTCGATAATGGGGGATATGCTGTACCCGTCGCTGACGGAGATTGACAACAACCTGGATGGCGACCCGCTGATACAGTTTGTCGGTCTTCTCTCTGCGCTGCCATTCGACGTCCTGTCGACCCCGTTCGGCTTTGTTATCATGGACGGTTATGTGCCGAGTCTCTTCACCCGTCGCTCCCCCTTTGCCCACATCCAGCCCGCCCCCGCAAGCAACCTGATGGTGTCTAACCACGCACCGTCTTCCCCTCCCCCTCTACCTTTCGCAGCCCAGGCACTCCACCGTCTGTTGCGCGCCACCCTCCTCGCCGCGGACACGGACTCGGACGCGCTCGCCGACACGCTCGCCGCGCACCTCACCGAGGAACTCGCATTCCAGCGGACCCGGCCCGACTCCACGGCGCCCAAGCGCCCGAAGAGGCGCATCAAGGGCGAGCACTCCGGCGTGGCGCCCGATCAAGGCCTCACAATCCTGCAGCGTACGCTTGTCACCGAGCTGACGACCGCGTTTGAGGGGGACGAGGAGCTCCGCTCGCGCTGGCCCAACCTTGCTACTGGTAATCTGTCTGCTGCTGCGGCCTCTGCGACCTCGTAGGTCCTGAAACTCTGTATCACATAGCGCATTCGAACACATGCATCCATATTACTGACTGGTCTCGCGGGTTCGGGTCCGAGGCTGACAACTACCCACGCCGAGGCCGACGGCCAGGGTGACCACCGGTCACCGTCTCCCATCCGCCTACCCTTGCTGGGATAGCCGACCCATGATGCGGGGGAGACGCAATTGCTAGTGCGGCCACTACTCTTTCGTCATGCATGTACAGCAGAGCGTGCAGAGTCGGCTGGACGATCGGTAGACATTCGCATCCTCGAACCCCCCAAACCCTAGTATTATCTGCTTCGACCACTCTCCAGGTGGAGGTAGTCGCCAGCGAACATTCCTGTTCCCCCTCATCCACCTTTCCCATCCACCCATCCAACACCAAACGCTCTCGATAACTTTTACGCGCAGCATGACCGTCGTGGAAATACCGCATGACCTGATAGGCTCGTCAGGGCTGTACAACTCGCCTGACCCCCTGCTGCGCCGGTGAGTCTCCGTGTGCGCTGATGCTGTGGAGTCGGATCGAATGGCAAACGTGGCACCGATCGAACAGGAGACACCACGTAGCCTGTCTGCGCATGAACTCTTGCGTCTCCGTGTTCCGAATCGCGTTGACCATGTACATGGAACAGTGCTTGCAGATCACGTACGGACAATGAGGCCGACGGATGCGGGGGGCCGACGGATGCGGGGGGCCGCCGAGCCAATACTGAGATCGATGTCGCGTGCTGACGCCCTAGACTCCGGCTAGAGGAGCAAAGTGGCACGCCGGTGACGGACCTGCAGAAGACGTTTGGTGAGGTCGAGGTACTCGTGCTGTATGCCGGTAGCAGAGCTGGTGCTGGTGAGTGATCCCTGCGCACAAGATGCTGGGTCTTGAATGGAATGGCCCGCTAGACTCTTGCGGCCGCCGCATGCTATGGTCTGGAACGATCCACATCGGCTCGAACTGTACCTGCGTCGCAGAAGAGTCTCTGCGATACCCGGACTGACCGAGCAGAGAACCTCGACTCGTTCCACCGTGCACTCACCGTACTGCACATGCGTCAGAGGGTGAGTACCATCGACTCGAGACGCCGCTAGTCTACTGACAGCTGCGTCGCATTCCCACACTGTGTGCATGGCATTTCGATGTTTTCATTTGTGCTTACCTGCACAGTCCGTGGCCGTCATCTACGTCTCGACAGACACGGACCCGAAACTCTTCACCACGACCGTCGCGTCGTTCCCGTGGTACCGCATGACCTTCTTTGACGACTCGGACTTTGCGCCGCTCGCCTACTCGGCCCCCGAGGCCGTTGAGGTCTCGCGCGGCGAGAACTTTGTGCAGGCCGGTGTAAGTCGTTTAACATCGGCTCATGGCGGGGGAATAGTGGGCGACACGCTAACGCGGGGCAGGAGATCGAGGTCGGCGCTGAGGCTGTCCCCTATGGCGAGGACGAGTACATCCGCGACTACGTCCGACCGCTGTCGCGAGCAGCGGTCGCCATCAGCATGAACGCGTACCGCACCCCGAGCATTGCCGTCTAGTGCGTAGCCGCTCCCCACAACTACTCACACGCAGCCATCTGGGCACGCACCGCTTCGTGGCCAAGAACATCAAGCCGGCGGCCTTTGACCCTAAGAACGTCAACGCGAGTTTGCGCACGTGGCGTGCGGGCGGTACGCCTAGCATCGGCCTCGCCGAGCTCTGGGCGACGCTCAAGTGGCCGCTCATCGCGCTTCTGCTTGCCGTGCTGTACCATGCGCTCGTCTTCTTTGGTGGTGGTAAGTTTAGGGAAGGAGGGTCGGGAAGAGGAGAATGGGTGCTGACATGCGGGCAAGACAAGTACCACTTCATACCCAAGGTGCTCGACGAGCTCAACTGGCGGACACGGGCTTTGACTGGCCGCTGAGATGCTGCCAGGAGGGAGGAACATGGGTGAGCGTAACAAGATGTGCGCTCTGCTCGGCGATCTGATGAGATCTCATGTATTCTCTCTGTACTCAACATTGACTGACCGAGTGCAAAAGTGCAGCACTGTGGCTCACGGCAGCGACTGATCAGTTCACAAGTCTCGTTCAGACACAACTGGTATTGTTTACTGCATTAACGCAAGCAACGTCATTGAGGTTGTGGTGTGGGGCATATGCCAACACGCGACAATAACTATTAAAATTGGCGCCCAGTTCCATTGGGGGGTAGCTCTATAGCAGGCACGTGGTCGGGCATGCAGGTATGTAGGTGGTCGGCGACGGCGCGGGCGGCGGGGTATCGGGCGCTCGTCGATTGGCGGCCACGTCTCCTCACGAGAGACGGCAAGGGGTGCGGACGGATGAGCGAGGACGCGGGTGTCACCGCACGCTCATAGCCGCGCGCACACACGCAGACATGGAGCGGTTTACTGCTGGGTCTCGCGCTTGCGGAACGACATGCGCATGCCGTCCTTGGGGAAGATGGCGGCAATAACCTGGACCTCGTCCGAGAGCTCGGTGCGCTCGTGGCTCCAGTCCATCATGATCGAGGCCGAGGCCATGGTGGCGGCGAGGTGCATGGTGGCGTACTGGCCGCCGATGCAGCGGTGGGGGCCGGATCCCCAGACGAGGTAGTTCTGGGGCTTGGTCTCGGCGAGGGGGAGCGAGCCGTCGTCGTTGGGGAGCCAGCGCTCGGGCATAAACTTTTCGGGCTCGGGGTAGCACGTGTCGTCGTGGAGCGAGTTCCAGAAGGCGGGAATGATCATCGAGTTCTTGGGGACAGTGTACTCCGGGGTGATGGCGAAGGGGCGGGTGGTGAGGTAGGGAACCATGATGACAGGCGGGCGGATGCGGAGGACCTCCTTGACGACGGCGCGGGTGTAGACCATGTCCTCAACGAGGTCGAGGGTGAGGGGCGCGTCAAGGTCACCACCGCGGAGGCGGAGCTGCTCCTCGCGGATCTTGGCGAGGACCTCGGGGTTGTCGGCGGTGAGCTGGAACATCCAGACGATGGCCGACGACATGGCGTCCTGCGAGGCAAAGAGGAACGAGAGGAGGACCATGCCGATCTCGTTGTCCGAGTACTCGCGCGAGAGGAGCTTGGCGTCCTCGGTGTTGCCCGACTTGGCGAGGAGCATGGCACGGGTCCATTCGTCGAGAAGGCAGGCGGGCTCGTTGAGGGGGTCTTCCATGCGGATCTTGGACTGGGCCGAGGCACGCTCGAGGAACTTCATGACGAGCTTGCGAGCCTGGATGGCGTTGTAGACCTTGGTGCCGGGGATGGCAAGGGGGAAGTTGACGAGCTCGAGAGCGCAGGTGATGAGCCAGTACTTCTCGTTGATGAGCTGCTTCTCCTCGTCGCTGAGGTAGGGGCCGATGAAGACGGACAGCGACGTCTCCATGTTGAGGTCGCGCATGTGGAGCATCATCTCACGGGGCTCCTTGACAGCCATCCACTGCTGGAAGTAGTTGCGGTAGATGCGCTCCTGAATGGGGAGGTAGATTGAGAGGGCCTTCTGGGTGAAGAGGACGTTGAGGGCTTTGCGGTAGTCGGCGTGGACCTTGCCATGGAGGAAGACCCAGTTGTCGGGCGAGAGCACCTTCTTGGCCGAGGCGACGAGGCAGGGCTCGGCCTGGTTGGGCGAGTTGAGGATCTTGCGGGCCATCTCGTTGGACGAGCCGATGACGATGAAGCTGGAATATGTCAGCCACCAGATGCGCGGACTGATCGCCACTGAGATCGGCACGTTGTGTGCGCCGTGCAGGACGTGCCGACCGCACGAGTGGCCTCTACTCACATGTTGAACACCGAGACACACGAGAGGGGGCCGGAGTACCACTGCTTCTTGTAGTTTGCGAGCGTGGGGTTGAGCGAGTCGGCAAACTTGCCAATGACAGGGATGGTCCAGTTGTCACCGGGCAGGTGTGCCTTCTTGGCGCGGTACACGACCTGCTCGAGGACGAGCAGCGAGATGATGATCGTCAGGATGGTGGCGGCCGTCGTCTTGCTGCATGTTGGCAAGCGGAGACGCGAATTGTGTGCACGCCCAAGCGCGAGGTTGGTGGCGATGCATGGTCATGAGCCGCCAGAGGGGTGTGGATCGATGCGTGCATCAAGCAGCCGCAGTGTGCAAAGTACACGTCGGGCGAGCGAGAGTGGGTTGCGGAACGCAGAGCACGGCGCGTCATGAGAACCGGCATCCGGCATCGAGCGATGATCGAACGATGGTGCGTGGTGTGGGCGTTGGAACATTGTTTTGGGGCAGTCATCCGGTCAATTGTCAGCGGACGGTTCTGTGGACTGCAGCAAAGGAGGACGTACGTGTCGAGCGCAAAGCGAGCCTTGGAGAGGCTCTCAATGCCCCACGACTTGACCGACTCGAGGTCGACAAGCGAGGTGGGGCGGCTGATGAGGGAGGAGGCGGGACGCGACATTGTTGTTGCTGCTGCTGCTGCGTTTTTTCCCAAAAGTGGCCGAGGTGACGGATCGAGACGGAGGCGGCGAAAAGAAATGTAGCTACTGCTCTGCGGAGTCGGCTGCACAACAAGAACCTGGTGCCAGTTGGCCGGTTGTGTGCGTCTTGGAGCTTGGCGAGGTGGCCGCGAGTGAAACGACAACAAGTGAGGAGAGGGGGTGAGCAAAAGTAGATAAATGTGAGCGAATGGTAGGACTGTCGATGCACAGTGCGCGCGCACGCCGTGCGGGTGTTCCGGGTCCCCCGCCAGGCAGCCTCCTCGCTCAGCAGGCCGTCGGCGGCCAGCCCGCCAAGGACGACGCTTCCTGCCAAACTCTCGTACCATCTTTTTTCTGTTCGCTATCTTGGACCAACATTCAGGGTCCACAACCCAGGGGGGGGAGAGACCCATACATAAGAGGCCGCTGCGACACTTTTTTTTTTTTTTAAAAAAAAACGCGGGCGCGTGGGCTTTTGCCGGGAACTCGTTTGCCCTACCCCGCCGGCCGCCCCCGCCGCCTAGGTGGCTGTCAAAACCACACCATGTGCAATAGGCAGATTGCACAAAATGGTGTCCATGGGCTCTGCTGCCATCAGAGGGATGCCGCAGAAAGACGCATTATACTCGACAGTACAGACTGCAACGAGTCTAGTGCCGCGTCGGCGCTTAGGGTTTCGCACAGCTGCCGGCGGTCCGTCAGACGAGGGAACAATAGAGAGAGAGAGAGCACGGAGGGAACTCGTCTGAAAACGAGCTGCAATCCTCCGTCCTCTCTCGGTCACGGCCACGGCGGCCGCCGGGACCGTGCCCGAACCAATCACCATGGCCTTCCCAAAGCGTAGCCGACAGCTAGCTGCCCAGAGCGGTAGCAAGGCCGCGAGAATCGTCGCATTGCGCCTCCGAAGGCACTTGGCGCGCGCTTCACGCGCGCATCACGCGTCACTGGGGGGCTATATAAGCATACCCACTCGTCATAAAGAGATCCAGCCAGCAGACGCGACTCGCAGGCCCCTCTGTCACCCAAGTCTTGACCATCCCACACTCCACCACCGTTTCTTGCTCATCGCATCCGTTATTTGAACGTGCGGTTACGATTGCATCGACACATTCATAACACACCTCCGCCGTAGCCAGCACTTTTTATCATGTATCGCTCCGCTACCACCTCCTCGGCTGCTTCGTTCTGGTTCAAACCGAAAGTGCGCTTGGTCGAAAGCGGCACATGATTTGACATGCTCCCTTACACAGATCGCTAGTAGATCAATGGGCAGGGTACGTTACAAGTCATGTATCTCTTAGAGAACCTTCTTGTCTGGAACCCCGTCAGCCAAGGCGAGCCTGGGCCGTCGTCACGCCCTACTTACCGTCAAACGACGGGGCGGTCGAGGTGGTCGACGAGAAGGTGTTCGAGGTGGCCGGGAAGTTGGGGACGGCAGGGGTCTGACGGCTGTGGGTGTTGGCGAGCACGGGGCGGACAACGTTGAAGTAGAGGGTCTCAGCGCCGCGGGTGGCGGGGAGGAAGACTGTCACACGTGTCAGGTTGCGTTCACACAAAGCGTTCACAGAAAGCGCCGTCGCGACTCACGCCAGATGGAGAAGAGGGTCTTGAACACAAAGTACATGGGGATCCAGTAGAGAATAGGGCGGAGCGCCATCGACTCGAGGAGGTTGAAGGTGCCGAAAACAATCTGGGGGTTCATGTCAGTGCACGCGTGTCGTCATCGGCAGTCCACGAAAACGCACCCAGTAGGTGAGCCACTGCTTGTCGTCATTGGTCGAGGGCGACTCGATCGCCTGGATGGAGAGGTAGGCCGGGAGACCCCAGCCGATCAAGTTGGAGACGGGCGACGCGAGGCCAAAGAGGTTGAAGAAGATGAGGAGCACAGCCCTGGGAAAGTTTCAGCTGTGCGCCACGGGCAGTTGCCGGCTCCTGCTACTCACGACGCAGCAAGGGCGAGGACGCCGTACGCCTTGGGAACCTTGGTCTTGGCCTCAACGTCACGGAGGATAGGGTACTTGTCCAGCTCATTGTCGAGCGAGTTGACCTGGCCCTGAACAGCCTTGTTGAGCTGCTGAACGTAGGGGTGGTTGAGGAAGTTCTGGGTGATCTGCTTGCCCTGGGCGGAAGGCTTGGGCTGAGTAGTCTGAGGGGTAGCCATCTTGAAGAGGGGATGAGTGTTTAGCAAAAAGAAAAGAAAATAAGCGAGAGAATGCGGTTTACACAATGAACAGTGCGGGGTGCCAAGGAGTGCAGTCAGCATATGCTCTTTTGCTCTTAAAGGGTGGCGCGAGGGGGCTGTGATGTTTGGCTACAGTGTAGGTTTTTTTTTCTTCCCACGCGACGGGGAGCACGCAGCAAATGGCGTTTGAGGCAAGCACCGGTGCGACACGTATTTGAGTGTCGCCCAGGGGGGGAAGGGAGCGGCAGAGGGGGCCGCGGGGGAGGGAAGCGATTTGGCACTTACTGTGTTGGGAATGGAAAGTGGTCGTTCTACTAGAGGTCAAGGACGCAGATGGGGCTCTTGAGGATGGATCGCAACTTTTGTGTCCAAAGATGGGATGGATGGTGGATGTTGCAGATGAGAAGTGGGATGTGCAAGGGATAAGAGGGCAACCGGTGGGAGACTGGGCAGGGCAATCGATTGCGCTGGAAGGAAAATGACGACGGCACGCATTTGATGACCATTACTCTTGTGACGAAAAGGGCCCATTTTTCAGGTCTGGTTGCTTTGCTGCGCACGCTTGCCGCTCAACGACGCAATGACCGACCCCCTGCACAACTCGGGCCCTGGTCACCGCCACTCGACATGCATGCGCGCAAATGAGAGGGCCCCCCCGACTCCACCCCGCCGCGGACACCACACCCAGGTACGACCGCGAGGTGCCGTGTGGGTTGCGGCAAGCGATGACTGCATTAGCGTCAGGCCGTCTATCTGGACGATGATGACAACGCATCACATTCTGCGGCATTGGCGTGATGTGAGGCTGGGGCCGCACAACGTCATAGGTCCCACCACCCACGCGCAATCTGCCGACGCGGAACCGCATTTGGAGCAGCGGTGAGAAGCGGCGAGCCCACAGACCGGACCCCTGGCACGACCCGTGCACCCGCAGAGGAGAGCGCGCTTGCATGGGGGCCAGCGCGGGTCCGAGGTCGACCCGGAAGCGGGTCGCGTCCCGAGTGCACCAAACAGGCAAGGACGTAGGAAGCCGAGGCATGCGGGGATGTGCGAGGTGCTGCTTCCCGGTGTGCGCGCACACAAACTCCCGCTCAGTGCAGCACGTCCATGGATGGCTATCGTGAAAACAGCCGCGTCAGCAACCAGGCCAGCCATCCAGGCGCACAATACAGGGTACAGCGCGCAGCGCGCAGAGCCCAGAGCCCAGAGCCCACATGCTGGTGGCTGCGCCAGAGGCGTTGTCGACCCCGACACTGGGTGACCGGCTTTGGCCGCCGTGGGGGGGGGGGGCGGATGCGCCAGGCAGCAGGCCGCGCCGCCGCCAGCGACGGCCGCAACCCATCGCCAAGCAGGCAATATCGTCCCGACCAAGCTCCAGACGTCGTTGGGACTGGAGGTACACGGCTGGGTGCTGGCTTGTGCAGGCGCAGTCCGGATATGTTGACAGCCCAGCCACCCTAAAAAAGCTTGATTCAAAGGCCGGGGGTTCCAGGAGGCACTAAGCATGGCTAGCTGTGGAATCTCGTCTGGCAATCTCGGACACGTCTCAGGTCGCTAGTGCATCAGTCAGTGCATCGACAACAACAACAACAAAACCACATCGACGACCCACGTTCCATTCTCCTTTGCGACATCCTTGTTATCCGTGGTGCGCGGTGAAACGAACGACTACCCCTTGCATTGCCTCCACTAGAACGTCCACCCCACATTTCGTCCCCACATCGCCCACTGCCGAGTCGTCAACACGCAACACACCACCCTCGCTCGACCGCTCAGCCCCCACTCTTGCCCTGTCTTTGACGCTGTTCACACTCCATTACTCTCTAGCACACACCCTCTCTCTCCCGCCCGCGCGCATACCGGCATGTTTGCGCGTTCCGTATCGCCAAAGTCAGCATCATCACCACCGGCCCGCGGAGGCCGCTCCCGGTTGACGAATCGTTCGACGCAGCTTCTGGTGCTGCGTTTCGGATGGATCGTGCTTGTGATCTGGTACGAGGTGCGTGTGCGATCTGGGCAGCCTCCGCTCCCACAGTGCTCCATGAACTCACATGCTAACTACCACAGGTCGGCGAGGTAGGTTTCTCCTGGCAAGTGCGCGACACGGTTGACACCCAGTTCTTCGGCTCGCTCTCGGGGTGTCGCTTCCCGGACGCACAACTGCGCCAGACGTCCTCTCATACTCCTACGCACATTGTCCTCATTGCGGACCCACATGTCCCCCATTCACGCCTCTCCCATCCAGCAGACAGCAGCCCATGGCTGAACGCCCTCCGGCAGGGGGTGGAGGAGCTGTTCATGCGCAAGAGCTGGAACGTGGTGACGCGGCTCGGACGGATGGACGCCGTGATCTTCCTTGGCGACATGCTCGACGAAGGGCGTGCAGTGATGAGCGATAACGAGTGAGGACACGGTGAAGGGACTAGGGCGCAGCTCTGACATTGCAGGTACGAGGACTACTACTCGCTGTTCCGTTCAATCTTCCGTCTGCCGTCGTCGACACCGGCGTACTACGTTCCTGGCAACCACGATATTCCGCTGGGCCACACGGGCACCATCTTCTCGCCGTTGGCGCGGCGACGTTATCTCGAGCACTTCTCCAAACCGAACACGATCCTGACAGTCGCAAACCACAGCATCATCCTCCTAGACGCGATCGGCCTCGTCGAGGAAGACTACCGCCGCTATTATGCGGAGATGCAGTTCGGCGAATGGGAAGGGGTCGATAATGGTGTTATCCAGTTTGTACAGAATGTTGGAAGAGGTGAGCAACCGTTGTCGTCATGTGGCATGAAGACCCTCGCTGGTGGAGCTGACACACAGACCCACCACCGTCCCCGATTCTCATCTCCCACATTCCGCTGGCACGGCCGCAGGTGGCCACTTGTGGTAACCTGCGCGAGTCTGATGACCAGATTGTGAAGGGTGTTGGAGCTGGGTACCAGAATCTCCTTGGACGCGACACGAGCCGCTTCCTGCTCGAGGTGATCCAACCCAAGATTGTGTTCAGCGGCGACGACCACGACTACTGCGAGATCCACCATTCGAACCACGTGCCAGAAGTGACGGTCAAGTCGTTCTCATCAAACGCTGGGGTCCGCCGCCCGGGCCTCCAGCTCCTGTCCCTCGTGCCACCACAGGAGGGCCTGCCCAGCTTGGCGCATGTGCCATGCTTCCTTCCCGACCAGTTTGGCGTTTATTCGCACGTTTACCTGCCCCTTGCCGTGCTGACCTTTGCGTACCTGCTCCTGTCCAACATCCGCACGGCCTGGACGCGCTTGAAAGAGAAGCATCACGCCCCGTTCTCAGACGAAAAGCAGCTGGACCGCCCCGTGCCCCTCACCCTGCCCTCGCGACGGTCCGCCCAGCACCTCCCAGGCTACGCAACCGCACGCGAGCGTCATCTCGGCGGCCTGACGGTCGTGAGCTCGACCCCAGCCTCCCCTACCGTCAGCACACGCGATGACCCCGAGCTCGGCGAGTCGCCGCCGCTCTCGCGGCGCTCGAGCTACCACGATCTCAACTCGATGTCGTCGCGCTCGCAGCTGCTGGTGCCGATGCAGCCCGCGCCGCGCCGCGCGCTCCCGCGCACGATGAGCGCCGTCGACTGGCAATCGGCCGCACGCTCAAAGGACGTGTCCGTGCTGAGCCTCGTCGCACAGCGCCGTCCGTACGTTGCGCGCGCGCGCGCCTTTTTCGGCTGGCTGTGGCGCGCACGCCACTCGGTGCTCGTGCAGAGCGGGGGGGAGGCGGCGTCGATTGGGGTGCCTGCCGCGCTCGTCTGGGTGCTGCTGAACGCTCTCTTCTGGCGCTAGCTGCCGCGCTCGGAACCGGAACCATGCGCTGCCCTCCTCCATAATGTGTACTAGTTGCAACCACGATACATGGACTATTGGACCTTTGGACGCGTCAAGCGGGTGTGATTGTACTGATCTGTTCCGGTTGGGGCCCGTGTCGTGCGTATGCGGGGTTGAAGGACAAGAGGCAACAAAGAACATGCCAAGCTGGCGGGGGCCAGAAGAGATGCAGAAGAGATTGACGAGGACGAGATGGAGAGTCGCGTGCCCGCGGCCCAGACATCTGGTCATGGGAAGGGAACGGCAGGACACACGCCACTGGCCCCGACGCCGCTCGGGCATGGACAGGATCTTGGCTCGCGGCACCCGCCGACCCGCGGCTGTTTGGATCTGGATCTGCTGTTGGAACCGCGCTGCGTACGAGTCTCGGCGCTCAGCGCGCCGCCTGGCGTCGCGGCGCCACTGCAGCTGGAACACGGGCGGCAAAGGGGACATATGGTGGTGGCGCGGGGCCGCTGCCGCCGCCGCCGCCGCCGCCGCTGCCACACGACCGCCTACCGTGCCACCCACCACGTCACTGACCAAGGCTGCATGGCGGGACAAGGTGCGCTGCGCGATTCTCGGACGACGACTCGGCCACTGGCAGTACCGAGCCCAGCGGGAGGCCAGTCAGTGAGTGATTGCAAAGCGGGCGGGGGCGGGGACGGATGGCGGGCTGGCGGCGTGCATTCCGCTATTTGTATTTTCTGTTCAAGCTCGAAATCATGACGAGCGGGCATTCCGCAGGTGGGAGCCGGAGCGCGATCCGTAGGGCACGCGGATGTGCGAGCCTACGAGACGGCTCGAGCGACCAGCGGCTCGCTGGGCCGGCCGCTGGCGCCTGGCGCGGGCGCCTGCCGCATGCCGACGACGCTCGTCGGCGTGCGCACCGCCGGGCGGACCCACGGCAGCAGCCGCGGCGTCGACGGCTACGGGATCCATGCCGAACATCTGGCGCGCAGATAAGACCAGATGACGGCGCGGGTAAAGAAGACTAATACAAATCAACGCGGCAGGAGAGTGGTGGTGCGCGTGGTGCGGGCAGGATGGGACGGGGGCGGGCGGCCAGGACGACGAGAGCGGCAGGACGAGGCCGGAGGGCAGGACGACGCCGGAGGAGCCTGCCTGCGACCTGCAGCTAGTCACCCCCCGAGTGCATCCCTGTTTCACCCTTTGCAAGTCACTTTTTCGCGGCCTGTGCGGATGCGGACGCGCAGAGGAGGGGGGGGGATGCTGCTGCTGCCAGCACCTGCTGACGGAGGGGCTCGGGGCTCGTCCGCGCAGCGGCTGGTGGCCGCTGGCACCCTGGGCACTCCATGTCCCCGTCCTCGGTGGCAGATTTAAAAGGTCAATTGCAATCAAATCCTTTGGCGCAGACGCGCATGGTGCAGCAAGGACACGTCCGGCTCCCATGCAGGCAAGGTTCGCGGCTGCAGGTGGACGGGCAACGACCCGCTCGCCCTTGCGCGTTGCGTCTGGCTGCAGAGGACGACGGGACACAGGGAGGCTCGTCCCGCGCTCTCCACTCCCGCACGCCGCCGGATAAAACCCCTTTTTTTGCGACTTTTGAAAGAATCAAAAATAAATAACAAGATAAATAAAATACCACCCTGGGCATGCCAAAAAGGGTCCCCGTTGTGTGGTTCGTGTACTCGAGCTCGATATTTTTTGGTATGCTTGTAATGCACCTGCGGTGGAGGCGCATGAGGATGCTGCTGTCGAGGCAGCCGTGACATTGCCGGTGGCAACACACGACTAGCGTCGCTTGCTGCAGCTATTCAGATGCATGTCGCGTTGGATCGTGGATCCTGGTCGACTGGTTTCAGTCGCAGACGATCCGCGGCATCTGTCTCTATCTCTCTCTGTCTCTTTCTCTTCCTCTTTTTATCTTCCTCTCTACCAACCCCGCCCGTCACGATCGCGCGATCCGTCGAAACTGCTCCGTCTTTTTTCTTTCTTTTTTCCTTCTTTTGCTTTCTTTTTTCTGTTCGCCCCTCTCTCCCGCACACCATCCACAAGCTATACATCTCCCAGCGCTAGTTCCCTCGCTCCCCGACCCACGCCCATCTCCGATTCGGTCGCCGCAGCCCCCGCGTGGCAGCATCCGTTTCACCGCACACGGGTGCGGCGCGCAGCGTGGATCCCAACGACAACGGTGGTGGCCAGGCGAGGCAACGACGCTCACGCTCCTGGTCGTCTCATTTCCCTGCCCACTCGTTCCCTGGGCACTACAACGCCCCGTTCCTCCAGGCGCGGCTGCCTGGCTCGCTCCCCGCGCACCCATCCGTGGTCTCGCTTTTTGCCATCCACATTGCAGGGACGCGGGAGACGTGCGTGCATCACCACCGCACACCCAACCCGCATCCGCATCGACACCCACCACCACCCTCCTCATCAACATCCATCACACTGCCAGTCGCCCCATCACCACCATTCGCCCTCCCGGTCCACATCTCAAACGCCCACAGCCGCACGAGGGACAGTATACCCCCCTCACTAGCTCTAGCGGCACGCACCAACGTCCTCCCCCCCCTCCCCCCCGGTGTCACGCGTATCCGCCTCGCCCCATCGCGCCCTCAGACATCACCACTCTGCGAGCCCGTGTCGCGTTGACCGACACCTCGCACGCTCCCAACGTCTTCCTGTCGCGTAGCACCTCGCTTCAGCGCACCTAAAGAATGGAAAACGGAAATCACCCCTCCCTGCCGAATGGCGATCCCAAAAGTGCGTTTTCTTGGCGATTCGTTTGCAGCTGGGCAGGCCAGCATCATATCCCCTCCCCCCTTCCACGTCCCGACGGTCGTCCCGCTTCCTCGTTCGGCGTGCTTCCTCCCGCGGAAGTGCTTCCTCCCTCGCTGTGCTTCCTCCTTTGCGTGCTTCCTCCTTGGGCGTGCTTGTGAATGCGCGCAAGTACCATCTGCAACGCCTGGAGTTTGACCACCGCCGTGTTCCCAGAACAACAGACCACGGATCTCTCGCTGACCCGCCCAGCTCACGATGCACCGGGTGAAACAAAGGCGTTGTTCGCATCGCGACCAGCGCCGGCAACCGCCGCCGACTCGTCCAACATTGCCTCCCTCCTCCCGCCTGAACTCTCCAGCAGCGACGACAAATCGGATACAGGGTCGCGGAGATCGAGCTTGCAGCCGCGCATCCCTTCACGGCAGCTCCTCCAGACCGCGTTAGACCTCGCACAAAAGGCGGTGGAAATGGACAAGGGCAACGACGTTGCAGGAGCTCTGGCGGCTTATCGCGAAGCGGTCACCAAGCTGCGGGTGGTAATGGAGCGCGTCGGCGTCGACCCGACAGACCCCAAGCGAACAGGAAAGAACGAGGACGAGGGACGGACATTGCGCGGAATTGTAAGCATGACCGCATACAAGAGGTCGTTGCTGACAGCAGCACGATGCCTACATGGCAAGAATAACGCTACTCTCAGCCTACGAGGGCGCCGAACCCGAAGACATGGCAACCGACGGGCTGAGCACCCTCGTTCTCGACTCTGTTCCCTCTGTCAATGGCGCGTCCATCTCGTCCGGGATCCCCGCGCCACTGCTCATCCAGAATACCGACCCCGCTGCCAACAGCAACATTGACGCGCCCCTGCGCAGCCCTGCCGCATCTTCGACGATTAGCAATCGGCGAGCGCGGAACATCACCTCGACGCAGGGCTTTGGGCTTGACGATCAGGGCGACGACCACTTGGACGACGCCGAGGACGGTGACGACGCAGAAACCGCCGTCAGTCAACGCTCGGTTGGAAAGAGCTTTGGGGCGCTCGACGGCTCGCCCCGTAATAGCCAAGAGGCGGACCACCCCCTGCCGCCGTTACCTGGTGGGCGCACAACTAGCAACGTCGACGGAGAACGCCTGCTGGTCACCAACCCGACACAGGGCTCCATCAGCCGACGAAGACACCAGGGCGGCGGCGCAATGTCCATGTCGTCAATATCGGAACTGAACGGTTCCCCGCGAGGTTCGTTTGTCGACAGCCTCGACTCGGCGTCGACACGCAACCGCACAGCATCAATGATGAAGGGTCTCAACTACACAAACGGCGACTTTAACGTTCCACCTGTGCCACCGCTTCAGGCATCGTACAAATCCACACTTGCGCCTCCCATCCGGCTACAGGGCACAGCACACCTTGCCCCCCAGCCTGAGCCCCAGCCTGGTGAGGTGCTGCACCGACCATTCCACCTGCTGCGACTGCTGTCGGCATCCATGGACCCGAACAAGCCTGGCGCGTACATTACATCCTATCTGCACATCGACCACAACATGTGGAAGCCCGCGACCTGGAAGACATCATCAAAGTCCAAATCCGAGTTGCGGCTCAAGTCACAGGATGCCAAGGCACGCGTTTGCGCAGCGTTGATTGCACATCTCGAGGGCATCCGAACTGCGGGTGCCCCTTTGCTCGACGGTGTGCGCGGCGGCAACTACGGTACGCAGGCGTCGACCCTGAGTGCCTCTGAGAAAGACCAGGCCGCGCGGCTGGGCGACCATTTCGCCGGGCTGCTTGAGGCAATGGACGACGAGCTCGATTCCAACTACAAGGTGCTGCAGTCCAAGGGCGTCTCGGTCGGTGCGTGGAAGGGCAAGACGAAGACGAGCTGGGGCTCGCGCATCTCGGCACGCGTCGACAAGATGACGCGCAACTCGGATAACCCTGACCGCTACCTCGAGCTGCTATCACAGCTCTTTGCGGCGCTTCAGACCATTGACGACCACCTTTGGAACTTCACCGGGCCCTGCACTCCCGGGTACCAGGCCGTCCAGCCCAAGACGTACAAACAAATCGAGGGGCGCCTGACGCGCGTAGCGCAGTTTGTCGCCACCGTCATTGTGCCCTTTGTCATGGACGACCTTCGTATTTTATTGGTAAGTGTAGAGTTCTGTGTCGGTGCACCGCTGACGACATTCCAGATGGCATATCTAAAGGTCGGCCTCAAGTATCTCGAGGAGTAGGCCTCCTTTGCTCTCATCTCGATTCTCACGGCTGTAACGAGTGGTTCCCTTTTCGTTTCTTCGCTTTTTGTCTTGGTCATTCGCCCTTTCTCTTCTCCTTTCCTCACTCTGCGACTCCATCTTTGTCCCGCGCGTCTCGCCTCATGCCCGTCACACTCTCGATTTCGCTCGTTTGCTCTTCCTCGTCCCCGGTCCTGGTTATAGTTTTGGCCTGTCCGTGGTATCTCCCCCTGGTCCCTGCCTGGCCCCTGCTACCCGTACACATATTTAATGTTTTCATGCCCGTGGCTCATCTCCGTACTCGTATATACACTAGTGGCTCTTCCTGACCCCGCCTAGAGACACTGGCGGATGCAGCTAATGCCTAATGTTGCGGAGTGTGGGACCGCCTTGCTGTCGACCTATGTGTTTGGTTCCTTGGCCAGTGCCGTTCATTCCGTCGGCGCTGTCGCCGGCGTCGCCCTGTGCAAGGATAGGACTGATTCAAGTCGACACCGGGATCAACCAGAGCCGGGGCTGTGACGAGGCGTAACCGGGGCGGGCACAGTGTAGGGGGCAATATTCCGAGCTGCACATACAAGGGGGGTAGCCCACGGTGGCTGCAGGGCGCTCCGGCCGGATCGATATGGCAATGGAGCCGCGAGCAAGTGAGTAAGAACCGACCGCATCGGTGGGGCGGGGTGAGCACACGACCTCGAATAACAAACTCATACCCAACGATGACGTGTGAGCGGCGCCCCTCGCTATGTCGCGGCTCCGCAGAAAAATTGATGCCCTCACCCGGCTTGCTTGTCATCAGTTAGTAGAGTTAGCCGGAAAGAGCACGGACGTCACGAAGCGAGCATGCTATTCATGCTGTGGAAGTAGACTGAGAACTCGTGCCCGGTCCACATGACATGAAGACTGGACTGCCAGCCAGCTAGGAACACAGAGAGACGCGGGGATGCAACATGACACAAAACGACACAACCAATAGGTGGAGGCTCTGCATAGCCTAGCGTACGGCACTCCCAGCACAATTACGTGGCGTACCTAGCGACAGTGTGAGTAAAATCGATGGGACATGGGTCTTGGGCAGTTATCGGGGCGGTTTAAGCACTCACTTGCGAGTCCATTCCCTTGCGGTCGCCTCGTAGCGAGCGCGGTCCGTCTTGTACGTCTGTTCCAGGTCAATACGCAACTCGGCTGGGCACCAGCATTGTACAGCCGTCCACTCACGTGGGCAATCTCGGGGACAAGGGGGTCGTCGGGGTTGGGATCGGTGAGCATCGAGCAAATCGAAAGGAGGACTAAAAGCAAAGATTAGCAACCATATCAAGACAACTGCCGTTCCACACCACTCACCCTTCGAAATGGTCAAAGCCGGTGACCACTGGTCTCGCAGGATGTCAAGGCAGATCGAGCCGTTGGCGTTGATGTTGGGGTGGTAGATCTTGGTGGTGAAGGAAACCTTGGGAGGCTTGAAGGGGTAGTCGGTGGGGAAGGTCAGGGAGCTAGTCGACCTGTCAGCATCCGAGTGTGGTCAGTGAGTACCGGCCGCAGCTTACAGGAAGAAGACACCACCAGAGTACGGGGAGTCGCTCTATACATTGTCAGTGAGGAGCTCCAACGATCGGACATTGAACACGTCAGCAAAACTCACGGGACCCATGATCGTCGCCTGCCACTGGAAGAGGTTGTCGCCGATGGGGCCGGCCGAGCACGACGATGGGGGGTCGCGTCCAAGGTCGAGGAGCTCCTGATATCGTGTCAGTACAGGCTGCTGTTTCGTTTCCGGTATGGTTCGGTAGGGCGGTCGATCACGGTGTGTGTCCAGGTCACAACAACGAGGGGGACGTGCCTCGGAGGTTTGTGCACGCGCGCGTGGTATTGCGGACGAGCGCGGCGGCGGGTCCAACACCGACGGCGTCGCCACCACTTGCTCACTCACCTTGTTAATGCGCTTGAGGGCCATAGTGATTGCTACAATAGAATGAGGTCGTAACTGGTCGGGGCAATGAGCAGGGGTTTAGTTGGGTCGATCGGTGGCAAGAACAGAGGATAATTGTCAGCACACGGTAGAGCGAAACAAAGCACCGCGCAGGTCGCTGCGCTGGCAAGAAGAAAAAAAAAAAAAAAGGTGCAACAGTGGCGGCGGCGATGGCGGTAGCAGCGACGACGATGCACGGGCTTGGAAATACACTCACACAGTGAGTCTAAAAGGTGAGTTGAAGGGGAATGAGATGGACAAGTGGAGAGAAGAGAGAGCGAACGAATGGCCGCATGAGTTAAGCAGGCGTTGCAAAATGGGAGCAGGTGGGGGGCCACCGCCAACCACGCTGACGGGCTGAACGGAGCGGGCTGGGCATACGACGGGAGCTGATGCGAGGCTATGCAGCACACGCGACCAGACAGCGGCGGTGGCCAGCGCGGCCAGGGGCTGGGCAAGGGTCCCCGTGGACTTGTCCCCTTAGTTGAGGAACAGTCAATAAGGGTGTCTCCCATCCTCCGATTACAACACTTCAAATGCGACCCGAATGGTTCCAACGCCTTCCTTAGATTGCCGCACGCCGCCTCCGGCGGTCAGGGCGCACTGGCGCGCACCGCAAGACACTGCATCTGCGGACCGCTTCGTTCTTCTGCAACAGCCCCCCTTGCGCCCATTCACAATGTCAATGGCTATCGCAGATCGCGACAGTTGCAAGACCATGGGAGGCATTATCCAAGAATCGCGCGTTTAATATCACTAAGCATTCACATTAGGAAAACCGACCACCAACACAATTCGATTCTTGCGGAATTTGCGGGGTTTGCTGCTGTGGCGCGGGTGCTCCACCTTCGGCCACTGACAGCCATGACGTAGAGCGCGTGTTGATTCTTTCGAGCGACTTCGAGAATTTGCCACCGGCCACCTTTTGACATCTGCATAGCGCTCGACGCGCCTGACGGGTGGTTGACGATGCGAGTATGCTGCTCGCGGCTCGCATCCCGATGATGGGGGTCCCTGTGGTGCTTGTTCGTCCCCTTGGTCAGCAGTTTGTGTCCCTTATATGCTCCGTCGTTCGCGCTTCCCCGCTCTGACGTCCCTGCTGGCAATGCCGCTTGCTAGTGGCACTAAGTCGACCAGTGTGGCAACGCGTTCCGGTCGGTCAGCAAGGTCGGAAGCCATCTGTTACGCTAAAGAGCCGGGACCATCTCCGTTGTTATTGTAGCAAGGGAACGTCTTCCGCGTCTCCTGTCAGAAGCGGCAGGTCTGGTGCGCGTCGGATGGTCGAGTCACCGCACTCCGACGGGTTAGTAGAGATCCATAACCTTCACACCCGACCTTTCGCCCTGCCTCACCATTCTTTAAGGTCTGGTTCTGTCTGGGATGTTCACTCCAGGAGAATGCAGGGGACGTCCATCAATCGCTATCGCTCAGCTGTTCACAGCCGCTGTTTCCCTTTCGCCGTGACAGGTATGTGAAACTTGCAGCGTTCCTTGTATCAGGCCGAACGGATGGAGATTTTGTCATTTACCTTCCGCGCGGCTCCTGTCGCGAACTCTAGGGGGTGGTGACACAGCGGGGCGTTTTATGGCCATGTTCTTATTGACAATCCACCTGCCACCGTCTTCCAGGTTCTCACCCGAACGTCATTCGGTGTTCATAGCTAGAAATAGGAAGGACTGGCTGGTGAGCTATCGATAGCTCTCGCTGAGCTTCTACTTGAGAGGAAGGTGGTGGACTAACTGATCAGAATGTGCTTATCAGATAATCAGAGTCATGTGGAACATAGATGAGGGTACCGAACACCTTCTGTGTATGGTCCAGCAACTGCTTCCTGCCGCGGAACGACCTCCTGCCACGAATTCTCAACAGCGGAGCGCGTCAAGTGGACACGTGGGCGGCATCCACGAACCTTCAATGGAATCCATCGAGCTTTCGATCCCACCCATCGCGTAGTCTCCAGCCGCCGGCAAAATTGGCACATGCGACATGAAGAATGGTATTAGTTCGACTCTGACCAAGCCATACTTAAGCGAAACGACTCAAACACAGAGAGCGTCGTTATCCTCTTGATAATCAACTTACACCTGGAGCATACAGAAACTCACCCTGCTATCGACCTCTACCATGTCGCTCAAAGGATCATGCCTCTGTGGGGATGTGACTGTGGAGATCCGTGACGGCAAGCCAGTTATCGACCGCGGCCTGGAAGTGTGTCGTGAGTACAGGACAACAACTGGGGCCATCAGACACGACCTGACGACTCGACTACAGACTGCACTGACTGCCGCAAGGCCACAGGAGGCATGTGAGTACATCCTTCCCGCCTATTAGCTTAACACATGCAGTGCTGCATACCTCCTATTCGGTACGCCCGACAACATCAAAATTACTGGCCAGACGACGTCGTTTGACAACACTGCCGACTCGGGCAACGTGCTCACCCGCAGGGCCTGCGTAAAGTGCTTCTCGTGAGTGCCCTGGGGATGGACGTGGGGAGCTAAGCGGGCGGTGCAGGCGCCTCAGAACCGCGGGGTGGGGGAGTGCAGTTACGTAGCAACCACGAGTCTCCTGGAGAGCGGACCGCAGGCGGTCCGAGCAGGAGGTATAGGTGATGCGCACGGGGTCGTTGTGTGCAACCAGAATTTTAATCACAGACCCGTCTGGGGCAACTCTGCGTCGAACAAGGACACGGAGACCTGGGTCAATGCTGGTGGGTCCAGATTATGCTCACCTCAACAGCGTGTAGCGCTACTGACAGTTTTATAGGCCTTTTCCCGCCTGGCAGCCTCCCTGCTCCTGCCGACGAGCTCTACCTCCGAAACAAGGAAAAGTGGTACAAGGCCCATGGCAGTGCCAGGCACTGGGACGCGATGCCAGAGGAGTAACAGGAATCGCAAGAGAGACCGGTCCCATACTGGATGTGTTCTATATACAAGTGAAGAGGACTGAAGGGTTTGTTTGTTGTCCTCAAATGCCATGTGCTGGTGCCATCCAACCTGATGGCCATACCGAGGGTGAGATATTGCGTCATTGGCCTTGAAAGTTGGCGGTATCTGGCGGTGCAAAGGGAGTGAGGATGCCGAGAAAGGCGTGCGTTCTGGGGAGGATCTAGGCGTGCTGAGAACCACGTGATCCCAAGGCTGCGGCTCAAAACTGATTACAACGGGGCGCGGGAGAAAAAAATAAATAGTTGATGGGGGGGCTTTTGGAATTCAAATAAACACGGCCAGGGGCTCTTAGCTTACGGCGGCGTCGGCTATGAAAGCGGGCGAGCGGTGTGTGTGCTGCGGGGGTCACTTGGAGTGCAAGCAGCCATATGATTCATTGTTCATGGCAACAAGTGCTGGTCACCACCACCAACTCGAGCCACCACACCACCGACTCGCGACATCTCTCTCACACCATCGCACATCCCCCCTTACATCCCGCGTCATCCACCTCTCTCTCTCTCTCTTCACATCCACCTCTCCTGCTCCTTCTGTCCGCCACGCCATCCCCAAGTCCGCCCCCCATCACATACAGCCCCCCCTTTATCCCGGCACCACCCTACCGTCCTGCAACCCCCTCTCCACTTATCGGTCAACGACCGCAGCCCCTCTCCTCTCTCAGCCACATCATCCTCCATCCTCATCCCAATCCCGCAAATCCCCTCCTCATCCTCGAACCCCCCACCGTGTTGGGGTCTTCTTGACCGACGCAGACGACCTGAACCCGCACAGCCATGTCTGGCCACCAGAGGTTATCGTCACCGCTCTCGTCTGCCTCTCCATCGCCGGTGCAGGCTCCGGTCGCCAACGGACCAGCCCCACCGACATCATTGGACCTTGGCGCGCCCGCCGCTAATGCAGATCAAGATATCATTGGCGGCAGCAGCCCAACCACCCTGACAGAGCCCCTTACGGAGAGCGACCTCACGGAGGATGAGGGTGACGACGAGGCCGACGCGGAGGACCCCGACGAGGAGCCCGCAGACGATGCTGAAGAAGACGCCGAACCTCCGGTCATGTCCAAACGGTGTGTTAATTTGTTGACAAGGTCACACTGACACATGCAGAAGCGTAGGCAGCGGCGGCGCATCACCCTCCCCATCACTCACTCCGCCTCCACCTTCCGATCCCCCCCGTTCCGAGGCGCTACCCTCGTCTCCCCTCCCAGGCAACGATAACGAAGCGGACGACGATGATGAGCCCATGGACCAGGAAGAGGACATCGACTCTGGCGACGCGGTTCTCGCTGACCATGATGCTACGCCCGAGCCGATCGAGGATGGCCCCGAGGCTGCCCGGGAGGGTGACGATGCGGTCGAGGACGACGAAGGGGACGTGACTATGCGTGCCGACGACGCCGATGGAGGGGACGTGGAGGTCGACGATGCCAACGCTCAGGCGGACGCTGAACTTGCGGCTGAGGATGCGGATGAGGAAGCTGAGGCTGAGGCTGAGGCGGACGCTGACGCAACTGGAGCTGAAGCAGACGTCGAAGCCGAGGTCGACGCAGAGGTTGCAGCAAATGGTGATGAAGAAACTGCACTAGAAGAGGAAGAGGAGGCCGAGGCTGCGGAGGTCGACGGTACGTCAATGTCTCGGTCCCCTGCTGAGTCCGCAGAACCAGCAGCTGTTCCAACGCGTTCTCAAGCGCAGGCCGCGCCCCCAAGTCCTCAAGCTACGCGTGCTTTGCTTGCGCTCGAAATCAAGTTTGCGTCGTTGAGAGACCGGTTGTACGTCGAGCGTCTGGAGGAGGCGGCTCGCGAGGAGGAAATGATTCTAAACGGTATGTGCGAGTATGTGCGTCCCCGCTGACCCTCAGGTACACACCCCGCTCTGATAGAGCTGAATAAGGTCCTCGAGTCGCGACGAGAGCGCTTGCACGAGATTGCCCTGCGGAGGTACGAGGAGTCGCTAAATGACTTGGCAATCTGGCGGGACGTGGAGCAGAAGATTTCCTGGAGCACCTGGGCGGTGAGTTGCGGCTCTCCGTATCATCGCTGACAACCCAGGATCAACGCGACCAGATCCACTGGGACGAGTTTGAACACACCTGGAGCAAGCGTCGACGCCTGGCCCGAGAGAAGAACGAGATCGAGACCCCCAAAGTCCACAAGCCGGTACCACGCGTTGATCGACCCCCGAAACCGTTCGACTGGTCTGCTGGCGCGGTGCCGGGTAAATTATCGACAGAGGATGCGTTGAATGATTTGCAGCTGATGGAGGTGAGAAATAAATGGAACAGCTGGAATCAGCTGCTCGAGGGTTCAAAACAACGACCTGTGTTCTAGGCTGACAAGCAGATGCGCCGACAGCAGCAATTGCAGCAACATCAGGCTTCGCGGCATGCCTCACCGGCTGTCTACGGCAATTACGGCGCGTCCTCCTCGACTGGATACACGTATCAGTCGCAGCACCCTGCAAACTACCTACAGGCTGATGCCTCCGAGGCAGACCGGAGACAACAGCAGCATCACTACAACCCTCCTCCCCGACAGCAACCCCGTGCTCAACTTCAAGCTCAAACTGCTCATGCGGAACCCGCCCACTCGCGACCTCTGGCGTCGTCGTCGGCATCAGGGCCTTCGTCCTTACCTCGTAAGACGATGGGATCTGACCCGTATGTCATATCCCGTCCACCGCCCCAATCCAACGGCGATGGTAAGATGAGTAATGGTCATCGGCGCCATGTCCCCGGCCAAAACGTATTGGGCCTCGGCTTGACACCTGGTGCATCAGCTCCGCAAGAGTCGAAACCGACGTCAGGAGCTCTGGCCGCCTCATCCGCGGGTGATCGCACCAACGCTTCCGCCAAATTTCCGGGGTTAGCAGACTTCTTGTCCGGATCAGCAACACCACCTCAAAATTCCTTTCAACATCATCTCCAGAATACGGCAGGTGCATCCTCCGCTACAGCCAAGCCATCACCAGCGAAGACAGGACAGGCCGTACCCGTCGGCTCCTCTGTGGCAGGCGCCTCCAGCTCCTCCCTAGGGACCGCCGCCTTGGGTGGGTTCTCGTTTGGCTGGCGCTGACCCGCGTTAGCAGGCCGGCCCGCATTCGCGCCAGCTCCCCAGCCTCAAGCGGCCAGTGTC
The DNA here is from genome assembly GCA_023653615.1 of Apiotrichum siamense. Lineage (NCBI taxonomy): Eukaryota > Fungi > Basidiomycota > Tremellomycetes > Trichosporonales > Trichosporonaceae > Apiotrichum > Apiotrichum siamense. The sequence goes on along the minus strand of JALJEG010000052.1, from coordinate 39,047 downwards.
CTGCGCAGTTGACAGACGATGAGCTCTCACTCTTGATCCATTGTCCGGCGGCTCCAAAGGCCAACCCACCACTTTCAACGCCATTGACATTAGCGGCTGCTATGTTCCCCGCATTGTATAATGTGATGAGATTGTACTCTTGCGCTTGTACCAGCAGAGACGGGATTACGTTGAGGCAGGGTTTTACTATAGTCGTAGTTGCTTAGGAGGAACACTTCCCTTACATGTACTCCAGCCGGAACTGTCATGTTCCAAGCACTCCGACAAGGCATGACAGGCTTGCAGCAATAATGCCCTCTCCCACGATGACACATGCCTGTTATGGCCTGCAGTGAAATTGAAACATGACGTCAGACCTTGTTTGGAACACTCGGCATTGGCCGGAGAAAGGCCGCCGCCGCACGGCACCCACGTTCACCTGCGCTTAGATCATCGCCACGGCTCGACACGCATCTCACCATCTGCCTGTTCACACTCAATATTTCCATCCCGGCGGCCCTTCCCGAGCACCCGACACTGACTCTGACACTGGCTCCGATTCCACTTCCGATCCCGACCCCGCCCTCGACAACAACTCTCATCGCAAACACCATGGCCGGTATCGTCCAGCAGGCACTGGCGCCGTTCACCCTCAAGGGGTTCTACCTCGTCACATGGGGTGCCGCGCTCGGCACGAACGTCTGGCACTCCGTCGTGCGTCTCTGTCTCCCTGTAGTGGCTCGCCCCCCCGTACTATCGCCCACTCTGTGCTAACCCCTGCAGTCGGCTGTCAAGCAGTTCAAGACGCTCGACCGGGCTACATTCGGCCGCCTCCAGGCTCAGTGCCAGCCCCTCTACTTTGCTACCTCGTCCGCTCTTACAGCCTCTCTGCTCGCGACACACCTCTACTTTCACCCTGTGCTGCTCGGCTCGCCCCTCAAGGCCCCGCACTGGTTCCAGCTTGAGGAGGGCGTCCAGGGCATCCTGATCGTCTCGGCGCTCGTTCCGCAGCTGCTCAACTGGCTCGTCGTTGGGCCCCAGGCAGGCAAGGCTGCCCTCCAGCGTGGCGACATTGAGAAGGCCCAATCCAAGGGTGCCTATGTGAGCGCGGATGCTCGCGTGGCTTGGCACGCTATACTGACTACTCCAGCCCTCCGAGGAGCTCACCAAGGCCAACAACAAGTTCTCCTGCCTCCACGCGGTGTCTTCTGCGCTCAACAACGTCTCGCTTCTCGCCCTTGTCGGTCTCGGCCTCGCTGTGAGCATGTAGAGGAGAGCATTGTGAAATATTGCATGAAACACTATTGAACAGCGTTGCACAAACATCTATATAGTACATCGACTACGGTCCTTGTTTTGACCTTGCTTGGTGTTGCTTGGTGTTTTTGTTCGTGAGCTTAGTAGCCCGTGTACCTGGGCGGCTGGTTGTAGGGTGCAGGGGAGGGAGAATGTTGGCCGTATGGTGTGTCATTGAGAACAGACTGCCGAATCTGCGCGTCTGTAAAGTTAGTGTGCGCTCCGACCTCCCATTCCAGACAGCCGATACGATACACTTACATGGGTCACTGTACGCCATCTGCATTGTCCGACTCGGTTGCTGGCGGCCATCAGAGCCCGGCATGTCACCGTCAAAGGCACCGTACGCGTCCACGCTTGGGCGCCCCATGGCGGTATCCGCTGTCTGGACACGGCTGTAGTTGTTGGAAAGCGGACGCGGCTGGGGCTCAACGATCCGGTCACGACGCTCCTCGGTCTGGTCTTGCGCCTCATGCTTGTCGCCAAAGATGTCCTCGTCGGGACCAGCGCCCCATGCAGCGTCATCCTCATCTGAAGGGGGAATGAAGCCAGGCTCACGACGACGGGCAGTCTGACGTTCCTTGCGAAAGGCAAGACCAGCCAACGCAGCGAGGGCGACCCAGCAGGCTACGGCAAACCACTCGAAGATGGCAGATGCCTGTCGGGTGCGGCACCAACCGGGAAGAGCCTTCTTAAAGTCATCGCCGCCGTCCTCAGCATGAGGATCGTTGTCGGGGTTCTTGCAGCCCTGAGTCCATCAGTACATGATCCGGACCACCCAAGTGACCAGATGGCGAACACACCTTGCTACCAAAGCCGGCCGCCGAAGCAATTACTGCAGCAGTAAACATGAGCATGGTGCCGAAAATATTGAGAATGAGCGCTGCACGAGCCTGCGACAGGAACTGAGCAGGACGTCGACACTTGTCCCACCTACGCATCGTCAGCTGTCACGGTCCCTGGTTGCGGTGCTCCGCTTGCGGTAGAACACTTACCGATCGTAGGCGATAGGAATGACCATTAGCGTACACGACAGCACGAATGACAAGAGGATAAGGAACAGGACAAATCCCGTTCCGCCAGCTTGAGGAGTCAGTATCAGCTCCGCAATGGTTGGTACTCACAAACGCCGACCCACTTCGCCTGGAAGGCCGCCACCGCACCAGTGATGCAGATGGCGAGGAAAGTGAAGAAGACGCAGGCGCCATGAATGACGATGTGTACGCGGTCGAAACCAGGATCCATGCGGGGGGGACGGGCTTCCACCTGACGCTCCGCTTCGGCGGCATCGCTTAGTCGCTGGAGGTCGTTGCCACCACGCCCACGAGCCTTGGCGAAGGCACCGGTAACCTTTGAAGATCCCGACGTGAATACGTTCTTGACCTTGTTCACTGTTTGGTAAGCGCATAAGTCAACTCCAATAGTCATACTTGTGAAATGCGCCGAAGAGGAGCGCGCGAGTAGTAATGTATCAACTCCAGCGGAATGGGAGAGACTCGTACGAGGATGTTCGTGGGAACGGCGAGCAATACCGAGCTGAGACACTAAGAATACGAGATGTGGATCAGTAGCAGACGCTGGTGTAGGTAGGAGATGGTTGTGGAGCGGCTGCTGCGCTGAGCAATGTTGTGAAGGGAAGAAGAGTGGACCACCAGAGCGACGTTGTTGGGTGTTCGTGATGGCTGAACATTACAGAGCAGGGTGCTGCGGCGCGGAGCGTGCTGTGCGGGATGGGTGTCAAGGCGGTGTTTACAAACACTGCCGCTCGGCGCTGGGACGGAATCAAATGAACAGGGACCGAGCATACGCCGTCCCCCTCTCAGAAAAAAAAAAACAGGCGCGCCTAACCTTTGCTTGTAGTACGTAAAGCCTGCTGTTGCGGTTTTTTTTTTTTGGGAACTATGCAGCGTGCGCTCCGAGCGATTACAGACAGGGTGTTCTCAAAGCCAAAGCAAGGAGAGGTTGAGATGAGGGCCATTTTACATACATACCAAGGGTTGGGAAGGCAGATGAATAATAGGGAACAATGCAATGTTTACAATGTCAACTCGATGTCAGTCGAACCCATTCTGAGGGCACCAATGTTACAAACGACATCTATCGTGGCACCAAAGACGAGGTGACTGGTGATCGAGCACGCAGAATGGCACCATAGCGAATCAGCAGGAACGGAGCAGCTGCCAATACGAAGGCCACTGCTGACACCATTGTTGACGCCTCAGAGTAGCCCATGCCTGTGTACTACGCGGCGTCAGACACTTCAGCAAGTACCATTACCTACCATCTGCTGGGCGAACAAGGGAAAAATCCCTGCCATGACATTGCGGGTCAGGCCCTGGGCAGCCTGAGCAGAAGATGAATACGTCTCATACGCATCCGCGAGGTAGTTGCTGTTAACGTCAACGCCCATAAAGTTTAGATCGACGGGAAGGGACACTCACAAGACGCCGAGGTACATGCAGAAGACGCCCCAGTAGGAGATGCAGAGCATAATGGCGGGGACTATCCAGTGGATGTTGGGCTTGCCAGTCCATGCGAAGATCATTGTACCGGCTGGGAACAGCAGTCCACCAATGGCTGCCCAGTATAACCGCGCTTCGGGTGGAGAATGTCCAGTTGGTGACTGTCGGCCAGCTTGACGGTACAGCCGCTCCTGATGGTAGTTTGACAAAAACCCAATGAGACCTCCAATGCCAATACACGCTTGGATAGAGCCAGTCTGTCCGTCACTAAAACCATATTGACGAAAGACAAGCATGGTCGCTGTACCGCCAAGGTAGATCACAGCCCAACCCAGTCCAATCCAGAGGGAAAGAACCGTCACGACGGGCTCGGTGAAAAGATACTCTTTGCATGTCAGCATTTCGACAACGCAGGGCAACATACCGAGGGGGCGGATGGCGGTAACGCGCAGCATGCCAAGAAAGCTCCTGTGTTCGAGGTCGGCCTTACAGACATGTTTGATGCCCGTTGCCTTTGTCAGCTTCTTGGCGCGACGTGACAGGATCTTGTCGGCACGGGTTTCTCGCAGGATTGCCAGGTTGACGAGAAACGATGCGCCAGCAGCAATTCCTTGCACCTGTAACGGAGTGAGATACGTAACGAGGTGGCCAAGCTCACACCATAGCACCATCGGAAGCCCAGTCCCTGTCCAACCCATCCCATTGTGAGACCACCCGCAGCCTCTGCGTTAGATACAATGAGGAAAGAGCTAGACCCACCTGCCCAAGAAAGTTAATAAGGGCGAATAAGTTCATCGCCGGTCCACGGTCGCTGGCGCGGAAAAGGTCGGCAATGGTGCCTCCCACCATTGTGATTCCAACGGATGACACCATGCCCTGCAAGAAGCGGACAGCGAGGTACGCTGATATATTATTGGATATCGCCTGGGGAATAAAGAGGAGAGCAGTGCTTGAAGACATCAGCCACAGATTCAAGTAGATAGCACCCACATGAGGGATGTTATCTGGTAAATCTCGTTCCTTCCCAGGTTCTCGCTCAACGGAGCGAGAACGAGCGGGGTCATGGAAACGGAAAGGTTATACAAAGTGAGACCTAAGATGAACTTCAACCTCGTGGTGCCAAAGAACGAGGGTCCCCATGTCGACATGATAGCCATGGACGTGGCATTCAAAGCCGTAAGGAAACTAATGGCACAGGCGCACAACACCATTGAATATTTGCGTACCGCCGACCAGTTAAATGGGTTCTAACGTCAGTGGTCCACCCCACGGGCTTGCGGACCCACCCCTGGATCGTCATCTCCATCCCAGTCGATGATGATGTTGTCTCCAATACTCATACTGGTGCCATCTTCCCCGGGCTCCACTTGCCGCCCCGGGAGGTTCGTGGAGCTCTTTGATTTCTCCTCGTCGTGAAACCGCATGAAGACTCGGAGCCGCGTGATCCGAAACGTGATCCGAAACAACCCCGGGAGTCTGTGACAATCGCAAATTAAGACTGCAAGTCGGCAAGAGACGAGCCTTCTTCTCAGTGTACGCACCCCTCTCGTTGCTTGCGATCGTCATCGCAGATTGTGTATAAGACGAAGAGGATGACCGGGGCCCGGTGGTGCTCCGACGTGGGCAGAATCGGACCCCAAGAGCGAATGGAACGGACAAGAGTAACGGATAAGACGATCTCGGAACTGTTCTCCCCTTGCAATATGCCGATCTGCCACACTGGTCATTGGAAGCCGAGTCGGTGATAAGAAAACATTAGGTAAACAAAGTTACAATAAAATAGGTGTACATGTGCTCTTGGCGTTATTTCATCGTCATGTCATTTTTCAGAGGATGACATCACTCCGTGTTTGTTGAAGAACTGCGCATTCGTCGTCCTTAACAGGTGTGCTGGCGTGCACTAGTCGGCGATGGGAATCGGCCACGATGGGCGATGGCCAGCTCTTGTGGGAAACGTGTTCCCATTCTTTGCATTACACAACGCCCTGTACATATGTCACAATATGCGTTTGACCTAATAGACATCCCAAAATGCTTCTGGCTGCCTCGCTCGTCGGATCGGCGGCGGCTTAAATTACAACTTTGCTTTGAAGTAGGCAGGTGGGGACACGGACGGAGCCTGCCAGCCTTTGCCGCGATAGTGAATGGTCGCGGGCGCCGTGCCAAACTCGATGGGGAGATGTAGGCCCTGTGGACGTTAGCGAGGCACCCTTCTAAAGCTGATTGCTGGTTCTCACGAGCTCGTGAACGGCGATCACACGAATCATTGTGTAATGGTGGATAGCATGGAGCGAGCAGAACCATACCTGAGCGTCAGTGCGTCTTTCACTTAACGTCATAGGTGGTGATCGCACCTCGCGCGCGATAGTGCTCTGCATAAACTGTCTTGTGGGCGTTATGGCACAGACTTCGACAGGCTGTTGCAGTAGCATGTCCAGGTCGGTATCGTTCAGTGCATGCAAACCCCCTCGGATCGTGAGCATGGCCGTTCGACAGGACTCTAGGGTCTGGGCGACGTCGTCCCTGGAGCTTGGTAGCAGGGCATTGTAGTCGATCTGCAGCGGACCATGTGGAGGGTCTGCGTTCAAGGCGACGAGAAGTGCCGCGAATGTTTCCGCAACGTGACGAAAGTGCTTGCCGACAGTACCACCAGGAATCAGTGCACTATGATGGGTAAGTTGGGCATCGGATGTGAGATGGTCCTGAAGAACGTAAAGCCCCTCGTCGACGAGCTCGAGGGCAAGGTTGAGCAACGCGCCGCCGTCCGTCGGAGAGTCGACACCTTGCAGCGGCGGAGAAACAGTGCGAAGAGGAATGTCGCGTGGTTTGCACTGTGCAATGTAAGCGCCGGCGGCAATGCGGTGTAGCCAACCATTTGCCTTGCAGGAACACTTGAAGTCCGGTCGTTCAGGGAGGAAGAGTTGGAAGCATGCGATTAGATGGTATTCCTGACGGCGGCCGATGCATGTGCAAGCTGGCGTGCTGGCTTGCGAGCCCTGCGAGACGCGGAGGCTTTCTTGTTTTGGTACCATGTGGTAAGTAGCATGTGGTAGGTGGCAAAATTCTTCCATGTCGCGACGTCGGACTTCTCACCCTCCTTCAAGTGTCAACTGTTGTGTGCACTATCTCTCCGATTCACCGACTCGGGGTATCTTTCGTGAGAGAAGCCCATCCACTGTCCGTATAAATATGCGTTGCGAGACTTGTGGACAGAGAGACCCCGGTCCTTGATTTGCTTGCTATACACCAACCGTCTTTCGAGACGCGCATCGCCTGCAGCTGCTTCCTTTGGCCCTCTTACTATACCTCAGTCCACACACTACCAACTCGCTCTAACAGCTTCAATGACGTGGATCGGGCGTGCAGACGAAGGCCGTCAACTCGATTACGACAGTGCGCAGTGTCTTCGAGAGACACCACTTCCCTACCACAAGCCACGTGCTTTCCATCGATCACAAGAGTGCAGTGTACGGGCCTGCGTCATTTAGCGGCGTCTACTTCCGTCTCGCCACCACCTTCTTGTGGTCACTGAGCCGACGTGCCGAAGGTGGCACACAGCACTCATGGCTTGTCCGTTGTCTTTTTGTTTTGATTCTATGCTTCGCCGCCATTCGCAATTATGATGAGGTAAATTGCTGCAGATACCGGCCGCCGCTGCGCCGCCGGTCGGCGGCCAGAGGAATCAGGTCGGGACGGAGACATGAGGAATTCCTGGATATCTCGGAGCGTAAGGCATGGAGTCGGAAGAAAATGGCTCGGCGGATACATGGCGGCAGAGTGGCGTTAAAATCTCGGGAGACCACGACTGTTCCATGCCAACTCTGCTCCGCAACGTCTGTGAGTGTGACTGATGACTGTGCCAACCGCTGGAAGGCGTCGTCCGCTGTGGTGGGCAATAATGCTGTCAAACAGAACCCGAAGATCGCAGTGCAGTGGGAATTATTGTCGTCTTGGCCATCTTGGCCGGGCGTCTCGTTTACTCTGCTGTTCCTCAGACAATGTTAAAGCCGCTCCGTGGGGGCCGTGATCGGGTCTATGGACGCCGATGTACTTTGTTTGGTTTGAGCTGGCTGGCTGGCTATGGTGGGTAGGGCTCGACGATCGGGGGCTAAAGCCGACGGGCATGGGTGTTGGTCGCCTGCAGCACAGCAGACAAGACACAGGAGCGCATGTGGAGAGCCTCTTGGCCACTTCCGAGTGGTCCGTTTGATCACGAGACGGGGAAATGCTAGTTGACGTTAGTCCGCACAGACCCCCCATCTATCACATGCCGAGAGAACGACTCCCCCCAACCTGGTTGTCCTCGGTGAATGCGTCGAGATTGGTGATTCGCCCCTGCGGCCGTTGTATAGGCCGGTGTGTCCATAACCGGGTATTGTCTGGAGAGGACAAACTTTTTCTGTTGTCTTGGCGCCACCAAGCCCTAGCCGCATTGTGGACCTCTGATCCGATGCCTCCACGATTGACAGCGTTAATAGACACTTTGAACACGGGTTCCTCTTGGGCTTTTACGAAAATAGGCACGGTTTCGTGCTCCCTCTGCTGTTGGGTCAACTATTTCGATTTCCCGAGTATCCTGTGGCTCTGCCAAGCCAGCCAATCCATCGACAGACAATTTCATCTCTACCCCTGGAGCGGTGTTTCCTCGTGTTGAGCCCCCTCCCCATGAACAGCTAGCTAGCTTGCCGAACTTTTCGGCCCGTACGGCGGCCAGGTAATGCCCACATGTGAACACATGGTAGTACGTTCGCCCTGCGAAAGACCCGTATGGCGTTCTGGGCCGGCGGCGGCCATGGCCCGGTAGCCCGTAACGCCACAGCCCACAACGTAGATTTGTGACGTCGGGAACTGGAATGGTCAACAGGCAGTGTAACCGTGGCTCTCTCACTGGAGCGGCTAGCGGAAGAGCAGAGGCCACGTATCCACAGAGATGCCGCCGCCTGTGGCCGCCGCTTGCGGCCTCGCCCCAGGGGTCTCCGTTGCTCTCCCCGCCTCCACGAGGTCCAGCCGATTGTGCCCCGCAGGCTGGGTCAAACCTTCACATCCTTGCCGCATCCGTCCCCGCCGGTAGACCGCGGTGCAGGGCATATAAGTTGTTTGAAGCAAACATCTTTCCCAAAGCCCACAACCCCCCGCGGTTTTTTTCTCTGCGATCCACACACTTTCCTTTCCATTGTTTTCTCTAGCACAACATGTCCGAGGTCACCAACGGTAACAGCCACGAGGCTAAGCCTCAGAACGCTGAGCCCACCTACGACACTGGCAACGCCATCTCGCGCTTCATCACCCCGGGTGGCAACCCCATGGACACCACCCAGCCTGCCTTCCCCGTCTTCCACCGCAAGTTTGCCAACCCCGCCCCTCTGGGTCTTATCGCGTAAGCACGCTGGCTCTCTCCCTTGGCCTGGAATATTCTGACGGTGGACAGTTTCGCCGGCACCACCCTTGTGCTCTCGCTGTACAACCTCAACACTCGTTCTATCACCAAGCCCCAGGTTGTCCTTGGCCTTGCCCTTGGCTACGGTGGCCTTGCCCAGATCATCGCTGGTATCGAGGAGTGGGCGTGCGGTAACACTTTCGGTTCCACTGCCTTCACATCGTACGGTGCCTTCTGGCTCTCTTTCGCATGCCTCTACATCCCTCAGTTCGGCGTCATTGAGGCGTACGGTGAAGACACGAAGATGCTCAACTCGGCCCTCGGTATCTACTTGGTCATGTGGGCGTGAGTACCCTCTCTTAACAATATGATCACCGCGGCATCCCCGGCGATCATATATTACACGGATCGCCAAACACAAAAGTTACACGGATGGCTGACGCTTTGCTAGTCTTGTCACCCTGATCTTCCTCCTCGGCACCCTCCGCTCGTCCATCTCCCTCTTCCTCGTCTTCTTCCTGCTCCACATCACCTTCTGGATCCTTGCTGCGGGCCACTTTACCGGCCACAACAAGGTCACGCAGGCCGGCGGTGGCTTTGGATGCGTAAGTCTGCCTGGTGACATTCTCGCGGGCGGGATCCATGAGCTGACCATCAGGCCACTGCGTTTGTCGCCATGTACACTGCTCTTGCTGGTCTTCGTGAGTATCGTGCCTAATCTTCCCACGCTGCAACTCGGCCAGTTCAGCCTTTTGGCTCCACCTGACCTCGGAGGAGTGCACATGATGTTCTGGCCGAGGCAGGATGAGGCCAACGGACAGGCCGTTATTGTCCCGTCTGCGGGGTGCCTCCGCCACATTCCTCGTTCCTCGCCGCCATTCTTCCTCCCTTGCGTCAATGGCGCTTTTGCTGACAGGCGCAGTTACCAAGGACACGAGCTACTTCCTCCTCCCCGTCGGCGACCTCTCTGGCCGGTAAAGGACAATGGTGGCAAGCATCGTGTACACTGTGTTTCCATAATCCGCAGATGGTTCAATGTTATATTCGGCGATCGCCATTGGAGTCCACTTCAACCCCCTTCAATCGCACGCGCTGTAAATCCTTTGGTGGTTCTCGGCCAATATTCCCCGATGTTAATCAATCTAATTGTTTCATTCCGGTCCAAACATTGTGCCCGCCGCGGCAAGCGTTGCCGCATCCTGCAAGACCAGACTACTCACACTCATACTCTCGACTGATCAAAGCCAGGTGTTCTCAACAGATGTGCGCTCCATTTCCTCACCAACTCGCGTATTTCCTCCAGCAGTGCCGCCGTGAAAGAAACTCGTCCGGCAGTTGGTGTCCAAGGCCCTGTGCCTCATCCGTGCAAGAGGCTTACTCTACCCGCATCCTGTACCAAGGGTGAATCAACTGCGACATGCTGCCGGCTGCAGCGCTGCGAACGACACCGCTGCCAGATAGTCACCGTCACCTGCGACTCGTTTGACTCGAGGGAGCGAACAATCACCCGATACCATCGCGCGGTGCTGTGTGTTTACAGGTGCATGCATGCCACGCGCATGATTGATCTAAGAGTGTGAAACAACTGCCGAGGCTAGTGGTCATTAGCATTCTGTTTCTGCCGACGCTAGTGGTAGTCACTAGCATTCTGTTTCTGCCGACGCCTGTGCCCTCTGTTGATAATCGAAAAACCAATCGGCTGTTAGCAGCTAATCTCTCACTGTCACTCTCCTGGCTTGGTGAGCATGGGCCGCCCATGCCAGGACGGGTTTGAACTAAATCTCAATGCCTGTTGCAAGTCACTCTAAAGCAGCGCTGGGAAACTAGTCCTCCGGGCCGCGTCACGTAGGATTTTACTGCATCGACACCTCAAGCTCACCATCTCTAGGGTGACCCCCAAGACCCTCTACGAGTCCAGCTATACCATTCTCTACGCGTTGGAGATGCCTCCGTGGCCCACAAGCAATTTCTAGGCTCGATTGTCTACTGTTGCACCGATGCAGCTCGCGCGTTTCTGACGAGTTGGTCGATGAAACAAACACCTTTCTGCATTACTTAGGTCCGCGAGTTACAGACTGCGCCATGGGTCATGCCCTTGCCCAAATTGCCCGCACGATCGTGCGTCGCGCACGGATACGTTCGTGGCGGACCGCATCATGCGCCATACAAGAGGCATTCCACGTATCCAACCATTAACTTGTCCGTGAAGATCACATACATTTTGCCACTGCAAGCAGTCAAGACCTCCACCAGCATGCGTACACTGGTGATCCGATGACGGCTGCGTTGGGTGTTCTTACTATCTGCGTCTAGGAGAGATCGAGGTCGACCGGTGGTGCGAATGGATGTGGCATGTGGCAAGGGCGTGTGAACCACAAGACCCTTGCCGGGTCGGTGGGTTTCCTGTTGCGCTATTTTCATTCTTGTCCAATGGCTCGTGGGCTCGGTGATTGCAACCCTCTCCGTTTGACGTCGGCCATCGCCCAAGTTACTGTGGTCTGCAAAAAATAAATCGCTCACGGACCGTCTGGTAGGCCTGGTAAGATGGTCGATCGGCCTGGTGCCCAAGACGATCTCAGCGGGCTGCTTTTATAATCAAGTGGCAGCACTTTGCCTGCATGCAAGCGAACCAACAGACGTTGAGAGTGCATGCAAGTCGCTTTGCAGTTGTCCCTTTGCTCATGCGCCGACGCTTGGCTCCATGTGTGCAACCAGCACTGTATACACGGCAGGGCCAGCAGGATGCAAAGACATGCTCAAAAGGTGTAATTGCGGACACGCCCCGCCGGTCGACGCACGCAATCTTGAAAACCGCTGGTCCTTGTGTGCACTTGTAACCTCCTATTGACCTGTTTTGGTTGAACCGTTTCGGCAGATGAGTGTGGCGCGGTCTAGTCCGTCTACATATGCGAGCAATGTTTTTTTTTTTTTTTCCTCTCCCGACGGGCTGCTGGCTGCTGTGTGGCAGGCATGAACGAATTTGAAGGCTCTTTGGGGTGACGTATTGGCATCTGTTAGGCGTGCACGGCAAGTCGGATTTGGTCGCGGTGTAAAAAGCTACGGCTAATAACAAGGTGTGCGTGCCAGCCTGTTCGCTGCAGCCCTGTGCGGCGGCGCATTTCTAAGGCAACCAACCCCCACCGCCCAGTTTGGCCCACCACAGCCAAATCTCGGTCAGCCTGGCTCCACCACAGGCCACACTGCACCCCACCCCACCCTCCTCGCTTAGCACAGCTCTTTCATCCCTCGAAACACCTTTTGGCGACACCGACCCTATACCACCCGTTGCCTCTCTCCTTCTCAGTCCTAGTCTCGCTCCGTGTTTTCGTCTCGTCCTATTCTCCCTCGACCAAGACGGCTCCTTGGGTTGCTTGCTTGGCAGCACGACGTTGCTTTGACCGCTTCGCAGCGAAGCCTTCTCGTCTTCCACAAGCGCTTCCCTGCCCTTGACCCCTTCCCAAAGCAGCTGCCCCCAAAAGCCCCAGCACACTCAAGGAGGGTTGGCTTGCAGCCTGCAACGCATCCGCCGTCGGCCAGCTCAGTCGTCGTTGTCCCTACCATCATATCCCGTCAGCCCTCTCTCTCTCTCCAGAGATCCGAGACCCGAAAGGCAAAGAAGGCACTGTGGTTACCGGCTGTGTGTGAGTGGCGACTGATTCCCATTTGAACTCGATTCCACCGTGCTTTCAAACTGACTTGTGTTGCCAACGTCCATCCACACTCTTCGTTCTGCGCGCTTCGTACGTCTCAATCCTGCATATACCCGTGGCGACTCTTGTAACGGCACAAACACCATTCTCGCGTGGATCATCCACCCACTACGTCAACCGCCCACCACTCGCAGCATACTTGGATTGATCATGCCATTGGGTGTCTAGACGATCGACAACAGACATCCAGGCCTCACACCTCTCACCACCTCAATCTTCTACAACAATCCCTCCTACAACAATGTCAGCCCAGGAAGCTTTAACAGATACCCCCGAGGACGACGGCTTGGCGGCCAATGGGCGCAAGGTAGGACAGTGCGTTGGCTGGTCTGACGGATTAGACTGCCGCGGAAGCGCAAGCTCAGCATCCAAAGCTTCTGGCCCCGACCCCCGTGGTCCACTCCCCTCTTCACAGTTCCACACCTGATTCAGAGAACTGCGGCCCTCTGTCGACAATAAACGGTCTAGCAGCCCCTCTCAACGACATCAACAATGACACGCCGGATTCCAATTCAGCGGGGCGTCCCGCAGAGTCGGTTGGCACTCCAGACCTCATGCAGGACCCATCATTCCCCATGGCTAAATGTGAGTCATCAAAGGCGCACCCAAGTGCTGACACTTTACAGTCCGTCCCTTGCCCAATGCCAGCGCAGCTGCTGGGCTCAACGTTCCCCCTCCGTCGTCTGCCCCCATGAGTCGCAATGCGTCAGCCAATGGCTTGCAGCCGTCTGCAAAGCCAGTCGCCATTCCGACGTCGCCTGCAGCAGCTCCTGGCACCCCAGAACCAACCACTCGTACTCAGCGTTCGCACTCCACTAGCAGCAAGTCGGGCGAGAAGAAGGGCTTCCTCGCCAAAATGTTCCATCACGAACCAAAGATGGAGCGTCTATCAACCAACACCCGTGGTGCTGGCGGCGAATCACCGCCCCTTACCCCGACGGTTTCGGACTCGGACGCGTCGCGTCTCCCGTCGCGTGCGCCGAGTATGAAACGTAACAAGGATAACAAGGATGCGGATGATCTCCCTGTTGAGCGTCGTCCTTCACTCTTGGGCCAGCGTCGTCTATCTGAAAGGACCCTCTCTGGATCTGGCGCGACGCCGTCTGGCTCTCAGCCGGTCGAGGCCAGTTCCACCAAGTTTACCCTCAAGGACTTGATATCGGGTGGCAAGAGCCACGATGGCAAACTGTCGCGTCGACCTTCGGATCGTGGCTCTGCTCGTGGCTCAGACCGTGGTTCTACCAAGGGCAGTGACGCCGGTGACAACGCCAGCACCGCCTCTTTACTTAAGAAGTACGGTGTCTGCGACCGTGCGACAATCGGCAAGGGTGCAACAGCTGTCGTTCGCCTGGCCCACAAGTGGGATCGCCGCGAAGAAAAGCTGTACGCTGTCAAGGAGTTCCGCAAGCGTCGCAAGAACGAGACGGAAAAGGAGTACGTCAAGAAGCTCACCTCCGAGTTCTGCATCTCCTCGACTCTCCACCACATCAACATTGTCGAGACAGTCGATCTGGTTCAGGATGAACAGCAACACTGGTGTGAAGTCATGGAATACTGCCCGGGTGGCGACTTGTACGCAGCGATCAAGAAGGGCGGCATGTCGTCTGGTGAGGTCGAGTGCACGTTCAAGCAGCTCCTCCAGGGCATACAGTACCTGCACTCCATGGGAGTAGCCCACCGCGACATCAAGCCCGAAAACCTCCTTCTCGACGGTCGCGGCCATGTAAAGATTACCGACTTTGGCGTATCGGACGTGTTCCGCATGTGCTGGGAGAAGAAGACGCATTTCAGCAAGGGACTATGTGGCTCTGAGCCTTACATTGCGCCGGAGCTCTTTGACCAGAAGGGTGAGTATTGTCTTTCTCTCAGTTCAAGCGTGTAAACTAACTTCAGAATATGACGCGCGTCTTGTGGACGTCTGGGCCGCCGCAATCGTCTTTTACTGCATGCAGTTCCAGGAGCTGCCCTGGCGTGTCGCCAAACCTACCGACCCAACTTTTGCAACCTATCTTTCGCAATACTATCCCTCTGGCGCCCGACCCGAAGGTGCACCCGCTTGCCCGGCACCTTTGAATAACCTCATCCCTCGCGAGTGCCGCCATGTCATCAAGCACATGTTGGACCCCGATCCGAAGACACGTTGGACAGTCGACGACGCCCTCAAGGATAAATGGGTGCAATCCGTGGAAGTCTGCGTTGAGGGACGCGAAAACGGTCACACGCACACCACGGTGGCCCCCGAGACTGTTCGTATCTCATAACCTAGGCCCCTTGCCCAGTCCCTCCATCACCTTCGTTTGTCCTCCCCCCCCTCCCCCTGCATCCGTCTATTACGCCTCCTTCTCTTCACCACCTTCTCACCTGCCCCATTCACACTTCGTTTCGCAACCCACAGTTGGGGCCGCGCTTCGGATAAGATTAAAGAAGAATGACTCTAGGGCTACCGATGTTGTTGCACACTGTTATGAATTGCACGTTTGTTAGATGCAGATCAAGTCACTAGACAGTGCTTGGCTAGGACGGCAATGGGTGGACGGCCGTTGGGCAGCATGCTCGGCAGAGAGCGAGAGAGAGAGTGTGTGTGTTTGTGTGATAGACGACGCGCTAGTGGTTTCTTTTGCAGAGTCTGGAACATTGCTCGAGAGATCATCATCGGAATGTTGCAAGGCATGCCAGGTGCGCGCATTGTCATTTGTTCTGTAGGCGCGTTGGGGTCTGTTCAGGGAAGAGCGGATTGTGAAGGATCGGCGGGCCGTACTCGGTCTGCGATCGCTTCAGATGTTTGCTCCCAATCGGCGTTTTGTGAGCTTGCTGGAGCAACTTGATTGAGATCCGGGCACGGAGGCACGTTCTGTGCCGGGGGGGCTGTCAGACGTCCTTGGGCCTCACACGTGCCTATGAACCACTTACTGACCACTGACCACGACTGATGCTGCTCATGCTGCTCAGGC
Source organism: Apiotrichum siamense (assembly GCA_023653615.1). Classification (NCBI taxonomy): domain Eukaryota; kingdom Fungi; phylum Basidiomycota; class Tremellomycetes; order Trichosporonales; family Trichosporonaceae; genus Apiotrichum; species Apiotrichum siamense. The sequence continues at coordinate 23,272 of JALJEG010000052.1, read as the reverse complement.
TGCTCAGGCTGGCTACATTCACGGGTCGCCAGCGCCGCCATTGTTCCCACGCTTAATGGTGATCCTGAAGCAAACCACAGCCTCGGCGGTGCCTTTAAATGCCGCCGCCGATGTCATCGCTCTCATTGCATGGGCGCGCGTCTTGCTGCAGTATTGCGACGCCTCGTTTTGCCCACCCTGAGGATTCCTCTGCAACGCGCCCCCCCCGCTTCTGGCCGCACTCCGCACTCCGCTCGATGCCGCCGTCCTGTCCCCGACGTTAGGGCCCCCGCTCCGGCCGTCTTCCCAGCCGTCATCAACACGTCGTGACACGGCCAGCAAAGCGCTGCTCATCGTCGCCAGAACAACAGAGCGCACCACCACTCACCGAGACCTCGACGACGTCAAGCACAGTGGCCACAGCCGACCTCTATCCCTTTGGTCTCCTACAGCTCGCACGTTCCCGTCTCTCATTTGCACACCTGCGCCCACGCAGTCATCGGCTACGCGCCGTCCGTCTTCCGTGCGTTTAACCCAAAAGCCCTCTCTCTTATCACTCCAGAGTATATTACATCTTCGGCCACGCCCCCTCTGCCGTTTCTTCCTTCTTCTTATTAATCAGTCCTCCTTGCTCTTACATCCAATCTTCATCCAACAGCTGCCATGGCGTCGCTCACTGAAGAGAACCTGGCCAAGATCCCCACCAGTACGTTTTGCATTGCGGTTCCCATGTGCTGGATGCGCTCGGCCCTCTTACCAACGTACACGTTCCCACTGACGCGGTTGCAGCCCAGTCCCCCGGATCTCGCACGCCGTCGCTGCCGTCGCTCCACCAACCGCCTCTCTCGCGCCGCTCGTCGCTCTCGGGTGTTGGTCCCAACTACAGCATCGATGTCAACCAGATCGGTATCCCCGTCACCACCCCACGCCGCGAGCGTCCCAAGGCGCACAAACGTTCTCTGACTGGTATGTGAACGTGGCAAGGGGATGGGCTACTGATACGCACAGGCTCCTACTTCCCCACGCAGCCGGGTTCTGGTGAGGAGGACGTCTCGCCGATCGGCGACCCTGAGGTCTGGAAGACCGCGCTCAAAAACGAGCAGGTCGATAAGGATGACATCCAGGGCGTCGCCAACACCGTCGTCCGTCATGTCACCACCACCCTGGCGAGGCAGGCCACCAACCTGGATGACGTATGTTGATAGATAGCTGTAGGCGGTTTGTGTGTGCTGACAACTGCAGCTCGGCGCATACCAGGCAACCGCACTCTCTGTGAGAGACCAGCTTCTCAAGTATGGCAAAAGTGTCAGATTGTTCGCTGACATGTTAGGCGCTGGAATGAGACCACCTCGTAGGTATCCAGCCGTATTACTGATCTAACATATAGGTACCACACCAAGCATGCCCCCAAGCGTGTCTACTACTTCTCCATCGAGTGGCTGATGGGTCGGTCGCTTGACAACGCTGTCCTCAACCTGGACATGAGGAACACTTACGAGACTGCCACGCAGAAGCTCGGCTTTGTGAGTGCATTTCAAGAAGCCCAATGACTGACAGCAGAACTTTGAGGATCTTCTCAACGAAGAGCGTGACGCCGCCCTCGGAAACGGTGGCCTTGGTCGCCTTGCTGCTTGCTACGTGCGTGCTCTTGCGATTGTGTATGTAACTGACGTGAAAGATCGACAGCATGGCGACCCTCAACCTCCCCGGCTGGGGATACGGTCTCCGCTACACCTATGGCATCTTCAAGCAGCTGATCTCGAACACTGGGGAGCAACTCGAGGCTCCTGACCCTTGGCTGGACCGCGAGAACGTGAGTGAGAGCAATTTGTACCTGTACTGACGACCATAGCCCTGGGAGATTCCCCGTCTGGACGTCTCCTACCCTATCCGCTTCTACGGACGCGTTGAGAACATTCCCAACACCAATCGTGCCATTTGGTCAGGAGGCATGGAATGCCTTGCCGTGGCTTATGACGTTCCTGTTCCCGGCTTTGCTACCAAGAACACTGCCAACCTGCGTCTGTGGGCGTCGCGCCCTATTCAAGGCTTTGACCTCAACTCGTTCAATGCTGGCAACTACGAGGGATCAATCGCCAGCAGCAGTGAGGCCGAGAACATCACCCGTGTGCTCTACCCCAACGACAACATGTACGCTGGCAAGGAGCTCCGTCTTAAACAGCAGTACCTGTGGTGCTCCGCCTCCCTGCAGGACATCCTCCGCCGCTACCAGAAGCTTGACCTTCCTTGGGAGCAGCTTCCCGACTACGTTGTTATCCAGAGTGAGTTATTATTGCTACTAGACTTTACTGTGCACTCGGGTTGACCATCGCAGTGAACGACACCCACCCTACAATTTCCATTGTGGAGTTGATGCGCATTCTTATCGACGAGGAGGAGGTGCCTTACGACGTTGCCTGGAAGATCACTACCAAGGTCTTCGCTTACACAAACCACACTGTCTTGCCTGAGGTTAGTTCTTGTGTGGGAGTGAGCTAACAGTGCCCAGGCTTTGGAGAAGTGGCCTGTTCCTCTGTTTGAGAATCTTCTCCCTCGTCACCTTCAGCTCATTTACTCTATCAACCTGCAAGTTCCGATAGGCCCAACCGCTGCTGACAAAGCAGGCAGTTCCTCAACGAAGTGGCGAAGAGGTTCCCTGGAGACATGGACCGCATTCGTCGCATGAGCATCATTGAGGGTGAGGGAATTAATCCTTCGAGGCTGTGCTAACGGCGAAGAGGGTACGCCCAAGTTTGTCCGCATGGCGTGAGTCAGGACGGAGCGGACATGTTCTGACTGAGCAGGCACCTTGCCGTCGTCGGATCCTACAAGGTAAGGACTGGATGGTACCATGTTCTGGTTCTGACATTTCTAGGTTAACGGCGTCGCCGAGTACGTTGACTGTTGAGGTTCTTGCTGACCATAAGGCTGCACAGCCAGCTGCTGCAATCCACAATCTTCCGCGACTTGTAAGCTATTCCTGAGACTGTTAGTTCTGACAACAGCGTCGAGTACATGGGTCGCGACAAGTTTACTAACGTAAGTTGGACTCATATGGCTCATGTGATCCCATCTAACATTACAGGTTACGAACGGTAAGTGGGGAGGGCGTTCGTGGTTTGTCTTCTGTATACGACGTACTGATCGTGCAATCCAGGCATCACCCCCCGCCGGTAAGTTTTGAAGTCGGTTCATCCTACTGACTCTCATAGCTGGCTGCTTCAGTGCAATCCCCGCCTTGCCCAGCTTATCACCGACACTCTTGGATCGGAGCATTGGCTTGTCAATCTCAAGCAGATCGCCGAGCTGCTCCCGATGGCCGACAACGCGGACTTCCGCCAGGAGTTCCGTGACATCAAGATCGAGAATAAGACTCGTGTACGTTTCCTGGCAGTTTGGAAAGCAACATCGTTGACGCCTTACAGCTTGCTGATGTCCTCCAATCTGAGATGGGCATTACTGTGGACATCAACACCATCTTCACGTGTCAGATTAAGCGTCTCCACGAGTACAAGCGCCAGACGCTTAACATCTTTGGTGTCATCTACCGCTATCTGCAGATTAAGAAGGCTACGCCGGAGCAGCGTAAGAAGATGGTTGGTCACACAGCCATCTTCGCAGGCAAAGCAGCGCCTGGTAGGTGTCCCCTGTGTTTCCACTCGCTAATTGTTAGGCTACTACATTGCCAAGCTCGTCATTCGCCTTATCGTCAATGTGTCCAAGATTGTCGTGGGTTATACAAACTACCACCGTAATTGCTAACGCCGAGAACAACGACCCTGATGTCGGCAACCTTCTGCACGTCGTCTTCATTCCCGACTACAGGTGGGTCGTGTGTTCTACCAGAGTGACTAATGACAGTGTTTCGATTGCCGAGGTCCTCATTCCCGCTGCCGATGTCAGTGTGCAGATCAGCACTGCTGGAACCGAGGCTTCTGGCACTGTGAGTCTCTTTATACGTCAACGAGCAGCGCATTCATTCGCTAACGGCATTAGAGCAACATGAAGCTTGGTCTCAATGGTAAGCTGCGCTGCAGTCGATCTCTCTAATCTGTGCAGGTGCCCTCCTTCTCGGTACTGTTGATGGAGCCAACATTGGTGAGTGGCCCCCAATGGGTGGGTCGTGCTCTGTTGCTGACGATTAGAAATCGCCGAGGATGTTGGTGAGGACAACGCCTTCCTGTTTGGTCACCTCACTGCGGATGTGGAGGGTACGTCTACAGCACCAGGGCTTGTTCTAATCTTCGCAGCGGTTCGTTACAGCAACTCGTACACCCCCTCGTCTCTCGACCAGCGCTCCCCTGAACTGAGCGAAGTGTTTAAGGCCATCGAGGCTAACACCTTTGGTGATGGCCAGATCTACGAGCCTCTGCTCAAGACTGTATGTTCACAGTGGTGGCATATGTCTGACATCGTCAGATCTACGACAACGACTACTACCTCGTGTCTAACGACTTTGGCTCCTACCTTGCCGCCGAGAAGCTTGTCGACGAGCTTTGGAAGGATCAGGAGGAGTGGACCAAGAAGTCGATTCATACTGCGTTCTCCATGGGCGACTTCTCGTCGGACCGCTCAATCCAGGACTACGCTGACTCGGTAAGTCGTTGGTTGATCGCTATCCCCAGTGACCGCGGACTGACGACGCAGATTTGGTCACTCGAGCCTGACCCCGTACCCGAGAACTAATAGAGTATACAGCTCTCGTAGCTGTTGTCATAAGAAGTGTGTTGCTATGCCAGTGAATGTCTTGTCTCTTGTCCGTCGAACAACGACCAACACCAACAGAGGCGGGCTGCCTCACATCTGAGAAGCTGCTCCCACTATCGACGCCGCGCGCCGCGCTCGCCCGGACTGCTGGGACCCTAGGTTAGCTTGGGCTCACGCTACTCGCATGGCGGGACAAGTAGGGCGAGTCATCCGCTACATGCCGGGATACTCTGCCTGCAGCTTTCATACAGTGTACAACAAATCTCAAATTAAACCTTTCTCTTCTTGTCAATTAGCGGCTCGTCCTCTATCGGTCTCTTCAATTGGGGTTTTGTGGCGAGAGGTTGGGAACTGGAAGCTGGGGAAGGGGAAGCTTTCGGCTTCCTCTTCACGACGACGCCCTTCATCAACGACTTGATATCCTTCTTGGGCTTCACAGGGATGCGCTTGGGAGCGACAATCTCTGCTTTTGAGGTCGATGGTTGAGACTCGGAAGCAGCTGATGCCTTGGCGTGCTTCTTGGCTAGAGCTCTGTGAATTTAGTCATCGACCTCATCATGAACGGAAAACAAACGCACTCTCGGTACTCTTGGACCTCACGATTGTCCTCGTCCGCGACTCGACGTTCCGTTTCTTGCTGCTGTTTGATCTTATCGGCTAGAAACGCCATTTCATCACTGTCAAGACCGCGGTATTGGTTCGACAGCTTCATTTTGTTATCCCATTCCTCCTGCTTGAGTTCCTGCCCCCGTTAGCTTGGTCGAGACGATATCACCAATGCGCACCTCCTGCTCCTTAAGACGCTGTCGTTGGTTAGCTAATTCATACGTCGGCACAAGATGTGGCATTACATACCTCATACAAAGTCCTTCCATCATGAGGCTGGTCCGGCATCTTCGGGGGGGGCTCCTGTCCGATCCTGTCGTCATGCTTAGCAAGGGAACCAACAGAAGTCTTGCAGGACGTACCGCTCATATGCGTCCTTCCACTCCTTTTCTCGGACAGCGTTCGCTTCATCGAGCGCATTCTGTGAAATGAAGCGCGCCGCAATGCCTCCAGTGGCGAGGGCGGACCCTGAAGTCTCGATGTTCTCCATGGTTTTGCAAAGTAGATAGGTTGTGTTGAGGTACCTAGATGAAACAGAGTAACATGCCCATGGATGGATTGCAGCGGCGCGCCGGCAATCAGACACAAAGTGCGATTACGTATAAACACGTGGGTAATCTCGGACCCCAACAACGTCATTTTATGCCGCCACTGCACCATCGCGATGCAGATCATGTTTTGTTTGACAACACCACCAACGACGATCAACGAAGAGAGCAACGACTGGAACGACTGACAGCGACTGCCAGGACCTCTCATTGATTGCGATTTCCTATCATTTGGTCATGTCCAGAAGAATTGACCTCTCTCTGTTCCAAGGTGATGACTCTGACGCCGAGGATGACCTGGCCATCACAAAGGTGAGCGGTCCCTCAAACAGAGCGTTGACCAACCAAGCCTTCACTCGAATTGGACGGATTGAAAGCCAAGACTTTCTCATATGGTGTCACCAAAAAGACAAAATGGGATCTGGAAAAAGAAGCGGAAGCGAAGAAGCGGCAAGAGGAAGAAGAGTATGTGTTACCTATCCCCAATAAACCTGATGCCCAGGGCCACAACTCGTGCGCTACACGAGTTCTCTGAAGCTTTCTCAACACCAGGGGGACCGCAAGGTCCAGGAGGATCTGGGTGGCACAAGCATTCCCGAGGGTTTGTTCGCGCTGGCGAGAGTATGTATCTTTGAAAGCCGGGGCACTGTATTCTAACATACAGAATCGGTCTACAACCCTGCCAAACAGCACACTACAGGCCAACAGGTTAGGTTAGGTGTTCGCTCATCTCTAACTTCGTAGCCTCCAACATCGACTGCGGCGTTTCCCAGATCACCCTCGCCGCCACCGGTTCCTAAACGTAAAGGAAAGCGTGTGATGGATGCATTCTTGGAGGAAATTAAAACGTAAATCCCCGCCGACTCAACGATATCTAACAGGACAGGAACCAGGAAGCTCGCGAAGCGCGGCTTGGCAAAATCACACACCGTACGCTCATTCTTTCATAGCATTGGGCTGATGTACCGGGTGAAGGAACCTCCATGACATCCATTGAAGGTAGGTCGAGTTTCCTTCCAGGCTAACACAGTAGCACATGAGAACAGCGCTGGCAATCGAAATCTGGATCAAGATGTGAGTTGTCACGAAACTCCCTAAGCTGGGCTTGCTGACTTTTGCAAGGCTACGAATCTGTTTGTTGTCGGTATTGAACAAGTCATCCCTAGGTTCTGACTCCGCTTCCAGGTCAACCTACCGTCGGATACCTCAGAGGATAGCCTGGGTCATCTGTTCGCAACAGTTGGCCCCGTAGGAACCGTGAAGATTATGTGGCGTGAGATATCGCGTGCGTATCGGCAGCTCATCCCTTAGCACGTGCAGACGACCTGGCATCTGGCTCTCGTCGCACCAAAGGTGGTTTGACGGGCTTTGTCAGCTTCATGGATCGGGCAGATGCTGAAGACGCCTTGCGCAAGTTTGATAAGTACGAATGGAATGGAAGCCTTCTTCGCGTTAGCTGGAGCACCAAACCAGTGGCCCTTCCCCGTCGACCAGCTTACGGTGGGTAGTCGTAATGTTCGAATCATCACTGAACTATACCCAGAGGCAAAAGTCACCGAGCGGCCAACGAAGAGGGTGCGCAATGACCGCTCTGCACACTCAACAGCTCGAACCGAGCAGGACCCGCAAGTGGCTCTCTACTGGTTCCAGCAGGTCTCCCCACATCAATCTGAGGTGATCCAGCAGGCCGCGGACCAAATCAAAACTGAGGGTGAATCTTTCAAGAGAGCCCTTATGAAGCGAGAGGCAACAAACCCCAAGTTTCAGTTCCTGTTCGATAACGACGTACGTCCCGACCGACCCATTACGATTATACTGACGTTGAAAGTCACCAGGACATCATGTCTTCCTGTATTGCCTGGATCCCCACTATGAGTTTCCTGAGCCACCTGCCCCGCGCTTTGAAGACGAGGTATGTACTGTCTCCGCTCTTTTTTGCTTTATTGACATGTCTAGGGCTACGCATCAATCTACTCGACGGATTCTGCGGAGGAATCTGAACAAGTCAAATCCACTGGAAAGCCCCGGCTTGGAAAGCTCTCTCGACGTCGTCTCGAAGCCATGCTTCGCTCGATGACGGGGAAACGGGTAGAGATTGCCAGAGCTATGGAGTTCGCTTTGAAGAGAGCCGAGGCAGCCGAAGAGGTGAGCGTCTCAGGATATGGAGGCTATTGCTGATCCAAAAGATCACCGACTTAATCTGTGAAAGCCTCCGCATCGACAGTACGCCCATCCCCAGGAAAATGGCCCGTCTTCATCTGATATCGGACATTCTGCACAACTCGGTGTGTATTCAACTATTATCATAACTGATGACCCACAGGCTTCGCCGTTACCCAACGTGTGGAAATTTCGCCAGGCTCTCGAAAAGCAGCTCCCAGCAATCTTCGCTCACTTTGCGGACGTGTACGACCGGCTTCTCGTCTATTCTGGTTCCATTGCGGCTGAAGTTTTCCGACAGCAAGTCGATGCCGTCCTGACAATTTGGGAACGATGGTATGTTGGTCCCATTCCTGACGGTAGAAGTATTAACTTGGCAGGATTGTGTTCACGGCCGACGTTCACGATTCCTTGAAGCAACTATTACACCGACGGTGTACTCTTGAGTCTTTAGCCGCCGGGGCCAATGACCAGCAAGATGACACCAATGGCGAGCTCAAAGCGCAGCCCGTGTTCAAGTCAGCCGGATTCAAGTCGTCGTTCAAGCGAGTTGGTGACTCAGTATCAACTGCTCTTGCGGAAGACAAGGAACACCGACAACTTGTCGCGCATTCAACAACACCTTGCGGTGAGAATGCTGAGGCTAGTATGGACGTCGACGGTGAAGCGATGGACGACGATGGTGACAACATCGACGGGGCTGCATTGGAGGGCGACGACCTTGACGGCGAGTTAATGAGTGACGAAGGTCTCAACCAGACAGCTGGCTTTGAGGACATCGACGGCCAGGCGTTAGAGGAGGACGTGGATGGCGAGGCCATGTAAAGACTTGGGTCATGCGGTATACCATTGTAGCAACTATGGAAGGTATGAGCCCATCTTCAAGTCCACCACACCGTTCCACATTTTCTCGTTGAGCTTAACAGCCTTTGCGAGCGATGCACGAAGGCGTTTAACCTCTTGCTGCAATGCTGCCGTCTCCGACTGATCATCGTCTGTTCTCTCTTGTCGATTCGTCGGGCTGGGAAGCGTGGCCAGGCTGACAGTAGACCCACGAAGGGATTCTACTCGTTTAACCTTCGACAGCGACGTACGTAGTAGCACAGTCACCTCCTGCACGTCCTTTGGCGCCCGTCCAAGGCGCATACGTTCAAGCTGACGAATATCCATGACAGGCCAATCGTCAGGTCGGCCTGGCCGTCCTATCAAATCCGGGGGACAGAGCATCGTTGAAACGTGGGAAATCGGGCCGGGGTGCGATGACAGTGTTCGTAGGTGCTGATGTGACGGGAGCGAGTAAATGTGAATGTCGGCTGATTGAGTTCCAATGATAAGCTGCGTGGCCGACAGCGAGAGTGCCATGCATGTAACCGGGGAACTGATTGATAGTCAGCCTAGCTGTGCAGGGGTTTACTCACTCAGCCACGATGCAAGCGAGATCCAGCCTTGTTGAGGGCGTGTTGCGTCCATCTCCACCAACAGCTTCAATCTGTCCCAGCTGAGCCTTCCGCTTGAAGAGAGGAATATGATAGATGTTGCCAGCGGTTGAGCCGACGTAAACGAAGCGCTCTGTTGGGTCAAGAGCCAGAGCCGTGGGGACGATGCCAAGGGGAAGAGTGAAAGTGGCAAGAAGGTCAAATGTAGGTAGCAGTGACCACATCTATTCAGTTAACAGAATGTGCTGTGCTGGGCTAGCTTACCTTCACAGTTCCATCCTTCGAAGCGGTAAAGCAACAGCCTGTCGAACTACCTGCTGTGCGGCCCAGGGTAACGGCAGTCACAGCAAGTGTATGATCAGTCAACGACCCATAAGGTTTGCCGTAAGGCGAGCTAGTATCATCGTCTAGAAGTCGGGCCACAAGGAAGACATGGACGGCGGCATCCTCTGACGAGGATACCAGAAGGGCCGAGTCGTTGGAAAAGTTTAGAGTGGTCACGTCTCGATAGTGAGCGTTCCACGATGCGAGAAGCAGACCAGAAGCAACCTCAAGGGTCAGCAGAACACAAGCAGATGCCAGCTTACCTCCCACAAATATATGTGCCCGGTTGATGATCCTCCTGCAACCCAAATACGATTCGGAGACATGGTCAAACACCGGAGTTGCTCGGGGAGATGAAGCTTCATGTGTTGCTGGTCCTGCTGCGTCAGAGACGAGTAAGCGAAAGGCTACAGCGTACCTTCTGCCATGCCCATATCCCAGCGATGGCCTTTCCCTCCTGCGCACTCCAGACAGTCCCACCAACGCCATCTTCGCTATTGGCGACTGCTAATGAGTGAGTTGCATTGCTCGAAGATTTGAAGGAATGGACGTGGGCGAGGGTGCTGATGTCGTGAAGTTGAATCGCTGGAGTGGAAGACACTTTACCCGCCGAAGAAGACGAGGGTCCTACGGCCGAGCACGATGACAAAAGGATCTCCGGGGATGCCATAGCGCACGTGTGAAGTTGGCAAGATATGGATGGTATGACAATGACACTGAAGACTTGATGATGTTCAGGCCGACGAACTTGGACTTTTGCAGCTAGTCACGTGACTATCAACGCCGCCGAGCCAATTCCTACAAGACTGATATCTATCTAATCAACCAACGTTGGGCCTCGTAAAACCACAGAAAGCGCGCACTGACTACGAAACCGTAACGAACGGGCAGCGGACGCAGTGTAATACAAAGCATCTTAGATTGTTGCATCTGTTTTGTTGCCCACAATACAGCAGGCGATATGTAGTATGATTGGGAGTGCACTTGGTCGAACCCCGCAGGATGTTTAGGCAAGCTTCTTGAACAGCTTGGGGGCGGCACAGGCCTGGATTGGATCAGCAACTGCGTTCGTTTAAAGAGTTCAGCTGTTAATGTGATACTAACGTCCACACAGTGCATGAGGTGGAAGAGCTGAGAGCACGTTAGCCATGTGTCCCTTCCAACGTGCATGAATGCTCACCTCCTCGACACAGTCCTCGCCCTCCCAGCCCTTACCGGCCTCAATCTGGTTGTTAGCAACCGGCTGAACGCATAGCATGGGTAAGCGTGGTATCCTACCTTGTCAGCACAGTGCTGGAAGTGCTTGGCCGGCTCCTGGCACTCGTTCTTCTCGCAAGCCTCGCGGATCTCGGGAGCTTGCTGCGAAAGGTCAGTACGTATTGTACATTCCGGCCTATAGTTGGAGGTGTGGTATCTCATCGTCGGTCGGATATCCGGTGTCCGTCCTCCCAGCGAGTAATACGCGGTGATGCGGGACGGTGGCAGATGTGTTGTGGCCACATCCAAGGTTGGGTGTTCGGCAAGCCACTCTTCGAGTTCGGTAGATCACACTTCGATACTCACATCCTCAGGCTCGTCCTCCTCTTCCTCCTCCTCCTCCGGCTCAGGGGCGGCTTCGGGCTCCTCCTCTACGACCTCCTCCTCAACAACGACAACCTCCTCCTCCTCAGGGGCCTCGGCGTGGGCGCTGCAAGGGTATGTTAGTATGTGAGGTCGCGATAGTCGATCCAGAACTCGGCTGAAGGCGATTGGCGACGTACGTGGGGAGGAAGAAGGAGGAGATGGAGGCGAAGAGGGAAGTGGAAGTCTCGTCGTTGGCCATTGTGAGTCGAGTGGTGCGGGGTGATGGTGCGGGTAGCGAGCTCGGTATTAGTGATGTTAACAGGAGCAGCAACAGTAGCATCCAGGCGAGACCATACAGCCAGCAGCCAGGGCAGGGTACCTCGAGACTTGGATTCACCTCGGCTGAGATTGGCTCGCGGCTGCAGAATGGCCCCGAATGGCCTCCGGCGGAGAGGCTCGGACAACCACAGCGTCGGCAATTCGGCATTATTTCCTCGTGGCACGTAACCTTCCACCACCAGTGCTCTGGATGTCGGCATGCAACAACGAGTCGACCTCTCCAATGCATGCTCGAATGCTATCCGTACCGCTCACACACCTTCATGGACAATTGACTTTTGGCATTTGTTGCATAAGCACAGGTTGCTGCTTGCTGTTGAGATGGGCCCGGGGACACATGTTGTCTCAGCCAGGGTGATGTAACCATCGCGTGGGGTCCCCATTCCAGGCTATCAAGGTGGATGGTTGTCGATGGTCAACATCCGGGCGGCAAAGCTAATCAATCAGCTCATCATCCCTCATCCATCATGTCTCCCCCCACTGCCGCGGAAGGCGAGACACTGTACGCTGTCGCAGACTGTCAGTATCATTTTAAAGGGTTCGGTCAGCATCCAGGACTGAACTTTAGTTTGCCTCATTCCGATGGGGCTTCCTACTCCGTCGGTTGGTCCGCAGATCGCAGAATGCCAGCGTGTCTTGGAACGTAGCGGACTTGAGTATACCGTGAGTGCCAGACAGTGCCTATCTGACTCTTGAAGCTTCAGTAAGCAAACCGTAGAGCGACGCAGCGCTCTTCCTCGTTCAAATACGCTCACGACCCGCAACCCATTCTCTATCGAGTCTCTGGTGCTCGCAGTTTACTAATCTGACCAGTGGGTATGGCACAAACGTTGAGGGCCCCTGGGACGCCGTCATGAAAGTGAGTGCGCTCTATGTTGGCAGGCGCTCATTGTAGGTAATCGGTGAATGTCACCAGGCGGTCCACGCCATGGGCACTCCGCGCATAGCCGTTAGTAGAAGAAAGTTGGGACTTGCAGCTAAAAGGACAAGACGGACATCCGCATTGGCACGAGGACCGATAGGGACATAACGTCGGGCGGTAACATTGGCAAGGTCCAGCGTGTCGAGGAAATTCTTTCCAAGAGCGAGTAGACTACGAGAGAACAACAGGAGCAGAGCCGTCTACAACACACTCATCAATTGCTCTCTGCCAACCAGTCGGCAAACTTGTCAAGACGCTCCTGTTCTGCCTCGTCATCTGCTTCCAAACTGTCCGCGCCGGACTTCCGGAATCGCTCCTTGCCAGAGTAAATCGTCGCCGAGATCTGCAATGTTAGTCCTCCTATACAACTAGTCCGAAGAGTACATACTTGTCGCCGGTCAAAGAATCGCCCGTGCATCTTTTGCACACACGCTTGAGCGGCGGTGGCATCCTTGAATTTCACGGTCATGACACCATCGTCCTCCTTCTGCGAGTTGGTCAGTGCATGGTCAGTTCGCGATGGATGGTTCGACGTACATCGTACAGCACGACGCTGGTCACTTCTCCTAGTGACTCGGCCTCCTCTCGGACATCGTCCTTGAGTTCGAGAAGAAGTTCAGGCTCCTTCTCCAGGTCACCAGGCAGGAACATGCCTTTCAAGACCACCACACGGCTGAATCGAGACGCAGAGGATGTCTGTTGGGCTCGGCCAACGTCATCGGAGTCGGAGTCGGAGTGCCATGCAAGCTTGCTGAATTTGGTCAGCCTTGATGAAAAAGGCATCAATGTCAGGCTTATCCTACCTTTCCAGAGTACGCATTCGCTTAGACATTCTTTGTTTCTCCTCGTGACTCAGTTTCTTCTTCTCTGCTCCTTCGGTTCCCTTGTCCTCTTTCGCTTTCGATTTGTCGTATTCCGCAATCCTCACACGCATGTTGCCGTATCCCGCACCGAGTTCAAGTTCGGTGTCGTCCAAGAGGGTGATCGCGAGGTCGACGCTCCCTTCCTTGAAGTACATGATCAACGCTTCACCTTTGAACTTGCCCGATTCGTCTTGATACATCTTGATGCGAGGTTGACCAGTGTCATCAACGAGCAGAACACCAGCTTTTGAGAAGACTGAGGCGAGTAGCTCTGACGAGGTATTAGGGGGCAAATTTGTCACCCACACTGCCGTCTTCTTTGGTGCCGAGGTGGTGACGCCTTTCGAAGGGCGGGCGGCTTCCTTCTCGCCTTGTTTCCTCTTATTCTTTCGTTCCTCTCGGGCGAGCACTGGCGCTGCTGGAGCCTGCAATGTCAGGTTTGTTATCCACAGGACGCGCACTGACATGCTCATCAACACCCTTCACCGAGTAAGCAGCCTGCTGAGATTTGATAAGGTGGTCATCGAGCTGCGGCAGGTGGTGAGTCTGCGATTCCCAAGTCTGCCCATCAACTAGCTCGCTCACAAGAGGAATCCAGGCTTGTCCAGTCCATTCAAAGTCTTGGCCCGTTTCGTCGTCCTCGTATTGATATTTCCCTGTTGCCTTGTCGACATGGACACGCGGGTCCCTGTCGAACTGGCCCGGAAGAGGAGGTGGCTTGGGCATTGCGATGCGCGCGAGTCGAGTTGTGCGCTCTGGATTGGACAGTAGGAGACGGAAACGCTGGGTGCTGTGGCTGAGATGAAAACGGCTATGTGGACATTATTGTTATGGCGGTGACGCACAACGAATACATCCGTCGAGGTGACATCACCCACACGTTGTGATACTGAACCCCTATTACGTGTAATTTGCGGAGCTATGCGCGCATGCGTGAAACGTTGTAGCCGCGAGGCGTCAGGGGCGCGGCGGGTGGCTGGCCGTGTGTACGCCCCCTAGCCGGCCATCTTGCGCACCGCCCTTCCGTTCTCTGCCTAAACAAGCTCCCGGATGGGGATCCCGGGCGGTCGGGAGCGAGCTGATCGCCTCGCCTCCCTTTGCGCCCCCTGCTGCCCCTGGCGCGCTGGCATGCGCGCACCCCGACCGCGCACGCCCACCTCTCCCAGCCAGGCTGACACGTCCCCGCCGTGGCCCCCCTCCCACCGTGGGATTCAAACCGTGCAAAACCAGTCACCGCCGCTGCACCGCACAGGAAAGCCGTTCATAAACTTTGCTCTTATCGTTTGTCAGTCTTCCTGTTCATTCACAACGCCCACTGCTCTCTCATTCGCAATGTCCGTCAGCGAGTCCGATCTTCTCTTTCCCAGGGCATTCATTCCTGCCTCCATCCAGTCTCGCGTCGGCCCCGACATTGAGGTGCGTCTTGCTCCCAAACAGCCCAGAGTCCTCGGGCAAAGCGCCGAACGAGCCGACACTGACCCGCCAAAGATCAGGCCCCTTGCGGTCTCTGACCATGCTCGCGGTCATTTCGAGCTGCTTACGGTGCTGACCGCCGCCCCTGCTTCTACCAAGGAGGAATATGTCGGTCAGTTGTCGGCCGTGGCGCATTGGCGGTCTTGTCACTGTGGTGTGTACTCACAATCAGAACGCTTCCAGGCTATGAAGTCGTGCCTGAACACGTACTATACGGTTGTCTTTGTTCACAAGCCTACTGACAAGGTTCGTTTGTCGCTTGACGTGTACACCACCTGCATACTGCAGTGGCCGTGACCGCTGTGCTCACCCTTGTGTTTAGCTCGTGGCTGTTGGGTCCATCATCGTTGAACGCAAGTTTACACGCGGCCTTGGTCTTGTCGGTCATATCGAGGACATTGCCGTCTCCAAGGCCATGCAGGGCCGCAAGCTGGGCCTGCACCTGATCAATACCCTGGAGGAAATTGGGCGTAACACTGGGTGCTACAAGATCATTCTCGACTGCAGCAAGGAGAACATCCGTGAGCACAGGCAGTATCACGGACGATTAGGAGAGCTAACGGGTTCATCAGCATTCTACGAGAAGTGCGGCTTCAAGCACAAGGAGTACGAAATGGTGCTGTATGTGGATGAGAAGCCTCTCAAGGTCCTCGCCTCTCGCCTCTAGATGTCTGGTTCGGATCCAGATCACGTTGTACGTACACGCCCATTTTTCATACCATCCCATTACATAGCTAGGCGCATTTGAATGAACTGCACGATACGGTCGATATATGAGCCGCGCAGACCGTGTTGTGTTCACTAACGAACGATTTCGCCGTCGACGCCATTATAGGTTGACTTACACGACGGCAGATGTATTCAGCTGGTGTGCATTGTCTCTGTCGGAGTCCGCAAATTGTGCCGCCTCGAGAACGTTTGACGAACGAGTAGTCAGTCAATCATGCCAGAGGCTTCATTTGCTATGGGTTCAGAATTCCAGCTGGATGACACCTGACATGTGCTTCGGTTCCGCGTAAGCCGAATAATCAAGGACTGTGTGTCCGTCGTTGTTATGGAGGGACCTGACATGGGTTGGTGTAGAAACGGTGGGTGGGACGTGGTTGGTTAACAGAAAGGTGGACCACTCCTCAACCGCCCGTTCAGCCGTTATGGGAAGCTCGTCGGGGGGGGGGGGGGGCGGCGATGGGAACATCGTCTGAAACAAAGCCAGAAAATGCAGTCGACTATCGGCGTCAGCTGCGCAAAAAGTAATGTGATAGTTGAGATTTCACCCGAATCCAGAACGAGCTTCAGAACGAGCACGGGTTGAAGAGCTGAAACAGGAGCAGGAGTGTCAAGAAAGTTATGAGGACAACCCCATCTCGGCTTGGGCTGATCGTCGTCATTTTTATCAATCGGCTTCGACTAACTCGCCAAACGATGCAAATGACCGACTCGTACTTGTCCACATGTGTTGACCGACACGTATGTAACATATAAAACTAGCCCACTTCTCCCTTCCCTTTGTTCATATCCCCTAACATGAACTTCGCAGATCTCACAATCGTACGGTGCTCTCCCGCGCAGCTGGAGGCATCCATCAGCCACCACCATCCTCATTGGGGCCAACCTCGCGGTTTCATCAACTTCAAGGACTACGCTGCCCGCGAGTATGGCTTGCAGAGTGCGACGCTGCCGTGGATTTCTGGAGGGAGCTTTACGACTTGGGCACTTGTTCCTCGGTCTGACCCTACAACTATTGATCTCTTGGCTAGTTGCGAGACGTACGTTAAGCATTCCCCCTGCCTCCTGGAGAGTCAGAGACTGAAGACCCGAAATGCCCGACGCCGCTGACGAGTAGCTATCGTCGCAATGCTCTCATCCTCGAACCTGGCGAGACAGACCCCACCGAGCGTCCATCTTATGGAATCGCATCCGTGTTCTGCCAACCAAAACACCGCGGCAAAGCGTACCCTCGTCATCTATTGAGCTTGCTGCATTACGTGCTTGCTCCTCTTGACACTCTTCCTCCATTCCCGACCGAGTGGGGAGCCCCTCCTTCGATTGATGGTTTCGGCGATGCGGCGTTTTCGGTACTTTACTCGGACGTTGGACCTACGTACTATTCCCGCGCAACGAAGGGGACTTCCGAGCCTGGATGGGTGAACATGAGTCGTGGCAAGCGCGTCTATGCTGTCCAGGCTGATGCGCCAACTGTCTCGACTGATGACTGGAAGTGGCTCGATATCGAAGGTGTGCATGCTATGGAGGTCGAAGCTTCGCGTCGCATTCGCCGAGACCTGTCCACCGTCGGCGACGCCTCTAAAACGCGTGTCGCCGTTTTACCCACGCCGTGAGTCTACCATCGTCCGCTCGCTCACCTGACCCCTAGCGGATGGTTCAAGATTAATCCCTCGCGTTACTACTTCCCTCCTCCTGGTGCGTCTCGCCGCAGCGATGCCAAGTTTGGGGTTGTGTTGCCTTCAACCAAGGAAGAAAAGCCTTTCTTTGTCTGGACGGTCAATGAGGACGACACGAACCCTAGTGACTGGCGTCTCATAATCTCGCACATATCTGGGGATGTTCCGTTCGAAGCAGTAGTGGCAGCGGCCAAGAGCCAGGGATGTGCCACCATTGAGGCATGGCTCCCGTACTGGAACGCGAATGAGGGGACATTTGAGGACAATCACAGCATCCCATGCCTCGCTGAGTACGGCCTCGGGGACAACGTTGAATGGGAGTATTGTGAAAAGTACGTCTTTGTACCGCATAAATGGAACTGACTTGCAGGTACGCATGGATGTAGAGCTCTGGTCGTAATCTTCACAAACGTGGCACGGCATGCAGACAGACCATAAAGTGTTCTCGATACTTATCTGATACAAAATTGAGACAACACATATCACCTCATAACGTATGAGGATACGCACATACATGATTTGATGACTCGGCGTTGTCGAGGACAGCGGATATGGGGTGGTAACCCTTGTGAACACCAAGTGAAACAAGCCTGCTTCGTCACGAGCCGCCGGTGGCGGCGAGGAGCTGGGCAAGCTCACACGCCAAACGGACCTCGTCGATACTAGCTGAGGTGCACGGTCGGTCGAAGGGAATAAGGGAGTAGACGGGACTCAAGCTCTAAGGGATTGCTGCGTCGCTGCAAGCAGCCTAGTGGTGCCACGAGTCGCCTGGCAAGAGGGCAGATCCTGCTCACTCCTCGGACTCCGTCTATATCGACTTAGGCGAACGATAGGAGGGGAGGAGAGAAGTCGTAGGACTCTAGACCTAACGGGTTGCTGGGTAGCTGCAAGCAATGCGACGACCGAGCCCCACGTCACTAACCGGGTGGGGAGGAAGGGAACGGACTGGGAGGTCCCACATGTCGGAAGGCGACGGACATGGCGGATCCCGGAGGCTGGGAATCGTCGGTGGCGTGCCGCTGACTCGGCGTAGACGGCCCAGAATGTGGTAGGAGGAGCTAACAGGTCCGAGGACCCGTCATGGTGCTATTGCCGAGGTCGATGGAGACTAGAAGCTGTGGTAACATGACTTGGAGAACTACAACGATACGGGCAGCTGGCATATGTATATACAGCCGACGTGGTGGAGTGGGTAGCAAGCGCGTGCCGGTGGAGGTGCGGTGCCAAAGACAGGCGCGTGCCCGGCGGAGGTGGCAGCGCCGGAATGTCCGATGGAGGTAGTGTCGCCGAAGTCAAGTGGAGGATGGGGGACTACATAGTATGCACAGGAGAATGCAGGGCAGCTGAAGAAAAGAGGTGAGGTCGCCTAGGCGTGACTGTCGCTGGAGAAGCGAATCATGACAAGTGTACGAGTCAACACACTACTTACTGGATGGAGATGGAAGGGGAACGGACTGGAAGGTCAAGTATGACGGTCGTGAGGTCGAGCCGTACATGGTGGAGCGGGGCGACGGAGATCGTTCGATGACTTCCATACTTCCATCTGCTGGACCATTTGCGCTACGTCGAGTCAGCGGCGATGATAGAGGAGTCAGCTGGTTGAGAGACCAGTCATGCTGCTGTTTCCTAAGCCGGAGCAGACTTGAATTGCGGTGGCACCGGACAACCAGAAGATACAAAACTCATGCCGCGCTGCAAGTGACATTACGCGGTGGAGGCGGCAGTGCCAGAAAGGCAACGCGTGATGGCAGAGGCGAGTGGCAGTGTCAGAGGACCCGGGGTCGTGGAGGCGAAAGTGCCCAATGAGTGATTATGTAATATATTATTTAGCCAAACGGTACTCGATGAATTCCGGTCGAAAACATTGCCATCCGCTGTCATATGAGGCCATGAGCTCAGAGATATGTGCTCAGCGAACAGGTCAGCCACTGAGTCGCCTGACGAGGGGCCAGATCCTGTCCACTCGTCGGACGAACTCCGTACCGACTGAGGTGAACGATAGGAGAGGAGGAGGGAGGTCGGCGGGACTCAAGATCTATGGGGTTGCTGCGTAGCTGCAAGCAATGTGACGACCGAGCGTCACACCACTAACCGGATGGGGAGGAGGGGAACGAGCTGGGAGGCCCCGCACGTCGGAGAGCGTCGGACATGGTTAGCCAGAGGGTGTCGAAGGTGGCGATACGAGTCGAACTCGGCATGCCAATCTTCAACGTGGCAAGCTCCAACAGGCATGCCAACAGCTCCAACAGGTGGGGCCAGCTACTCAGTAGCATATAGTCTCAACCATTCCCCACCGTGATAGCGTTTTATGCACCGCTCTGAAGCCCATTCATTTCTCTCATCAGTCGCTCACTACAACCCAACTTCGACAGAGGGGGCTGGAGGTCGTCGGATGGCGTGCCGCTGACTCGCTGTAGACGGTCCAGAAGGTGGTAGGGGAGCTAGCAGGTCCGGGGACCCGTTGTCACGAGTCGCCTGGCGAGGGAGCAGGTCCTGTCCACTCGCCAGACGAACTCCGTCTATACCGACTGAGGTGAACGATAGGAGGGGAGGAGGGAGGTCGGCGGGACTCAAGATCTAAGGGGTTGCTGCGTAGCTGCAAGCAATGTGACGACCGAGCGTCACACCACTAACAGGATGGGGAGGAGGGGAACGAGCTGGAAGGCCCCGCACGTCGGAGAGCGTCGGACATGGTTGGCCAGAGGGGGCTGGGGGTCGTCGGATGGCGTGCCGCTGACTCGGCGTAGACGGTCCAGAAGGTGGTAGGGGAGCTAGCAGGTCCGGGGACCCGTCATGGTGCAACTGCCTCGGTCGATGTAGACTAGAAGCTGTGGTAACATGACTTGGGGAACTACAACGGTACAGGCAGCTAGCATATATGCACGGATGGGTGGCGCGGGTAGCAAACGCGTACCCTGTGGCGGTGGCAGTGCCAAAGACAGGCGCGTGCCCGGTGGAGGTGGCGGTGTCAAGGACAGGCGCGTGCCCGGTGGAGGGAAAGCGTGAAAATGTCCGGCGGAGGTAGCGGCGCCGAAGTCGAATGGAGGATGGGGGACTACAAGGTATGTACAGGAGAATACGGGAGCGGATGAAGAAAAGAGGAGAGGTCGCCTAGGCGTACCTGCCGGTACAGGGGCGAATCATGACAAGATGAATGTCAACCAGGCCTATCTTCTTTCAGTGTTAACGTGGCTGTCCCGTAGAGGTTGAGAATGTTGGAATTGACGACAAGTTTCCCAGCTCCACGACGTGTTCCCAGATCCATGACAAGGTTGCAAGCTTCGCGATCCTTCTCATCACAGCCTTGCTGTACGTTTTCTCACCACTGTGCAATCAGCCTCACAGCTTTGTGTCGGTAGAACTTGCTCGTCTGACGAAAACATGATATACATATATATATATATATAGCGAGATCGTCTGTCTCTAGTTCAATGCACTACCCTTACTACTGTCGAAGTTGGGTTGTAGTGAGCGACTGATGAGAGAAATGAATGAACTTCAGAGCGGTGCATAAAACGCTATCACGGTGGGGAATGGTTGGGATTATATACTACAGAGTAGCTGGCCCCATCTGTTGGAGCTTGTCACGTTGAAGATTGGCATGCCTGTTGGAGCTTGTCACGTTGAAGATTGGCATGCCAAGTTCGACTCGTATCGCCACCTTCGACAACTACACACCCCCACGACCGTGTTCATGGTCTACGTGCCCAGTATACATACCCTCGCTACTCCCCCGTCGAGTTCTGCCGCTGCCTCTTCCAACATGTCATGATTCGCCTCTCCACCGACAGGTATGCCTGACGACCTTGTCTCTTTGCTTCATCCCACTCCCTTTCTCCTGTACATATTGTAGTCCCCATCCCCTCCTCGACTTCGGCCCACTACCTCTGTCAGTCGCGTCGGCTCTGCCGCCTCCACCGGGCACGCGCCCATTTTCGCCCCGCTACCTCCACCGGCACGCGTTTGCCACTCGCGCTGTCGAAGGTGGCGATACGAGTCGAACTCGGCATGCCAATCTTCAACGTGACAAGCTCCAACAGGCATGCCAATCTTCAACGTGACAAGCTCCAACAGGCATGCCAATCTTCAACGTGACAAGCTCCAACAGGTGGGGCCAGCTACTCAGTAGTATATAGTCTCAACCATTCCCCACCGTGATAGCGTTTTATGCACCGCTCTGAAGCCCATTCATTTCTCTCATCAGTCGCTCACTACAACCCAACTTCGACACGCGCGTCATGGCCAGTATATATATGCTAGATGCCCGTACCGTTGTAGTTCCCCAAGTCATGTTACCACAGCTTCTAGTCAATACCGACCGAGGCAGCAGCACCATGGCTGGTCTCACGGCCATCTAGCTCCCCTACCATCTCGCTGGGCCGTCCACGCCCAGTCAGCGGCACGCCACCGACGATTCCCAGCCCCCCGGACCCGCCATGTCCGTCGCCTTCCGACATGTCGGACCTCCCATTCCGTTGCCGTCCTCCCCATCCTGTTAGTGGTGTGGTGCTCGGTCGCCACATTGCTTGCAGCTACGCAGCAATCCCTTAGCTCCTGAGTCCCGTCCGCCTCCCTCCTTCCCCTCTACCGTTCACCTCGTAGAATCACCACTCCATTCTCGAGTTCCGCTGCACTTAAGACAAGGGCGGTCAGTATGACAAGCCGTTGGCGGCGAGAGGCGGCAGACCCTATGTCTAGACTCAAACAGTTTCTGTCTTAGACATACTCTATCGTGCTTAACGGTAAACGGCGAAAGAAGTTGTGACGACAGGACCATATTTTAAATGGCTGAGGGGGAGCTCATCCATACAGGGTCCCGACAGTTCCCACCGTATCTCCTTACCGTGCCACAGTGGGAAGGTGCTCCTCAAACAAGCAGTTGAGTTCTAAGGTATATTTGCATGTAGTTCGGCACCAAGATCCTGCCTTTTGTTATCTTATACCATTCTCTACATTTGATTTAACACTGTGTGTGTCAAAGTTGGGTTGGAGCGAGCACTGATGAATGAAGATGAATGAGCTTCAAAGCGAGGCATAAAACGTTTTCAAGGCGGGGGAATGGTTGGAGCTATATATTACTGAGCAGCTGGCCCATCAGTTGACTGATAGCTGGGCAGGTTTGCCAATTGAAGACTGGCTTGCCGAGCTCGACTCGTATCGCCATCTTTGACAGGTTGTGTCGAAGTTGGGTTGTAGTGAGCGACTGAAGAGAGAAATGAATGGGCTTCAGAGCAGTGCATAAAACGCTATCACGGTGGGGAATGGTTGGGACTATATACTACTGAGTAGCTGGCCCCATCTGTTGAAGCTGATGAAGTGGCTGTTGGAGCTTGTCACGTTGAAGATTGGCATGCCTAGTTCGACTCGTATCGCCACCTTCGACAGGTTGGACCCTCATACGAGTCACCTGGACATTCCTGTCAGAGGAGAGACATAACATAAACAGCGGATGTCGGTTGTAGTTTGTAGAAATATGAGTCTTGTGGATACTGTTAAATGTAAGCGCCTGACTTTGCCGGTCACATGTTAAGATAAATTTTGAGATAGGTAAGGCTTCAGTATATCAGATGGTATGATAAAGGAAACAAATTGGTGAGTCGGGTCACTGTCTGAAGCGTGCAGTCGGCTTGATGTGTACAAATAATCATCTTATTCTGTTCGGTCCGTTACTGTAACGCTCAGTAGCAATAAAGGAGTGCATGCAAGCTTCATTCTAAAGCTTCCATGTATGAGGGGCTCTGATGTGTAATACACATTGGGAAATATATCGGCCACAAGTCTTATTAAATCGATATAGACCCCTAATCGCTTTAATGATTGATCTTGTCGAAGGTGGCGATACGAGTCCAACAGGCATGCCAATCTTCAACGTGACAAGCTCCAACAGGCATGCCAATCTTCAACGTGACAAGCTCCAACAGGCATGCCAATCTTCAACGTGACAAGCTCC